>CAUYUJ010014341.1:0-15000 GCA_963575745.1 Prorocentrum cordatum | reverse complement strand
ATTGTGAATAACGCTTTGTGGGTGCCGCTTTCGGAGGGGCCTTTATGGGGCCACGAAAGGCGTGCCACGAAACGCTGTCCTGGGCGTACGGACGCATGAGGACGGTAGCACTGGGGCCTTCGGTGGAGCTCCCTATGGGGCCACAAAGCGTGTGAGGGGTGTGCCGAAATGGGTGCGGCGCCGCCATGCGAACGCAGCCACTGGGGCCTTCGGTGGAGCTCCCTATGGGGCCACGAAGCGTGTAAAGGGTGTGCCGAAATGGGTGCGGCGCCGCCATGCGAACGCAGCCACTGGGGCCTTCGGTGGAGCTCCCTATGGGGCCACGAAACGTGTAAGGGGTGTGCCGAAATGGGGGGTGGAACCGCATGCGAACGCAGCCACTGGGGCCTTCGGTGGAGCTCCCTATGGGGCCACGAAACGTGTGAGGGGTGTGCCGGAATGGGGGGTGGAACCGCATGCGGGCGCAGCCACTGGGGCCTTCGGTGGAAATCCTTTTGGGGCCACGAAACGTGTGAGGGGTGTGCCAGAATGGGGGGTGGAACCGCATGCGGGCGCAGCCACTGGGGCCTTCGGTGGAGCTCCCTATGGGGCCACGAAACGTGTGAGGGGTGTGCCAGAATGGGGGGTGGAAACGCATGCGGGCGCAGCCACTGGGGCCTTCGGTGGAGCTCCCTATGGGGCCACGAAACGTGTGAGGGGTGTGCCGAAATAGGTGGTGGGGAGGCATGCGGACCCTGCCGCTGGGGCCTTCGGTGGAGCTCCCTATGGGGACACGAAACTGTGAGGGGTGTGACGAAATGGGGGGTGGAAACCCGCATGCGACACGCAGCCGTTGGTGCCTTCGGTGAGCTCCCTATGGGCCACGAAACGTGTGGGGTGGCCGAAATGGGGGGTGGAACCGATGCGGACGAGACGCTGGGGCCTTCGGTGGAGCTTTCCTAATGGGCCACGAAACGTGTGAGGGGTGTGCGAAAAGGGGGGGGTGAACCGCATGAGGACGCAGCCATGGGCTTCGATTATCCACTTCATGCGCGGCGACGAAGCGTGTGTTTTTTAGGGTGTGCCGAAATGGGGGGTGGAACCGCATGCGGACGCAGCCGCTGGGGCCTTCGGTGGAGCTCCCTATGGGGCCACGAAACGTGTGAGGGGTGTGCCGAAATGGGGGGTGAAACTGCATGCGGACGCAGCCGCTGGGGCCTTCGGTGGAGCTCCCTATGGGGCCACGAAGCGTGTGAGGGGTGTGCCAGAATGGGTGTGGGAGGGGGAGGAGGGGGGAGGAGGGAGGGAGGAAGGAGGCGGGAACGCGGGGCACCGTATCTTCAAAACGAGGACCCAACACCACAGGATGGTTGGGAATAGTAACAATAATAATGATACGGCTAATAATGATAATAATAATAATACGAATAGTAATAATAAGAATAATGCTAATAATAGTAAGAAGATGAAGAAGAGGAGGAGGAGGAGGAGAGGAGGAGGGGGAGGAGGAGGAGGAGGAGGGAGGGGGGGGAGGGGGATCGGGAGGGAGAGGGAGTGAGGCAAAAAAAGAGGATGGGGTCCATGAGGGGGGAGGAGGGTTGGAGGGTGGAGGGGGGGGGAGGGAGGGGGCGCCCGGTGGGGGCGGCGAGGTGGGTGTGCGGCGTGTGGGGGGCGGAGAGGGGGGGAGGGGGGAGGAGGGTGGAGGGAGGAGGAGGAATTGGTGGATTAGGAAGAGGAAGAGGAGGGCGAGCAGAAAAGCTGGAGGGGAAGCAGGGGGTTAGACGAGGAAGCCAACAAAACCACTCACGCCCTAAGAACTGGTACGATTTCCGCAAGCGCATGGCGGAAACAGCGACGGCAAAGTAACGCCAGAATCGGCATCGAAGGAGCTTGAAAAACAGGGTGAGGATTCCCGCCCTACTTGCGAAATTGCCCAAAATACGGCAGATCTGACATCAGAGCTAACCCACATCTCCGCGCCGGCGGCGACGACGATGACGACGACCGAGCTTTTGTAGCATGCTTGAGTGCTGGGTTTCATCAGAGCTGCTCGATCGACAATGCAAAAGGTTTTAAAAGGGGAGTAGAAAGGGCACTCAGTTCGAATCCCCCAGGGCCCTCCCCCAGTTCGACCCCCCCCCCAGAGGCCCCCCCTTGTTAGAGAGGCCGGTTTCTGGGGGGAGGGGCACCCTCCCGAGTCTCAGGGCGCTTCACACGTTATTTGTTGGGGGGAAGGGGAGGCGGTTCCGACGTGTCCAGGAACTTGTCCGATGCAATCGTCCGCGGAACGCATTCTCTCGGATCCCCAACGATATGATGTTTTCAATCCCGGCGTTTTTCCTGCAATTGCGTCCAGGGTCCATTTTGTATCGTCTTCCAGGAATCTCAAAACCTGGGCCCTGGACGCAAGATCGGGCCTGGGACCGCCACGACTGGATCCGCCGGGGCTGCGCGCGCCCCAGGAGAGGTCTGGGGAGTGCGTGCAGCGGCGTCGGTGCCTTCTCTTATCCCTGCAGGCACCTGCTCGGCGTGGGAGGTCTTCCGCGCGATTCAGCCCGCGGTGGCGTTGGCGATGGAGCAGGACGCTCAACCCACAAGTCTCCTCTTCTCGGCGGCGCGCCGAGGGAGGAGTTTGGAAGTTTCGGGGTCTAGGCGGACGAGGAGGACGAGGAGGAGGAGGAAAAATCAGAGGAGGAGGAGGAGGAAACGGAGGAGGAGGAGGAGGACTAGTGTAAACCCAAGAGTCATCAGCGATGTTGGAGTAAACCCTCCCTCCAAGCTCCCTCTTCTTAGGCCCCTTCAAGGGTTCATTTCCATTGATGAAACTGCCTCGTTGGAAGACACCCGTTTGAAGACCCTGAAGCATGCCAAAACATTGTTCTCGGGATCCCAACGCCACGGATCAACCTGACTGTTGCGTCTTGACGATCCAGAATCGTGCCAGAATGCCATTCGTAGGACTTCAACACAGAGAACCAACGTAACTGCTGCACCCGCATAATCCTGAATCCTCCCAAAACACAATTGCAATGTTTACAACGAATGCGCGCGGCGCTAAGGCGAGAGCCGCATGTTGAAAAGGAGCCGCCCTCAATCCGTGAAATTCTTGTATTTGTTACAACGAATGTGCGCCGCGCGAAGGCGAGAGCCACATTTTGGAAACGACTCGCCCTCAATCCGTGAAACTCTTGCAAATGTTTGCAACGAATGTGCGCCGCGCTAAGGCGAGAGCCACATGTTGAAACCCACCCGCCCTCTATCCGTGAAGGTCTTACAATTTGTTGCAACGAATCTGCGCCCCGCTAAGGCGACAACCACATTTTGAAAACCACCCCGAGAAGGAGAAGGAGGAGGAGGCAGAGGGGGGGGGAGGGGGAGGGGGAGGGGGAGGGGGAGGGGAGAGGGGAGAGGGGCAAGCTAGGTGCGCTCGCGTCATATCTGACATCCTACCCTCCCTCTCCTATCCCTTACCATGGGGTAGATCCCCTCTCTACTCGCACAGTCGGATTGTCGAGCAGGGCAATGATACCGAAAGGGTACGCGATGCATTGTAGAGCACGGCAAGGCATGGGTAGAAGAGCACCGCCAAAGCGTAGTATCCAACCTAGCATGCATTGCATGCCGTGGCATGGACGGGAAATGTTGGACGGGAAATGACGCCAGCGCTGCAGCGGGAGCACGAGTCGAAACGAGCGGAAGCGCGGAAATGAGGCCAGCGCTGCAGCGGGAGCACGATTCGGAACGAGCGGAAGCACGGAAATAAGGCCAGCGCTGCAGCGGGACCATGATGGCATAACATTACATGGCATAGCGTGGTGTTCAAGATCAACGCAGCGTGGAGGAATTCCAATGCCTCCGACGACCGCGAGTCGTTCTGCGACGTGTCGAACGCGAAGGGTCGCGCTCGAGCCGAAGAATTCAGCTTTTCCTCCCTCCCTCGCTCCTTCGCTCCCCTCCTCCTTCCTCCTCCTTCTCCGCCTCCTCTTCCGCCTCCCCCTCCGCCTCCTCCTCCTCCTCCTCCTTCTCCTCCTTTTTCTCCTTTTCTTCTTTTCCTCCTCCTCCTCCACTTCCCCTCCCCCTCCCCTTGACCCTCTTTTTTCACTCTCACGCCCTCCCCCCCTCTCCCAGCAAACCCCCCTCCTCCCTCTCATCCTCACTCCAGACCCCTCCTTCTTCCTTCTCTCCGCTTCTCCTCCTCCTCCCCTCCTCCTCCTCCTCCTCCTCCTCCTCCTCCTCCTCCTCCTCCTCTTCCGTAACCACTTTGTCTCATGCTGGTCTCAAGCCCTCTGGTTGCCTCTTCCCCTCGCCGCATGTGGCTTCCAGAGTTGGGAGGTTGAGGAGATGGCTGCAGTCAGCTGCAGGGCCGCCCTCGCGGCGGCGGAGCAGCCCCTGGCAGTGGCCCCAGCTGCCAAGCCTTCTTCGTGGCCCGTGCGGAGGGCCAGGCAGGAGGCTGGGTGCCAGGCGGCCGCTGGGCGCCTGGCGGAGGCGCTGCGCCGCGTGGCGGAGCTCGAGGCCCGATGCGCTGGGCTCGGGGCCGAGATGCGCGCCATGGAGGCGGCGCAGGCAGCGGTGCGCGCGGCTGCCGCGGCGACCGAGCGCGACGCGCCAGAGCTGGGGGCCGCGGAGCTCGAGCTCGTGGCGAGGCTCGCCCTGGTCGCGTCCATCCTCGAGGAGGACTTGGGCGGACAGACGGCTCCCGGCCTCGCGGTCGGACGGCGGAGCGTGGTGAGTGCCGGCCGCGGAGGTGCGACAGATGTCGCAGCGCACGCTCAACAGAGCGCAGCGCGGTGCGAAGCGGGCGGGCCCTCGCAGGCGGCCCAGCAGGCGTCGAGCACCGGCCCGGCTGCCGCACTGCCGCCGGCCCGTTGCGCGGGCGGCGGCTGGCGCGGTCCCGTGCGAGTGGGCGCCGGCGGCGCTCAGGCGACGCCGTGGGGCGCTGAACGCTCCTCCGGGGGCGCCGCGCTGCCGCGGGGAGCTGCCCCAGCAGGCGGACCAGCGCTGAGTGGGGCCTACCACGGGGTCGGTGGCGCTCTGGTGGGTGCCAGCGGCTGAGGCGGCGGTCGACGACGTGCCCGACGCCAACGACGACGCCCAGCACGACGCCGAACCCGACGCCCAGCCTCCCGCGGCGGCCGCCGCCCCCCAGGGACGATGTTCGACGTGCACCTGGGGGCAGCGCTCACGATGCCCTTCCAGAGCAGCGCCCTGTTCCTGGAGCTGGTCGTGGGCAGCGTGCGGACTGCTCCGAGCTGGGCGGCGTGCGCGAGACATCCCTCTTCGCTTGGCTGCCGGAACCGATGTTCGACGTTGGCGGCGCGGGCTCGGCCCTGCTCGAGGGCGACCTCCAGGAGTGCGAGTTCCAAGGGCTCCCACGAGGGCGCGAAGTTATTCGCGCTTCGCGGTCCTCGTTCCTTCTCCCCCTCCTCCTCGTCCTCCTTTTCTCCCTTTGGGGTGGCGGCGCGAGAACGCGAAGTTATTCGCGCTTCGCGCTTCGCGGAGCGCGAAGCGCGAAGTTGGGGGCCCTAGGAACTCAACGAGGAGGGCGTCGCAGCGGAGGAGCGTGGCTTCGACGGCAGCGCCGAGGGCGAGCTGGAGATGGATGGCTCCCGTCGCCGCCCTGCTGTGCACGAGGCCGCCCTGGCCGACCCGTTCGACGCGCGTGCCTACGTGGGCGGCAGGCGGCGCCTCGTCGTCCTTGAGCGGCGCGTGTTTCAGACCGCGGCGACGACCCGACGAAACAGGCAAACAACGTCACCTGGATAGGTGGGGGATACTTATTCAAGCGCCCGCGCCTGGACGCGCCCGCCCCGCTCGGGCCACGCCCTGTGGAGTGACGCTAAGGCCCCCGTGGATAGACGACCGAGACACCAGGTGAACGAAGGAACAGAGAAAGGCCGAGTTCTATTGTCAAGGGTGTCTACGCGGCCCCTTTCAAGCACGACAAAGGCGCTTATGTCAGCAAGCGGACCCGCCAAACCATTACGGTCAACAGGCTTACGGAGTACTACCAAGGAGGGGGCCCCACCTGGCTGCGCATCTGCTGCTGGACCACGAAGGCCATGGAAGAGCGCCGGCCCATTCCAGACGACGTGGACTTCCAGGACTGGATCAATGACCGCCCCGACGACATGCCTGTGCGCACAGCGCGCGCCCTGCCGGGACTGCCCGGCGTCAACACCTACGGCCCTAACCCCTGGGGCAGCTGCTTGCCCCGCTGGAAGGCGACCTGAACCCGCTCAGTGTCGGAGCCACCCTCCCAGCCAGTGGCGCGAACGACGATCGCTTGATCTCTCAAGAAGAACGTTGGCATCTGGCGATGCGACGGCTGCCCCCCGGGCGCAGAGGGGCACAGGCGGGGGCCAGGGCAGGCTTTCCCTGGCATGTGCGGACGCGCCGCTGACCCAGAAGGACTCCGCGACGGCTTTAGCCTGGTCCACGGGCTCCCACCCATACAGCTAATGAGGATATGTTCCTGACAAAGCGCTGGCACGCAGGCTGGTGCTGCGAGGAATGCCTGGTCCACCAATGGGACATGGCCCCGTCAGCAGTGAAACAAGTGCTTGACAGGTGCGGCCCTGGCGTATACCCTAGCGCAGGAGCCAGACATCCCCGCCCCGTCGTCAGGGGTCGCAGCGCGCCCCAACCAGGGGGAAGTGCAGCGACGTGCCGCTGCCTGGGGCGAGGAGGCGCGCTTCTACCATGGGCGTGGGGGCGGCGGCCGGTGGCCGGGGAGGCGCGCGCAAAGGTGGCGGCGCAGATTAGGGGCAAAGGTGACGGGGGGGCGGACATCCGAGGGGTCAGGCACACGGGCCCCCGCGCCACCGCTTCAGCGCAGCCGACCGCCGGGCGCGCGCCCAGCAGCGAGCCCCAGCGGCGCGCCGCCCCCCGAGTGGGCTTGCGCCCCGACCACACCTCCAACCAGGCAGAGTGCCCAAGGCCCGCCCAGGAAAGGCGCTTGACACCCTGCCCGCCCACTCACGGTGGCGACTCACTCCCGCCCACTCCGCGTGGCGAAGAGCCGGCCCTGGCCCCTCCCGCCACGCGACCCGCAGCTACCAAGTCCGTCGGGGCGCCACTGGCTTCAGCGCGGCACCTGGGCCCCCCCCGAGAGCGCGGGGCCCAGCGGCCGCGAACGGCAGCAAGGGTGAGTCCCGGACACGCCCATCCAGGGCCCCTTTTGCCCGCTCGCAACGGACAGCCCGTGCGTCCAGGGCGGCGACTACGCGGCCACTAGGAGCGACGCACTCCCCCGCGCCAGGTGGTTCAGCTCAGCGGACAGCGCCGAGCCCCTGTCGACGCGCCCCCTGTCGACGCGCCCCCTGGACGGAGCGGTATTCGGACCTGATGACTTCTCAAGTGGCTGCTTCTGGGGGGGGGGGGGTATTTGCTATAAACCTCCCCCCATCCAGCCCTCGCCCCAGCCCCCCCCCCGCGTCCAGGTGAGTTCGCCTCTCGCCTCTCCACCCTCGAGGAAGGGCCTCTCCCAGACCCCCGACGTAATGATTTGTTAATTACGTCGACCCCAGAGTTCTCGACCCCTTCCCCAGGACCGGTTTGTCATCCTGAGTTGTTTTTTGTCGCTCCCGAGGCCTGGTGAGGGCTCCCAGAGGCCGAAAATGGCGAAAAACCTCCCGTCATGATTTTTTCATTGCTCGAGGGGGTCTGGGCTCTCTGCCCCCCTGCGGCACGGAACCACTCGCCCTCCCTCCCTCCCCGCCTCCCTCCCCCCCTCCGCCCCCCCCCTCCCGCCCTCCCCTTCCCCTCTCCCTCCCCTCCCCCGCTCTCCATCCGCCACCCCCCACCCCATTACCCCCCTCCTCCCTTCCTCCTCTCCCCACCTCCCTCCACTCCACTACCCCCCCCCCCCCCCTGTCCTCCCCCCCCACCCCCTCGCGCGCGGGAAGGAAATGTTTGTTGCCTCAGCTTGCCGGGGCCTGGGCGCTGGTTTTGATCCCCCCCGCCCCATGGGTTGCGGTTCCCGGGGAGGTCGAGGGGTGTTACTTTCCACGGGCGATGGGGTCGGGGCCTTCCCTGGCAAGGAGCAGGAAAGGAAGGGGGGCTGGGGACAAAGGGCGGACCGCAATGATCAATGTGGGCAAAGGGCCATTTGGACCATGCGGTGGGGTGGGGGGGTGCGCGCCGGTGGTGGGCCGGTCTGGGTGGCGGGGGGGGGGCGTCGCGGCGCAGCGCCGCGATCGGCGACGAGGCGGTCGGCGCGCTGGCTCAGGAGCTACGCCCCCAGCCACCGCGCCCTGCTGGGGGGGGCGAGGGATAGGGATATGGGTGGGGCTGGAGGACAGAGGAAGCCGAGGAGGGATTAGGCGTAGGGGGCTGGAGGGGAGGGGGATGCGAGAAAAGATAAGGGTAGACGGAGGAAGCAGGGGAAGAGAGGAGGGGAAGTGGAGGACAGGAGAGGACGGGAGGGGAACGCCAGGGAAGGACATGGCGGGAGGGCAGAGAGAGGGAGCGAGGGTGGGAAAGAAGGGGCGAGCAATGGCAAGCATAGCCTTTTCGGCTCCCCGCGGCGCCGCCGCGCTCCGCCCCCCCCTGCCGAGCTCCGTCGGAAGCGGGTTCGGGAATCCTCGGTCCTCATCCCTCTATGCCTCCTCCCTCCTTTGCCTCATCCCTCCTCTCCTCCCCTCCATTCCCCTATGCCTCATCCCTCCATTCCCATATGCCTCGTCCCTCCCTCGATTCCCGAACCCAGGAGGAGCGGGTGCCTGCCGGGAGGAAGGCCGTCCTGCCGCTCCTGCCGATCGCGGCGGTCTCGGCGGAGTCTGGGGGGGGAGGGGAGGGGGCCGCGTCGATGGCGGGCCCGGCGCCCGTCGCCGCGCCGCCCGTGGCGGCGGCGGCGCCGCCGCCGCCGCCTCAGATGGCGATGCGGCCCCCTGGCTTCAGGACCCCCCCTCCCCGACGTGGAGGATGAAGAGAAAGAGTCGAGGGCGCAGTGGAGGAGGGGAACGATCGGGAGGAGGAGGAGGGGGAAGAGGATGAGGAAGGGGCGGGGGAGGGCGATGATGAGGAGGATGAGGTATCTTCTCTGTTGTGACACCTCTGGTAGTTTGATCTATTAGCCCAGTGTAGTCTACTTTGTTGTATTCTACTCTACCTGCTCTACCCTACTCTTCTCTACTCTTACCTTGCTCTGCTCTTTGCCTGCTCCACCCTACTTTTCTCTACTCTTACTCCACTCTTCTGCTTGCTCTATCCTTTCTCTCTACCTGCTCTACCCCGGTCTTCTCCTACTTTCTACTCCTGATCGATCAACCCTGGGCGATTATCCGCGGAAGGTTGGGGCGAGTAGTTATGGCGAGAGTGCAGGTGAGTTGGGGCGAGAGTCCAGGCGACGAAGAGGAGGGTGAGAGCGCGCGGCGAGAGTCCAGGAGTTCAGGCGACGAAGAGGGGGAGGCAGGAGAGGGGCGAGGAGGGGCGACGACTTCCCCATCACCCCCTTCCCCCCCTCCTTCCCCATCCGCGGCGCAGGGGGGGGGGGGGGGGGGGGGAGGTTGGGTTGCGATGGGCGGGGCATTGGTGCCAGCGTGGGCAGCGGGGGAGGCAGTGGCGGGAGGAGGATGAACTCGGCGTGACGATGAGGAGGAGGATGGAGGAGGAGGGGGGAGGAGGGGGAGGAGGGATGGGGATGCCGGAGGTAGGGAGTAGGAGGAGGAGAAGGGAAAGAGGAGGAGGAGGAGTGAGAAGGGGAAGGAGGGGAGGAGGCAGGGGAAGGAGCTTATTCAGATCAGGGGTGGAGCGAGCGAGTCGCAGGGAGTTTGACTCGAGTTGACGGGCCTCCTCTCAGGCAGCACCTCGCGCGGGGGGGGGGGGGGGAATCTCGAATATCATGGTGAAGGTCTCGAAGGAGGAGAAGGAGGCCCGCAGGTGCAAGTGCGCCAACGCCGTCGCTCGCGACGGTCGCGTGGCGAACCCGTGCCCTCCCGCGATCTCCTTCAAGGCCGCTGGTGGGGATTGGGTGCCGCTGGATTGGGGGGCAGAGGGGGCGAGGGGCGGTGGGCATGATGGTGATGATGATGAGGATGATGCGGATGATAACGATGATGCTGACGATGATGATGATGATGGTAGGGGTGATGATGCGGATGATGATGATGGTGGTGATGATGATGGTGGTTCTGGTCATGATGATGGTGGCGATGATAGTAGTGGTGATGTTGATGGCGACGACGAATGCGACGATGACGACCACGGTGCCACGATTACGAATATGACAATGTCAATGGCGACGATGATGATGGTGAGGAGGAGGAGGAGGAGGAGGAGGAGGAGGAGGAGGAGGAGGAGGAGGGGGGAGGGGGCGGAGGAGGAGGAGGAGGCGGCGGAGGAGGAGGGGGAGGGGGGCAGACTCGATTCGATCTCGCCTCCCTCAGCGCTGGATGCCTGGCCATTCCCTTCGCCCCTCATACCCCCCCTTGCATTCTCCTGTAGGTCTTCCTGCGATCCCTCGTCCACCCCGATCCTCATCCTCAGCCTACTCCTCCCCTCTTCCCCTTCCCCCTTCCCCCTCCTCCTCCTCCGCCTTCTCCTCCTCCTCCCGCAGGCCCCGTTGCGCCCTGCTTTGACGACCGCTTTCCAATTGCCGCCGCGCGCCCTCCCCATGCCGCGCTGTCAGGCTGAGGATTCCGAGGATTCCGGCCAGTCCGGCTGCGCGCGCGTGGAGTTCTACTGCGGCTGGGCCAATGGGGACATGCAGCGGGTGCATCGCATCCTCGGGCGACTCGGGCGCCTGCCTAGAAATCGGAGAGGGAACGCGCGAGGGAGGGGTTCGACGAGGGTTGAGGGAGATGGGAGTAGGATGGGGGCATGGGCCAAGGATAGGGGGGCGGGGAACATTGGGGGCACCTCCGGGGATCGCGGCATCTCGATCGTCGTCGTCGCCGTCGTCGCATCGTCATCGCATCATTCGGGGTGCTCTTAGTTCTTCGTCACCATGATCGTCGCAGCCGCCTCCCTCTTCGCGCCCTCTCCGCCTCTCCGCCCCCGCGGGCCAGACGAGGGCAGGGGGCAGCGGGGTTGTTCCTACTGGTTTCACGCTGGAGGAGGAGGGGGGGGAGGGTGGGGAGGGGGAGGAGGAACTCCTCCTCCTCCTGGGGAGGAGGAGGGGGGGGCGGAGGGGGGGAGGAGGGGGGGGAGGGGGATTCTCCATCGGATCCGCGTCAGGTCAGGATCTCGAGGGGCTTACGATTGCGCTCTGGGGGGGGGGGGGGGGGGCTTTGAAGGGGGGGGGGGGGGGGGGGGCAGGGGGAATCTGCGGAGAAAGGGGGGGCCTGGGCGTGGCGCCGCCGCGCCGCCATGGGACGTCGGGTTAGAACGATGGGCAGGGGGTCGGTAGCAGAGGCAGGGGGGGAGGAGGTGGGGGGCGTCGCGGGAAAGACTAGGGCGATAATGCCTCTAGGGACACGGTCGAGCTGGCCCTCAAGAGCGGCGGTTTCGACGACAAGCGCGTGCGCCCCCAGCACCAAGGCTGATGCGCTGGGAGGGCGGGCGGGCGGGGGTGGGCGCAGACTTCACCCCTGAAGTTTGGGCTGGTAGGGACTTGCACTTGGGGTCCGCTGGGGTCCGTAACATGCTGCTTGGTCCACTGCGTGGTCCTCCGCTTCCTCCTCCACTTCTGTCACTTCTGTCTCATACCTGCGCTCATCCTTCCTTTTCCCCTTCTCCTCGCCCGCCCTCCCTCCTCCCCTCGCTCCCTCCTCGGACATCCTCCTCCTCCTCCTCCTCCTCCTCCTCCTCTTCCCTGCTTGATCTTATCCCTCTCATCTCCGTTGCGCCTGTCCCACTTCTCTCTCCGACAATCGCGGCCCATCCATCCTCGCCTGCTCGTGCTCGCCCATCCGCGCCCCCGCCCGCCCCCTTCCAGGCAGTATCGTCGGCGTGGGCAAGAACAGGTTCGGGAACCTCTACAAGCACACTGAGGCGCCTGGGGGCGGGGCGCGGAACAGACGTCGAGGGGAAGGGGGCGGGCGGGGAGGTGCAGGGGCAGAAGTCATGGAGTCATGGAGGGGACGGGGAGGTCGGATGAAGCCGCTGTGGGCGGGATGCCGAGAGGGGGTGATTGGGTGGCCGGATGAGCGGAGAGACCGCGAGAGGCTTCTGGATGACTCATCCAGTGGATGAGAGATGGGGCCAGGGATGAGGACTGGGGGATGAGAGGGGCAAGGGGGCGCCGACGGGGGACGGGGAATGTGGGGCGGGATGGGCAATTGGGCGGGCCTCTGCTCCCTCGTGCGGCGCGCCCCCCGAGATCCTTGCCCCGTGGGCCAACTCGATCCTGGACCGCGCCCGGATTGGCGAGCTCTGGAAGATGTACGACCGCCACCCCAAGGAGTTCGACGACGACGGCTGCGTCGTGAAGTCGGGCCCCAAGGTGTGCGTTTCTTCCTGTTCCCCCATTGCTGGCCCACCCCCGCCCCCGCCCCGCCTCGACTCTCCGCCCCCCGCCCCCCCCGCCCAGCCATGCTCTCGCCAGAGTTGGGCGGGGGCGCAGGGGCGCAGAGGGGGGGGGGGAAGGATAGGGAGGGGGGGATCTACATCTACACGCATATACATATATGGACATATGTGTATACATGTGCGTGGACATAGGACATATATATATATATATGACTAGTGTATATATATATATATATACACACACGCACGTGGTGGTGCGTGAGTGCATGCGCATATTCAGGCAGATAGGTACGAGGGGGTCACATGCACAACCATATATAGTGAGCAATGGAGGGAACAGTGCATACTCGCATACGTACATGTGTGTATGCATATGTGTGCGTATGTGTAGCGTGGCTGCACACGCGCGCGCAGCGCGGCAGACGGTCGAGTCGAGGGAGGGGAATCGATGCAGATATTCACTATTGTGTGTATACATAATATCTACACACACACACACATATATATATATATATATATATATGAAAAACACGTGGCGATGTCCGATGGCGGAGAGAGGGCGAGAGCGGAGTGCGCGTCCATGTGCGAAGGGTGAATGAGAGGAAGGTGGGAGCTACCCGCGGATGTATTTGCACTGATATCGGACTGGGGTGAGAAGGGGCTGAGGGAGTGACGGTGCCCCCGACCTGGCAGGCCCTTCCCAATGGACATGTTCCAGATCCCGCCCTGCCCGAGTTCGCGTGCAGGTTCTTCGGCCCAGATGCCTGCTCCGATCGGCATGTGACCGATCGACCGATCGAGGGGGCAGGCAGCGAATGGGGGCGGCGAGGGGGATGCGGGGAAGCGGGGGGCAGTGCCGTGCCCAGCGGCGGCGAACGGGGCGACAAAGCCCCCCCATCCTCCCACCTCGCTCACTCCGATCACTCCCCCCCCGCGCTTCGCCCCCCCGCCCTCGTCACTTCGTCCTCTCGCGCGCCCTCCCCTTCCCGACGTTTCGACGTCTCTCCGTGCCCTCTCCCCCTCCTCCTGGCGTTCTTCCGCTTTCCCCTTATCTCCCCGCGGCGTCTGATTTCCACCCGAGCCACTCCCCCCGGGCGCGTCTCCCTTCCGAGGAGGGCAGGCGCCCCCGAGGGGCCCGAGGATGAAGTGGGAGTTGCCAGGGAGGAGGCGGGGTCGGTCCGAGGCCGGTCACCTGCTTCGCGGGCGTCGACTACATGTCCGCAGCCCCGTGGCCGGAGGAGAAGGGGGGGCAGCGCCCGCCTCCGTCAGCCGTCGCCCGCGAGCTGCACGCGCCGTCCTGCGCGATCCTGTGCGAGGGCCCCACGGGCGGCGGGGCGACGGAGGATAGGCGGATGAGGCTGTCGCGGCTGTCGCGGGAGACGGGGATGGACGGGGCTTCTTGATATCGAACGCGGGGAGAGGCTGGGAGGGCACTGGACTTGGAGTCGTAATGGACAGGGTCAGGGGGGGAGAGGAAGAATCGGGGGGGATGGCGAGGGGTGGGAAGGGCACGGACGACGGCAACATGGCACGGAAGGAGGAGCATGCAATATGTTGGAGGAGAGGGGTGCGATCAGTAAGGGACGTTGTTGGGAACGGGGTGTTGTGGAATAGCAATTGGACGGACTTGATCAGGACTGTAATACCATCGGCTGCGTCAAGTGCGAGTACTGCGTGCTGCGCAAGGCGGGCCATGGGGGGATGGGTGGCACGGCATGGAGCGATTGCATAATGGATGCGTGACTAAGCGGGGTCGTTGAGAGCAGCGGCGGCGTAGCCCGCGGAGGGAGCTCTGGGCGTTAGGGCGTGTGTCAGCATCGCAGGTAAAGCCTGAGGGTTTGCCTTGTCCCCCTGTCCCTCCTCCTCCTGCGTGTTCCTCCTCCTCCTCCACCTTCTCCTCCTACTGCTCCTCCTCCTCATGTGCCTCGCCTTCTCCTGGCAGGCTGGCCTGGGGGGGGGGGGGTCGCATGTCCCCATCCTCCTCCCTTCTCCTCTTCCTCCGCCCCCTCCTCGCCCTCCCCCTTCCCCCCTCCTCTTCCACCGCCCCCTGGAGGGTGAGCAGGCAACGAGGGCGGATATGATGAGGGTGAGGAGGGTGAGGAATGAGGGGCGAGAAGGAGGATGAGGATGAGGGGGGCAAAGGAGGAGGGCGAGACGGAGGATGGGGAGGGCGAGCACGAGGAGGAGTAGGATGGGGGTGCAGGAGGGCGGGGGGCGGGCGAGGAGGACGGGCGGGCAGGGGGCTCAGGCGACATAGGGAAGGAGGGCGCAGAGGGAAACGGGGGAGGACGAGACCGACATGTCGCTCACGCACCTGACGTTCAACGGTGGGCCCGTGCGCATGTCGAAGAGGGACTGCGGGTGGTTCTGCATTGCAGACCACGCTGCCAAAGTATTCGCCGCGGATGTCCTCCCCCATGACCAGGAGTTTGTGTTCGACGGCGCGGCCGCGGAGCACGGCGCGTGCATCCCGCTTGAGCCGAGGCGTCGGCCGTCTCCGCCCCCGCCCACCATGGGAGTGGCCTTCGTGGATAAGCAGGTGGCCACCGGGGCCAGCGGGGGCGGGGGCAGCGGCGCGAGCGCTGGCGGCCAGCGCCGCAGCAAGCGCCGCGC
>CAUYUJ010014340.1:186513-414431 GCA_963575745.1 Prorocentrum cordatum | reverse complement strand
GACGAGGACGAGGAGGAGGAGGAGGAGGGGGGGGGAGAGTACCAGGAGGAGGAGAACGAGGACCACCAGGAGGAGGAGGAGGAGGAGGAGGAGGAGGAGGAGGAGGAGAGAACACCAGGAGGAGGAGGACGAGCAAGACGAGGAGGACGAGAACGAGGACGAGCAGGAGGAAGAGGAGGAGGAGGAGGAGGAGGAGGAGGAGGAGCAGGAGCAGGAGCAGGAGAAAGAGGAGGAGAGGAGGAGGCAGGCTGAGGCTGAGGCTGTGACTGCGACTGCCGTTGCCGCTGCGACTGTCATCGCGAATGCGACTACGACTGCGAGAACAGCAGAATTCGACAACTGGATTTTCATCTGAATCTTAAGGGGAATGCTTTCAGATATGCTTTTACACATCGCGGAGGGCCGGATGCAACAGTCACACACTTCGTGCTCTTCGAGTTCCCAGAACTCCATTCCTGGGCCACATTTTGGATGCCCGGAGCCAACTCTAGTCCACTTCCTGGTCTTCGAGTTCCCAGAACTCCATTCCCGGGCCACATTTTGAATAGCCAGACGCTTCATAATCCTTCCGCCACAGCCGTGTTTGGTTCAGGACTTGCTAGTGACACTGCAGTCCACTGCATTCAATCGTGCCACTGCATTCATTCACTGCAGTCCACTGAGTTTCGATTGCAATGGCGTTCCCCTGGCCGTACCCCCATGTCCAACGTTCATCCGCAGCCTCTGCTCCGCGAGGCTCGTCCGAAGTGTCGCCGCCTCGCGGTGCTTCTCAGCCTGCGCCGCCTCGCGGTGCTTCTCAGCCTGCGGAGGAAGGTGGACAGACGCCTGGTTCTGGCGCTGTGCAGCCTGCGTCTTTCACGGTCGCCTCGTTCAATTTCGGGTTCGAGCAGGGCATGATGACTGGTAAGCAGGCGGCCACTCACTGCGCTAACTTCGGAAGGGTGTGCGCCACGATAGTGGAGACCGCTGATGCTGATATGGTCTGTGGCTGCGAGGTCGGTGCGTTCCGTGAAGGCTTTCGCCGAGCAGGGATCAACGTGACAGAGATCCTCAGTAAGCCTTTCGGTGATGGCATTCGCTTCTTGGAGGTCGACAACTACTTGACTCTCTGGGGGTTCCGCGGTGCTTCTCAGCCTGCGGAACTGACTCTGTGCGAAGACAGCAAAGTTTACAGGCCTCCTAGCGGCCGAGATATTGATGCTGTTATTTCACATTTTGAGGTGAACAAACCAGGCCATGACAAGTTCCACGTGGTGATCGCCAACATGCACATCGTGTGCGGCAAGAAACCGCCGAGCATCCAGACTCGAAAGCGGACAGTTCGCCATCTCCGCTTGCACCTGGACGGCCTGGCCAAGATTCTTGAGAATCTAAACCAGGCAGTCGTTCTGCTTGTAGTCGGCGACGACAACCTCACTTTCCAGGAGGCGCGGGAGGCTTACCAGCGCCAGCAGAACGACGAGAAGGTATGGGAGGTCCATGCCACTCCGGCCGACCTCAAAGGCGACCACGTCGCGGTCTGCGGAGCAGTCGCCCGTTTCTGCTCCATTGCCGTTGGCGCGTCTTTTACGGATCGTGGCATGCGCAACGACGCACACGATGCGGTGGCGGTTGTGCTCACTCTCCCTGGTGCTATTCAGCCTGGGGAGAGCAAGAGGCGGAAGATTGTCGTCGAAAACGTCTCCGACGCCGACGTCAGCGTACAGGCGGACGCCGAGTCTTCTGTGCATTGGGATCGGTCGCCGAGTTCTACTCCTCCGCTTTCACCGACTTCACCGGGTGATCCCGACTACGTCGAGGATGTCGTTCAGAATCGCGCGAACGACTTGCACAGGGAGCTGAGGCAGCTTTGGGACGACAGGTACGACGAGGAGTACGATCCGAAAGTCCTCCATCATCTCAGTCTCTTGCTTTTCAAAAAGAGGAAGTCCACGGAGCCAGCGGACACTGATCCAGCTGGCGCTCCTCAGCCTGGCTCGGAATATGACACGGCCTTTGCGTCTCAGGAGGAGACTGGCCGAGCCATTCTCTCTGTCCTTAAGCTTCGACATGACTTTCTGCGGAGCAAGAACATCGACGACATGCGCTACGTTCTCACGGAGCCTGAGCGCCAGGAATTGGTCAGAGTAGCTCGCGACCAGTACGAGCAGTCGCGGCAGCAGCGTGCGCTTCAGGAACGGGATGTCGAAAAGGGAAAAGCGAGAGGCAAGTCTGCGCCACAAGGGGGCCATGCGGTTCCGCAGGGTCCTAACAAAGGGCCAGGCGGTAAGAAAGGTTCTCACGGTGCTTCTCAGCCTGCGGGAAAAGGTGGCCAGGCCAAGGGTGCAGGTCTGGGTAGCGTCGCCAAGTTTGTGAAAGACCAGAAGCGTAAGCGGTGGCATCGCCATTTGCAACGTGTGGCCGGTACCAAACAGATCTGGGAGGTGCTGGCCTTCTCAGGGCGCTTCGACGTTGATTGGCTAACGCAAGCGTTGCAAGCTGATCACAGTGAGGGCCGTGATGCAGCAGTTCCCGAGGAAGCTCTGCGGCAACAGCGGCGCCGGCTGCACCACCAGAAGGCCGAGGCCATCGCGCGCTACAACGAGGGGGAGCGGCTTTCCCGCCATCTGTCTGCCCAGGCTGGCCAGCCAAAGCCGAACTTCACGCGCAGGCAGCTGGACGTGTTGCAGATGTTTGAGAGCGGAGAGCTGCTTCAAATCCGCAACCAAGCGATTCTGGCGTTGGGGCACGGCCGTCTGTTCAGGGCCGATGGCGACTACCTGGACATCGGCGGCAGCACGGGCGGTGGCTCCAGGCGCATCATCGATTCTTGGCAGCCGCCGGACTGGCGTGACTTCCTCCAAGACGATCAGGACATCTGAGTTTTGCAAGTCTCCCTGCCCGCGGTGCTTCTCAGCCTGCGGTCTGCCGCTCTCCAGCTGCGGTCTCGAGCAGTAGTGTTCGAAAGCATGCGAGTTCCTGCGGTGCTTCTCAGCCTCTTGGGGCCTCTTGGGGGCCTCTTGGGGCCTCTTGGGGCCTCTTGGGGGCCTCTTGGGGGCCTCTTGGGGGCCTCTTGGGGCCGCTTGGGGGCCTCTTGGGGGCCTCTTGGAGGCCTCTTGGGAGCCTCCTGGGGGCCTCTTGGGGCCATCTTGGGGCCTCTTGCGACCTCCTCAAAAGCGCAAATGAGAGCTGCCCCCTGAGAAGGACAAAATGAGCCGAAAACCTTCGTAAAATCAATGATTTTGCTGTGAAGGAAGATGAGCGCGGCCCCCTCAGGACGCCAAAATGGGGCCAAAACCGTAGTACAATCAATGATTCTGGCTTTAAAGAAGAGGAGGGGGACCAGACGGTTGCCCCCCCGTCGGGGCCAGAATCCTCGTGAGGGTCGTCGTTTTTTTAGCCCTCCCAGGAGTCGAAAAAGACCCCTCAAACGACCCGCGGGGCGCCCTCTCCAGGCCCAGGGGGAGGGGGTAGGGGGAGGGGTAAACCCCTCCCCGAAGGGGAAGAAGGGGGGTTGAGAACAGAGCGGGCTCCCTAAACCACTCACGCCCAAAGGGCTGGTGGGATTGATAAGGAGCAGTGATCAAACCCGAAGGGCGGCCGTAAGCCCTCGCGTTCCGCCCTCCCACCACATGATTAAAAGCCGAGTACCACCAGCCCTTGGAGGGCCTCTTGGAGCCTCGTGGGGCCTCTTGGGGGCCTCTTGGGGGCCTCTTGGGGGCCTCTTGGGGGCCTCTTGGGGCCTCTTGGGGCCTCTTGGGGGCCTCTTGGGGGCCTCTTGGGGGCCTCTTGGGGCCGCTTGGGGGGCCTCTTGCCCTGACTCTTACTCCGACTCGTGCAGTTCGCCTTACTCTTACTCTGACTCTTACTCTCACCGTTACTCTTGCTCTGACTCTTCCTCCTCCTCCTCTTCCCTTCTTCCTCGTCCCCCTTGATCTCGCCTCCCAGCTAGGAGCTCTGGTGTTTCCTCGGTCGTGCTTCGTTTTCTTTTGGTCGTGTAGCGTTCCTGACAGTCCAAGACCAGCTCGTCGTCGCCAGTCGCCAGTCGCCTGTCGACCGCCCTCCAGACGCTGTCTCAGATGATGTGGCTCGCCGTGGATGGTCCGTCTGGGCATGGGCGTACGGTGCCGACGCTCGACCATGCGGACCTCGTCCTGGCTCAGAACCACCGCATCGCAGGTCCTTCGGAGGTCAATTGTTATGAGTTCGGCACGGTCTCGGTCAAGTACAGCGTGCTGTGGGGATCCCGAGATGGGGCCTGGCTCAAGGTGCTCAAGACGTACTGGAGTGTCCCAGAGCCGGAGTGCCAGCTGATCCTCGGGAGTTGGAACGGCATTTTCAGGCCGTGGCCGGACACGTTCTGGATCAGGACGGGGGGGTCCGAGCCCGAGATGGAGTGCTAGCGCTCTGCAGTACAAGTGCTTTTCAGCATGCGACATCCTGCGGTGCTTCTCAGCCTGCAGGGTTCGCAGCGTGCGGTTTGCAATGCATTCCTTTTCAGTATGCGAGTTCCTGCGGTGTTTCTCAGGTTGCAGGGCTCCGAGGCTCTTCGCTTCGATGCCAATGTTTTCAGACACCGTAGCTCCGTTCCGTAAACATCTTCCAAGAGCCGCTCGCAACCTTTTGCAGCTGGCGGTCTGCAGACGTAGTCTGTCTCAGCATGCGAGCTCCCGCACGCTTCGCCGGCTTTTGCTGCGCGGACAATTTTCTCACACACGTCAGCGCCGTTTGTAGGCGTCAGAAAAACATGTAGACATTCACGAAGGGCTCAGTCTGTATATCGTCACATCATTACATACGCAGTCGTCGAACACATCGGTGTACATTCAGCGCTTTGTCCTTCTAGCTGGGTTGCTTCGTGCTGAGGCTGAGGCTGATGCAGGCTGAGGCTGAGGCAGGCTGAGGCTGAGGCCGAGGCGGCAGACTGAGGCTGAGGCTGAAGCAAGCTGAGGCTGAGGCTGAGGCAGGCTGAGGCTGAGGCTGAGGCAGGCTGATGCTGAGGCAGGCTGAGGCTGAGGCTGAGGCTGATGCAGGCTGAGGCGAGGCAGGCTGAGGCTGAGGCCGAGGCTGAAGGCAGACTGATGCTGAGGCTGAAGCAGGCTGAGGCTGAGGCTGAGGCAGGCTGAGGCTGAGGCAGGCTGAGGCTGAGGCTGAGGCAGGCTGAGGCTGAGGCTGTGACTGCGACTGCCGTTGCCACTGCGACTGTCATCGCGAATGCGACTACGACTGCGAGAACAGCAGAATTCTACAACTGGATTCTCATCCGAATCTTAAGGGGAATGCTTCCAGATATGCTCCTACACATGGCTGTTAGGTTGCTTTGCCGGGATAATTTGAGATTCGTCAACGTCCGCGCCAGCGCCCTTGCATCCTTACCGTGGCCTTCCAGCGCCCTTGCATCCTTATCGTGGGTTCATACGGCTTTGTGTACTTCGCATTGTGACTTGGCGTCCTGGAATTGGGCTGCAGGTTGTGAGATTCCAAGCTCTGCGAACTATGGGAAATATTGCGAGCGCTGTAGTGAATGGTACGCATATTCCGTGGGGGCACTGCTTCGTGGAATTGATTGAGATTATCCAGCCTGGTAGTGCTAACAGCAGTACGTGTCGGTAGCGATCGCAGCCGTAGCCACGGTAGTAAAACATTGTGTTCGCATTGTCACACTGGTCGTTGTAAACTGGGTTTTGGTGCGGATTTGCAGGGGCCATGGTAAACGACTGATATACTTTGACGTACCATCACATGTACAGACGGAATCGCAGTTGTACGTGGAAGCGTGGGCATAACGATACGGAATGATCGAGGACGCCGGCGGCGCATCACCGGCCGCTCCCTGGAAGTTTGTCGGCGTCTTGGAGTGATCCCGCCACCTTGCCTGGGTTGTGGGTCGGAGTGCTCGTAGACGCTTGTAGGAGTCTCTTCGGACAGCTCTCGGGAGCCTTTGCGGGGCATTTTAGGAGCCTCTGGGGAGCCTCCTGGAAGTTTCTTGGGAACTGCTTCGGGCCCTCTTGGGGGCCTTTGAGGGTTTTTGGGACGCCTTGAAGGCGCGCGAGGGCCTGTAGAGGCCATCTTCGGCGTCTTGGCGTGATCCCGCCACCTTGCTTGGGTTGTGGATCAGAGTCCTCGTGGACGCTTGCAGGAGTCTCTTCGGACAGCTCTCGGGGGCTTCTGCGGGGCAGTTTAGGGGCCTCTTGGGGGCGTCCCAGGGGCTTTTTGGAGACCTCTTGGGGCCCTCTTGGGGCCTCTTGGGGCTCTTTTGGGGTTTGTTGGGGGCCTCCAGGGGGCCTCTTAGGGCCTCCTGGGGGCCTCTTGAGCCGAAAGCTCGAAATGTTCATTCGGGTACCCCTTCTGGGCCTCCTCTTGGGGCCATCCTGGGGCCCCTCTTGGGCCGTCCCGGGGGCCTCTTGGGCGGTCTTGGGGCCCTCTTGGGCCGTCTTGGGGCCGTCTTGGGGGCCTGTTGGGCCGTCCTGGGGCGATCTTGGGGGCCTCTTGGGCCGTCGTGGAGCGTGGGTAAGCCGAAATGGCGTGAATGTGTAAATCCTTCAAAAACCATTTTTTAAAAATCAATGATTTTTGCTTCTCGGGGCTGTCTCGGGGGTGCTCTTGGAGCCCTCTTGGGCCGTCTTGGAGGCGTCTTGGGCCGTCTGGAGGCCATCTTGGGCGTCTTCGAGCGATCTGGAACCGTCTGGAGGCTCTCTTGGACTGCTCGGGACTCTCTTGGACCGGCTTGGGGCGCCCTTGGGTCGTCCCCGGGCCGTTTGAGACCTTGAGGGGGGGGGGGGGCCGGCGGCAGAGTGGGGCCCCCTCGGAGGGACTTTCAGGAGGTTTTTGACCAGGCACTGGAGAAGGGGGCCAAAGACTGTGCCAGACACTGTGTCAGAGAGGTCTCGCACGGCCCAACCCGCCAGGCGGGAGCGGCCAGATCGAGGACGCCAGCGGCGCATCACCGGCCGTTCCCTGGGAGTTTGTCGGCGTCTTGGAGTGATCCCGCCACCTTGCCTGGGTTGTGGGTCGGAGTGCTCATAGACGCTTGTAGGAGTCTCTTCGGACAGCTCTCGGGAGCCTCTGCGGGGCATTGTAGGAGCCTCTGGGGAGCCTCCTGGAAGCTTCTTGGGAACTGCTTCGGGCCCTCTTGGGGGCCTTTGAGGTTTTTTGGGACGCCTTGAAGGCGCGTGAGGGCCTGTAGAGGCCATCTTCGGCGTCTTGGAGTGATCCCGCCACCTTGCCTGGGTTGTGGCTCAGAGTCCTCATGGACGCTTGCAGGAGTCTCTTCGGACAGCTCTCGGGGGCTTCTGCGGGGCAGTTTAGGGGCCTCTTGGGGGCGTCCCAGGGGCTTCTTGGAGACCTCTTGGGGCCCTCTTGGGGCCTCTTGGGGCTCTTTTGGGGTTTGTTGGGGGCCTCCAGGGGGCCTATTAGGGCCTCCTGGGGGCCTCTTGAGCCGAAAGCTCGAAATGTTCATTCGGGTACCCCTTCTGGGCCTCCTCTTGGGGCCATCCTGGGGCCCCTCTTGGGCCGTCCCGGGGGCCTCTTGGGCGGTCTTGGGGCCCTCTTGGGCCGTCTTGGGGCAGTCTTGGGGGCCTGTTGGGCCGTCCTGGGGCGATCTTGGGGGCCTCTTGGGCCGTCGTGGAGCGTGGGTAAGCCGAAATGGCGTGAATGTGCAAATCCTTCAAAAACCATTTTAAAAAAATCAATGATTTTTGCATGTTGGGGCTCTCTTGGGGGTACTCTTGGAGGCCTCTTGGGCCGTCTTGGAGGCGTCTTGGGCCGTCTGGAGGCCATCCTAGGCGTCTTGGAGCGATCTGGAGCCGTCTGGAGGCTCTCTTGGACTGCTCGGGACTCTCTATGACCGGCTGCTTGGGGCGCCCTTGGGGGGTCGTCCCTGCAGCCGCCAGGGCCGTTTGAGACCTTGAGGTGGGGGGGGGGGCCGGCGGCAGAGTGGGGCCCCCTCGGAGGGACTTCAGGGAGGTTTTTGACCAGGCACTGGAGAAGGGGGCCAAGAACTGTGCCAGGCACTGTGTCAGAGAGGTCTCGCACGGCCCAACGCGCAGGGCGGGAGCGGCCGGATCAAGGACGCCGGCGGCGCATCACCGGCCGCTCCCTGGGAGTTTGTCGGCGTCTTGGAGTGATCCCGCCACCTTGCCTGGGTTGTGGGTCAGAGTCCTCATAGACGCTTGTAGGAGTCTCTTCGGACAGCTCTCGGGAGCCTCTGCGGAGCATTTTAGGAGCCTCTGGGGAGCCTCCTGGAAGCTTCTTGGGAACTGCTTCGGGCCCTCTTGGGGGCCTTTGAAGTTTTTTTGGACGCCTTGAAGGCGCGTGAGGGCCTCTAGAGGCCATCTTCGGCGTCTGGGAGTGATCCCGCCACCTTGCCTGGGTTGTGGCTCAGAGTCCTCATGGACGCTTGCAGGAGTCTCTTCGGACAGCTCTCGGGGGCTTCTGCGGGGCAGTTTAGGGGCCTCTTGGGGGCGTCCCCGGGGCTTCTTGGAGACCTCTGGGGGCCCTCTTGGGGCCTCTTGGGGCTCTTTTGGTGTTTGTTGGGGGCCTCCAGGGGGCCTCTTAGGGCCTCCTGGGGGCCTCTTGAGCCGAAAACTCGACATGTTCATTCGGGCTCCCCTCCTGGGCCTCCTCTTGGGGCCATCCTGGGGCCCCTCTTGGGCCGTCCCGGGGGCCTCTTGGGCGGTCTTGGGGCCCTCTTGGGCCGTCTTGGGGCCGTCTTGGGGGCCTGTTGGGCCGTCCTGTGGCGATCTTGGGGGCCTCTTGGGCCGTCGTGGAGCGTGGGTAAGCCGAAATGGCGTGAATGTGCAAATCCTTCAAAAACCATTTTAAAAAAATCAATGATTTTTGCTTCTCGGGGCTGTCTTGGGGGTGCTCTTGGAGCCCTCTTGGGCCGTCTTGGAGGCGTCTTGGGCCGTCTGGAGGCCATCTTGGGCGTCTTCGAGCGATCTGAAACCGTCTGGAGGCTCTCTTGGACTGCTCGGGACTCTCTTGGACGCGCTTGGGGCGGCCCTTGGGTCTTCCCCGGGCGTTTGAGACCTTGAGGGGGGGGGGGGGGGAGCGGCAGAGTGGGCCCCCCCTCGGAGGGACTTTCAGGATTTTTTGACGCAGCACTGGAGAATGGGGCCAAAGACTGGGCCAGACACTGTGTCAGAAGGTCTCGCACGGCCCAACCCCAGGCGGGAGCGGCCAGAATCGAGGACTCCAGCGGCGCATCACCGGCCGCTCCCTGGAGTTTGTCGAAGTGGGAAAGTGACCCGCCACCTTGCCTGGGTTGTGGGTCGGAGTGCTCATAGACGCTTGTATGAGTCTCTTCGGACAGCTCTCGGGAGCCTCTGCGGGGCATTTTAGGAGCCTCTGGGGAGCCTCCTGGAAGCTTCTTGGGAACTGCTTCGGGCCCTCTTGGGGGCCTTTGAGGGTTTTGGGGGCGCCTTGAAGGCGCGTGAGGGCCTCTAGAGGCCATCTTCGGCGTCTGGGAGTGATCCCGCCACCTTGCCTGGGTTGTGGCTCAGAGTCCTCATGGACGCTTGCAGGAGTCTATTCGGACAGCTCTCGGGGGCTTCTGCGGGGCAGTTTAGGGGCCTCTTGGGGGCGTCCCAGGGGCTTCTTGGAGACCTCTTGGGGCCCTCTTGGGGCCTCTTGGGGCTCTCTTGGGGTTTGTTGGGGGCCTCCAAGGGGCCTCTTAGGGCCTCCTGGGGGCCTCTTGAGCCGAAAGCTCGAAATGTTCATTCGGGTTCCCCTCTGGGCCTCCTCTTGGGGCCATCCTGGGGCCCCTCTTGGGCCGTCCCCGGGGCCTCTTGGGCGATCTTGGGGGCCTCTTGGGCCGTCGTGGAGCGTGGGTAAGCCGAAATGGCGTGAACGTGAAAATCTTTCAAAAACCATTTGAAAATCAAGGATTTTTGCTTCTTGGGGCTGTCTTGGGGGTGCTCTTGGAGCCCTCTTGGGCCGTCTTGGAGGCGTCTTGGGCCGTCTGGAGGCCATCTTGGGCGTCTTGGAGCGATCTGGAACCGTCTGGAGGCTCTCTTGGATTGCTCGGGACTCTCTTGGACCGGCTTGGGGCGCCCTTAGATCGCCCCCGGGCCGTTTGAGACCTTGAGGGGGGGGGGGGGGACCGGCGGCAGAGTGGGGCCCCCTCGGAGGGACTTTCAGGAGGTTTTTGACCAGGCACTGGAGAAGGGGGCCAAAGACTGTGCCAGACACTGTGTCAGAGAGGTCTCGCACGGCCCAACCCGCCAGGCGGGAGCGGCCAGATCGAGGACGCCAGCGGCGCATCACCGGCCGTTCCCTGGGAGTTTGTCGGCGTCTTGGAGTGATCCCGCCACCTTGCCTGGGTTGTGGGTCGGAGTGCTCATAGACGCTTGAAGGAGTCTCTTCGGACAGCTCTCGGGAGCATCTGCGGGGCAGTGTAGGAGCCTCTGGGGAGCCTCCTGGAAGCTTCTTGGGAACTGCTTCGGGCCCTCTTGGGGGCCTTTGAGGTTTTTTTGGACGCCTTGAAGGCGCGTGAGGGCCTGTAGAGGCCATCTTCGGCGTCTTGGAAAGATCCCGCCACCTTGCCTGGGTTGTGGTTCAGAGTCCTCATGGACGCTTGCAGGAGTCTCTTCGGACAGCTCTCGGGGGCTTCTGCGGGGCAGTTTAGGGGCCTCTTGGGGGCGTCCCAGGGGCTTCTTGGAGACCTCTTGGGGCCCTCTTGGGGCCTCTTGGGGCTCTTTTGGGGTTTGTTGGGGGCCTCCAGGGGGCCTATTAGGGCCTCCTGGGGGCCTCTTGAGCCGAAAGCTCGAAATGTTCATTCGGGTACCCCTTCTGGGCCTCCTCTTGGGGGCCATCTGGGGCCCCTCTTGGGCCGTCACGGGGGCCTCTGGGGGTCTTGGGGCCCTCTTGGCCGTCGTGGGGCAGTCTTGGGGGCCTGTTGGGGCCGTCCTGGGCGATCCTTGGGGCCTATTGGGCCGTCGTGGAGCGGGGCAAAGCCGAAATGGCGTGAATGAATGTGCAAATCCTTCCAAAAACCATTTTAAAAAAATCAATGCATTTGTTTCGGGGCTGTCTTGGCGGGTGCTATGTGGAGCCCTCTTGGCCGTTCTTGGAGGCGTCTTGGGCCGTCTCTGGAGAGCCATCTGGGGCGTTTGAAGGCAGATCTGAAACCGTTCTCACAGAGTAGGCTCTCTTGGACTGCTCGGGACTCTCTTGGACAGGCTTGGGGCGCCCGTGGGTCGTCCCCGGGCAGTTTGAGACCTTGAAGGGGGCCGGCGGCAGAGTGGGGCCGGCGGCAGAGTGGGGCCCCCTCGGAGGGATTTTCAGGAGGTTTTTGACCAGGCACTGGAGAAGGGGGCCAAAGACTGTGCCAGACACTGTGTCAGAGAGGTCTCGCACGGCCCAACCCGCCAGGCGGGAGCGGCCAGATCGAGGACGCCAGCGGCGCATCACCGGCCGCTCCCTGGGAGTTTGTCGGCGTCTTGGAGTGATCCCGCCACCTTGCCTGGGTTGTGGGTCGGAGTGCTCATGGACGCTTGTAGGAGTCTCTTCGGACAGCTCTCGGGAGCCTCTGCGGGGCATTGTAGGAGCCTCTGGGGAGCCTCCTGGAAGCTTCTTGGGAACTGCTTCGGGCCCTCTTGGGGGCCGTTGAGGTTTTTTGGGACGCCTTGAAGGCGCGTGAGGGCCTGTAGAGGCCATCTTCGGCGTCTTGGAGTGATCCCGCGCCTACTTGCCGTAGCGGGTCGCGAGCACCGTGCTCATAGTCGCTTGTAGGCTAGTCGTCTCGAGCAGCTCTCGGAGCCTCTGCGGGGCATTGTAGGAGCTGCTGCGGGAGCCATCCTGGCTCAGCTCTCGTGCGTGGACTATGCTTTCTGGGCCCTCTTTGGGCGGGCCGATGAGGTTTTTTGGGACGCCTTGAAGGCGCGTGAGGGCCTGTAGAGGCCATCTTCGGCGTCTTGGAGTGATCCCGCCACCTTGCCTGGGTTGTGGCTCAGAGTCCTCATGGACGCATGCAGGAGTCTCTTCGGACAGCTCTCGGGGGCTTCTGCGGGGCAGTTTAGGGGCCTCTTGGGGGCGTCCCAGGGGCTTATTGGAGACCTCTTGGGGCCCTCTTGGGGCCTCTTGGGGCTCTTTTGGGGTTTGTTGGGGGCCTCCAGGGGGCCTATTAGGGCCTCCTGGGGGCCTCTTGAGCCGAAAGCTCGAAATGTTCATTCGGGTACCCCTTCTGGGCCTCCTCTTGGGGCCATCCTGGGACCCTCTTGGGCCGTTCCGGTCTTGGGGCCCTCTTGGGCCGTCTTGGGGTCGTCTTGGGGGCCTGTTGGGCCGTCCTGGGGCGATCTGGGGGGCCTCTTGGGCCGTCGTGGAGCGTGGGTGAGCCGAAATGGCGTGAACGTGTAAATCCTTCAAAAACCATTGAACAATCAATGATTTTTGCTTCTCGTCGCTGTCTTGGGGGTGCTCTTGGAGCCCTCTTGGGCCGTCTTGGAGGCGTCTTGGGCCGTCTGGAGGCCATCTTGGGCGTCTTGGAGCGATCTGGAACCGTCTGGAGGCTCTCTTGGACTGCTCGGGACTCTCTTGGACCGGCTTGGGGCGCCCTTGGGTCGTCCCCGGGCCGTTTGAGACCTTGAGGGGGGGGGGCCGGCGGCAGAGTGGGGCCCCCTCGGAGGGACTTTCAGGAGGTCTTTGACCAGGCACTGGAGAAGGGGGCCAAAGACTGTGCCAGACACTGTGTCAGAGAGGTCTCGCACGGCCCAACCCGCCGGGCGGGAGCGGCCGGATCGAGGACGCCGGCGGCGCATCACCGGCCGCTCCCTCTGTGAGTTTTCGACGTGGTGCGCACTATCGAACTTCCGTGACGCTGTGCTATGCCAAGTAATGAAGAACGCCTCCGGCGTATCCACCGCCGCCCCCTGTCCTATTATTGGAAGCGCCAGAGGTGTGCCGACCGATTAGGCCAAGACCTGCCAAGCTATCGGACCACGATTTTCCCCGAACCGGTTTTTAAAGCCTATCGGGGAACACGTGGTCATCTTGAAGTGTCATCATAGCCTTCTTGAGCCTTGGGTAAGCTTTGGGGCGATCTTTGGGGCTTTTTGGGCCGTCTCGGGCCAGCTTCGAGCCAACTTCGGCCATCTTGGTGGGTTCCTGGCACGTCTGAAGCCGTCGGAAGCCGTTTGGGGGGCCTCTATGGGCCGACTTGGGGCCCGCTTGGAATGCTCCAGGGCCGTCTTGGAGGCCAACTTGGGCGTCTGGGAGGCCATCTTGGGCGTGTTGGAGGCCTCTTGGGCCCTCTTGGCGCCCTCTAGGGGCCATCTTGGAGGCCACTTGGGCCATCATGGGGCTCTCTTGGGGGCCTCTTGGGCGATCTTGAGGGCTTCTTGGGCCGTCTCGAGCCGTCGGAGAGCCGAAAAGGCGCAAATGCCAGAATCCTTCAAAAACCAAGGAAAAATCAATGATTTTGGCCTCTTCGGACTCTCCTGGAGGACCTCTTGGAGGCCTCTTGGCCGTCTGGGAGGCCTCTGGGGGGCCTCTTGGGCCGTCTTGGGCCGTCTTGGACTCTCTTGGGCCGTTTTGGAGGCCGTCTTGGACCATCTCGGGCGGACTTGGAGGCCATCTTGGGCCATCTTCGCGATGTTTGAGGATGTCCCGAGCGAAACGGCCGTTTTTTGGAGGATTTTTTCCGGTCGTTGAGCACCTTCCGGGTGGCCGGCGGGTTCTGCCGGAGCCCACTGGGGAGTTCTTTTGGAAAAAGAACCAAAACCAAAACCTGAAACGTCCAGCACGCCGTGCACCCTTGCAAGCAGGGGGCGGCGGATCCAGCTGCCTACAGCGAATCCCGCCACCGTACCTCGGTTGTGGGTTATAGGCCTGGTGGATGTTCGTTGGAATCTCGTGGGAGGCCTCTCGGGGGCCTCTTGGAGGCAGTTTTGAGGCCTCTTGGGGGCCGTTCTGGGGCCTCTTGGGGGTCCCTTGGGGGTTCTTGGGGGCCTTTTGGGCGCCCCTTGGGGCCTCTTGGGCGCCTCTGAGGGCCTCCTGGGGGCCCCTTGGGCCGGAGGGCTTGGATTTTCGGATTGTGTTCCCTCTGTGGAGCCCTTTTTTGGGCCATCTTGAGGCCCTCTTGGGTTGGGCGCCTCCTGGGCTGTCTGGGGCCCTCTTGGGCTGTTTTGGGGTTGTCTTGGGGGCTCTTTGGGCTGTCTTGTAGCGTCGGAAAGCCGAAAAGGCGAGAACGCCCAAATCCTTGAAAACGCACGGGAAATCTAAGATTTTCGCTTTTGCCCTCTTGAGTGACTTCTGGGAGGCCTCTTGGGGCGCCTTGGAAGCCTATTGCGCCATCTTGAGGCCATCGTGGGCGTCTTCGAGCGATCGTTCGGCGACTCGGGGCCCTCTTGGACCGTCTTGATGGCTTCCTGGGCCGTCATGGAAGCCTTGGGGAGCCTCAGGGAGGCGCCATGGCCGCCCACCACGGACCCCGCGGGAGCATGGCCGGTGCACGCAGCGAGGCGCTTCCCGAGGAGATGGGGGCCCCTTAGAGGATTACAAAAACCCTGCCAGACAGCACTTGAGCGACGCAGAAAAACAAGGTTGTTTGCGCCGACATTGGCGCGTAAGCTGCCCGCGTAAGGTCGCGCGTAAGCGCCCTCGTCTCCAATGTGGCGTGCCGCGCTGGCGGCCTGTGTAAGCCGCCGCGTAAGGTTGCTGAGTGCCATCTCGCGTAAGACCTGTTTTTGATCGTCGCTCACTTGGCATTCTACCACGTCTCAACGTGCCAGGGGGCACGGTGGCGGATCTGCTTCCGAACCGAGGTACAGGCCGACAATCCAGGACGGGGAGTCGGGGGGCGAGCTCTGGTGGGGGTGGAACGGGGGAGGGACGTCGTGCCCAAGTACTGGTCCCCGTGGAGGGCTGCGTGCCAATATGGGGCGCCAGTTGGCCAGTGCAGTTTGTGTTGTAAGCCCCTGGAAGGCTCGCATCTGAAGTGGTTCGGTTTCGAAGGGTCCCTCTCAGGGTACAGTTGATTTTTTTCAAGTAGGCAACTCGTCAGCCTAGACAGGTTCTCCAAGAGGTTTAACTCACGTCAGCTTCATTGTTACTATTTTTATGACTATTAGTATCCTTCTTCCTCCTCCTCCTCCACCTCCTCCTCCTCCTCCTCCTCCTCCTCCTCCTCCTCCTCCTCCTCCTCCTCCTCCCCCCTCCTCCTCCTCGTCCTCCTCCTCCCTTCCCTCACCGAGGGGTCCCGCGCCAGCGGAAGGGAGGCTTCGGCATCTCTCCCCGCTTCCCCGCGACCCCTCGTGCAAGCGGCGCGCCAGGCGCATATTTCGGGCAGGAGGGGAGGATGACGACGAAGGCAGAGTGTCGGAGGCCTGGAAATTGGCACCAACACCAAGACAGGGGGTTGCCTCCACAGGGGGAAGGTGTCCTAGATTTTCGGTGTTGGTGGTAATAGTTCGGCCACCTTGGAAGCCAGAATATTACCACCATCGCCGAGATCGGGATCTTATTCCCTCGGTGGAGGCAAACCGCCGAAATTGGTGATGGTGTCAATCTCTAGGCCTGCGAGAGTGCCCTGGTCCTTTCTGTCTGTCGGTTGAGCAGGCTCTCCAGTCTTCTCGGGCGAGGAGGCACGCGTGCGTATCAGTGGTCGGGCTGCGGAAGGGGAAAGTCAAAGAGGGGCCCACCGTGGGAGAGCAAGATGCTAGGAATCGCTGGCGGTGTTCTGCTGATCGCTCATATCGTCCACGCTCCTCAGGTCAGGATGAGCCACACGGGCCACCGCTTCGCCGCAAGCGCTGGCATGGCTATCGTGCCCGGTTCCGACAAGTCGGTCGGCTGCATCAGGGTGTTCGAGCTCGTCGATGGAGAGTGGCACCAGATGGGCACAGACGACATGATCTCTGGAGCGTCGTTCGACATGTGGACCCAGTTTGGGTATACGGTGGCCATGAACAGCGCGGGAAATGTCGTATCGACTCTCTCTGGCCTGTTTGGGCTTGCCCGGGTGTGGCGCTTCAAGCACGCCACAGGCGATCGCGGGAAACAAAACGCTCTCGCCCGCGGGGGCGTGTTGTCTTGGGCCCTCCCGAGCGTGGGCGAGTTGGCCAAGAGAGGCACGTGTCGAGGCGTGGTCTCCCAAGGCGACCCTACCTCCTCCTCCTCCTCCTCCTCCTCCTCCTCCTCCTCCTCCTCCTCCTCCTCCTCCTCCTCCTCCTCCTCCTCCTCCTCCTCCTCCTCCTCCTCCCCCACCCTGCCCCCCTCGAGGGTGATCGGGGCCTTCCAGGTGATGCCCGAGTGGATTGGTTCGGAGGATCGCGGCTTCGGCGCTGCGGTGCGATCCAGAGGCGATGTTATCATCTCGCTGTCGTCGATGCATCGACAGTGCGGCGCGATCCTGAACCCCCTCTACTCCTGCCCAACTGGAGTGACATAAGCTGACATTCGCAAAAGCTGCCCGTGTGCGGTCGCGCGAAAACTCCCTCTCCACGCGGCGTGCCCCGCTGGCGGACTACGTAGGCCGCTGCGTGTGGTTGCCGTCCCTTTGTGCGTAAGAGCCGTTTTCTTGTATCGCTCATTTGCGATCACTCCACATTTCTTGCGATCCAAAGGGCCCGAGGATGGCATCTGGGAGCAGATGGGGAACGACATCCAGGCAAGGGGAAGCTTGGCGCTGAGCGCTGACGGGACGCGATTAGTGTCGCAGGCTCGTCGTCGTCGTCGCCGACGTCGTCGCCGTCGTCGCCGTCGACGTTGTCGGCGACGGAACGCGCTGAAACTGGTGGTGGGAGGGGTGAGGGCCATACCATCGGACGGGGCTAGGACGAGGATACATCCGTTCCAGAGCGTTCCGGAACGCTCTTAGAGCGTTCCAGAGCGCTCTGAGAAGGCCGCGGCGCCCGAGACATCCTCCAGTGCCGCTTGATTTCAGAGATTCTCGATTTAGTCTCACCCTGTTTTATCTTCGTCATGACTTCGTCTTGTCTTCGTTGTGCTTTCCCTCCTCTCGCTATCTGGACCCGGAAGTTCAGTCCACCCTCCTCCGCCTGGCCCTGCTCCTCCCGAGTCGGCAGCAGCGTACGTGCGCCGGGTCGCTCTTCCTCTTCTTGATTTTTCTGCTCTTCCTTCTCTTCCTGCTCCCTCCCTTCTGCCCGTCGCGCGCTCCATTTTCTGCGCCACAGTCGTGAGGCGCTCCGTCTTCATACATTTTTTTCCGTAAGCTCCGAAGGGCTGCCACTCGCGCGCTCATCTGCCCACGCGTCCTTCCGGATGCTTGGCTCCGCTGGTGGTGGTCCCTCCTCTGTCCCGTTTTTTCTCGCCCCCCTCCTTTGCCAAGACAAGATCCCTAGCGCCACCCAGCAGGAGCCTTCGCTGAGCTGCAGACTGTCCGCCACGGTTACGTCGTCTCCTCCTCCTCCTCCTCCTCCTCCTCCTCCGCCTCCTCCTCCTCCTCCTCCTCCTCTCCTCCTCCTCAGGGACATCTGGTGCGGCTCGCCCGGCAGGGCGGGGCATCTGGAGCTCCAGCCTTGCGGCCCCCCCGGCGCACGGCGCCGCGGGCCACGACGCTTCCGCCCGCCGAGGCGATCCGAGCCTGGTGCCGCCGGCGCCCGCTCGAGCCGTCGCCTCACGAAGCTTGTCGGCGGCGAGCCAGAAGTGGGAAGGGATGGGTGGGAAAGGCAGGACGGCCCACTGTGCCGAGGGCCGCCGCGCCGTAGCGCGGGTGGTGCGGTCGATGCTCAGGGCTTGCGGGGAGCTCCCTCGCCTGGGCGTCCAGCCTCCAGGGGTCGACCTGGGCGTCGCTCCAGGGGGAAGTGGGAAGGGATGGGTGGTCACCACCCACCACCCACCCACCGAAGCCGTTGATGGGTGGTCACCACCCACCAAACCACCCCAACCCAACTCGAAGCCCTCAATTGCCCTCCATTTCCAGTGTGGGGGGGGGTCGGGGAACGTTGAACAAAACACATGGAATCCGTACCCCCCCCACCCGAAATTCGGGTCAAATTCGGGTCTTCGGGTTGGGTTGGGGTGGTCTGGTAGGTAGTCGGGTGGGAAAGGCAGGACGTCAGATGTGGCGCGAGCGCGCCGAGCTCGTCTCCCCTCCTGGCCGCTCCTCCCGTGCCACATCGAAGACTGACAACCTCCCCCGCGGCCCTCCGGCGCCGAGGGTCGGCGCCGGGAGGCCCAGTTGTTGACCCCGCGCCCGGCTCTTCCGCCCAGCTCGGAGCCCGGGGCCCGGCGGGAGAACCAGCAGGCGAGCCCGGCGGCGAGCCCGGGGGGAGGTGGGAAGGAGAAGGCCTCCTCCGAAGGCTCGGAAGAGTCCCCCGGCCGTCCCAGGAGGCGCCGGAGCCGTCCCCGAAGACGCCGAGCACTGCCCAGAGGGCGCGAGGGCCTCCGAGGAGCCTCGCCGCCCTCCGAGGGCGCAGTCTCCTTCTCGCTTCCCCCCCCCCTCGCTCGGGGGCGGAAAAAAGAGGGGGGTGATGACTAGGGGGGGTGGAAATCATGGCGGGGGCCATGAGATTTCCCCAGCTCTCATGGCGCCTCTTCTTATTCCATTACGTCCCTGGCCCCCCGCTGGGCCGCGCACATGCCGCCGGTCATGATTTGCACCCCCCCCCTCTTGGACACCCCCCTCTTGGCCGCTCCCGACTCGCTCGTCGCCAGCCCGCGGAGTCTGGGAGGCAGCGCCAGGGCGCCCCCCCGCGCCGCCCCGGCCCTGCCCGCTGGCCCCCGCCCCCGCCTGCCGCGCCACGTGCCACGGTGTAAGTCGGGCACGCCCCTCTACAGGAGGAATGTTCAAAAATAGTTAGTAAACAAATAGTATGGGGACGGTGTCTCGAGTATTTTTTTGACCATTTTAGGGTATTTTTAATTTTTCGTCCAGAATCATCGGGGATGGACAGACCTCCCTTTAGTAAAACGTGGTTTAGTGAAAACGACCTGAGACCCAAACCTGGCGGGCGCAAGCCTGGAACATAACGGCCACGGCGCCCTCTCGAGAACCGAAAACGACAATTCACGAATCGACGTGTCACTGTTGGGGGTTCTGTCCACCCCCAAAACCACCCTGCAGGGGGACAGGCCCGACCTGAGCTACGACGGAGGCCCCACCCGTGGCGAGCGGGCGCCGGCGGCGCGCCCGCACGTCGGCGGCCCACCGTGCCGAGGGCCGCCGCGCCGCAGCGCGGGCGGTGCGGTCGATGCTCGGGGCCTGCGGGGAGCTCGCTCGCCTGGGCGTCCAGCCTCGAACGTATCCCTATCCCCAAGTTTGACACGCCAAAAGGCGATGACAATCTTAGGGATTTGCCTTCAAAAAATAAGGGAGTCCCTAAGATTGGCATCGTGATGAGGAGGTGCCCAGCATAGGGATAGGAATATGTTCCGGGCTGGTAAGAGCTCGCTCGCCTGGGCGTCCAGCCTCCAGGGGTCGACCCGAACGGCGTTTTGGCGATCTCGTTTCGATGTCGTGCTGCAGAAGAGGTGGGCTGGAGGCAGAACGAGGGAGAGCGAAAGCAGAACGAGGCTGCGCAAGTCTTGTTTTGGTCGAGCCCTGCCAGCCTCATGGCCTCAGGCAAGCTCCTTACGATTCTCGGCGACGAGCCAGAGGAGGAAGTGAGAGAGGGGGCGGGCCTTCCCAGCCGTCTGGGAAGTTCTCTAAGCCTTCTCCTAAGACACGGAGAACTTCTCAGACGGAGGGCGTCTGAGAAGCCCCGCCGCCTGCTAAGAAGGCCTTCTCCTGCTCACTTCCCCCTCTCGCTCACCGTCGATTCACGATTCCCTTGGAGATCTTGGGGCTGGCAGCTCCTGATGCCGCTCAGCCGGAGCAGCCAAGGCACCCCTCTGTCCGACCAGCAGGTGGACTTACAGGTGCGGGACTCCTGGAGATCGGCACGTCCTTCGCTAGCAGCCCCTAAGATGCCCTCGTACCTTCTCCATCCTCCCTCCACGCTCCTTCCATCACGTTCAGGGGCAGCGATAGGGGGGATGGGCATAGGGGGGATGCATCGACCCCCAATCGTCCGTTCATCCCCGATATGGGGCCCGATGACCCCACCTCGCCCAGGAACGTACCGTTTCGCTATCGGGGGCCTATCGCCGACCTATCGACGATGTACCGCCGGTTCCAGGTCGATGCATCCTCCCCTGTGCCAGTCTCTCCCCCTATCGTTGCCCCTCACACGCCCTCCCGTGTGTTGCCTCATCCTCCTCCTCCTCCTCAGGACATGGCCACTGCTGCCGATCACGCGACCCTTTCCTCCGCCCTGGCAACCCGAGGGGCCCTCGGGAGCCTGCAGGACCCATCGACGGGCAGGCCCTCCTCCTCCTCCTCCTCCTCCTCCTCCTCCTCCTCCTCCTCCTCCTCCTCCTCCTCCTCCTCCTCAGGACACGGCCACTGCTGCCGAGCGTGCGACCCTCTCCTCCGCCCTGGCAGCCCGAGGGGCCCTCGGGAGCCGGCAGGACCCCTCGACGGGCAGGCTGCGCCGGGCCGCTCGCCAGGCTCCGGCACGGCCCCCCCCCGCCGGGGGAGGGCCCGTGCGGACACCGAGGGCCGCGCTCTCGGGCCCTCGGGCGCCGCGGCACGCGGCGCGAGGCCCCCGCCCGGCCGCCTCGCTGTGCGCTCCTCGGCGGGAGGGCGTCGCGCTCTCTCTTCGGGACGACCGGCATGGGTACCCATCGGTCGTTGAAAGTAGGTATTTTTGGATTCTCGGATTCCAATCTACTTTGAGCGCCTTCCTACTTCAAGAGTCGGGGGGGTTTCCCTCTTCCCTCCTCTTCAGGAGGCGGGCGGAAACCCAATCTATTTCCAACGCCTTCCTACTTCATGTTTCTACCTACTTCTTTCGACCGATGGGTACGGAAAGAGTGGGTACAACGCCCAACAGCAGTTCCTGTTCATTTTGAACAGGACTCGCTGTCCGCGCCGCCGCGGCCCGTGTCCCTTTGAGACGGGAGGCCGCCTGCCCAACAGCGGCCGCTGTTTGGCTTGGGACAACATTTGCGCTGTTGGGCATTGCACCCGTTCTTTTCCGTACCCATTCCGGGCGTCCAAATCCCTCGCTCTCTTGCAGGGCCGGTGGCGGCCGCAGCGACTTCGCCGTGAGCGGCGGCAGGCCCCGCGGGTGCCTCTCCCACTCGGCTCCGGGCCGAGGGCTTCGGGCTCGCAGGGCCTCGGCGCGGGCGGGGGGACGCGGCGGCACGCCCTGCGTTTGCCCCCCGAGCCTCTCTGCGGCCCGCGTCTTCCGCTGGCGGGGTCAGCCTGTTGGCGCCTGGTGCGGCCGGGGTCCCCGCACGTGCTTGTCAGTGGCATGCTGCCCAACACCAGTCTGTTTCGTCGATGGCTCCAGACTTCGCACGGCTGCTGACAGAACGTGTCTCACATGCTCTCGCGGAGCTTCATGATAGAGCGTTTGGAAGCTCTAGGGCTGCTTTGCAGTGCACCTTCCCCTCCTTTCTCAGAGTTCCCAATATTTCAGGCCACGTGCTGTTTTTTCACTGGACATCGACAGGCGGAGCGAATGGTGCCGGAGCTTGATCGTTTACCTTCAATTGGCCGTTTTGGCTAGGACCCACCCCAGCTACGGCAGGCCTTCCACTCTGGTTGAGAACCTGCCTCTAATTACGGATGCAGTGTGAGCGCTCCACACTATCGTGTTTTTACCTAACAGCTTTTGCTGATAGGTTTCTAGTGGGGTCAAAAGAGAGCATCATGACTCCTCAGGGGGGTCTGGGCGGGTGCCGGGGAGGAGAACCGGGAATCGTTTTTCGCCAACAGTCACACACTTCGTGCTCTTCGACCTCCCAGAACTCCATTCCCGGGCCACATTCTGGAGAACCGGGAACAGAGCCGGGCTCGCTTTTCGCCAACAGTCACACACTTCGTGCTCTTCGACCTCCCAGAACTCCATTCCCGGGCCACATTCTGGAGAACCGGGAACAGAGCCGGGCTCGTTTTTTCGTCAACGTCACACACTTCGTGCTCTTCGACCTCCCAGAACTCCATTCCCGGGCTACATTTTGAGTGCCCGGAGCCAACTGTAGGCCACTTCGTGCTCTTCGAGTTCCCAGAACTCCATTCCCGGGCCACATTTTGGATGCCCGGAGCCAACTGTAGGCCACTTCGTGCTCTTCGAGTTCCCAGAACTCCATTCCCGGGCCACATTTTGGATGCCCGGAGCCAACTGTAGGCCACTTCGTGCTCTTCAAGTTCCCAGAACTCCATTCCTGGGCATGATTTTGAATGCCCGGAGCCAACTGTAGGCCACTTCGTGTTCTTCTAGTTCCCAGAACTCCATTCCTGGGCCACATTTTGAATGCTGAGGCAGGCTGATGCTGCGGCCGAGGCAGGCTGAGGCTGAGGCAGGCTGAGGCTGAGGCCGAGGCTGAAGGCAGACTGAGGCTGAGGCTGAAGCAGACTGAGGCTGAGGCTGAGGCAGGCTGAGGCTGAGGCTGAGGCAGGCTGATGCTGAGGCAGGCTGAGGCTGAGGCTGAGGCTGATGCAGGCTGAGGCTGAGGCAGGCTGAGGCTGAGGCCGAGGCTGAAGGCAGACTGAGGCTGAGGCTGAAGCAGGCTGAGGCTGAGGCTGAGGCAGGCTGAGGCTGAGGCAGGCTGAGGCTGAGGCTGAGGCAGGCTGAGGCTGAGGCTGTGACTGCGACTGCCGTTGCCGCTGCGACTGTCATCGCGAATGCGACTACGACCTCGAGAACAGCAGAATTCTACAACTGGATTTTCATCTGAATCTTAAGGGGAATGCTTTCAGATGTGCTTCTACATATCGCTGTTAGGTTGCTTTGCCGGGATAATTGTTGTTGGCTGTCGCATTGTGCCTTGAATCTTGCCGTTTCCTGCCTACTTGCCAATGTTGGCTAAATTGAGGTCTTACCATCGCGAGGACACGCGCGATGTAGCCCATGCTCAAGAAGGCTTGGGGTCCCTGTAGCAAGGCATGCTGTCATGATGAGCATTAATCCCGCCGCACGGATAGTTACTCCAAAGCATGTGTGTGCACCCCTTTTACTGTAATCAAGGGTATGTTTTCCGCCCTCCTCTTATCGCCCTGCGAGTTCTGCACATCTTGGGGTAGACCTAGGACTGGGTCACATCCATGTCTCTCAGATTCCTCTTTCCCTCCGTTTTGAAGGGTTCCAGACCATTCCAGGTCCGTTCTGGCCGCTCAATTGTCCCCACTGCGGGACCCTCGACACGGACGTATCATTGGCAAGGGTGCTGCCGAGGCTTTGATTCCAGGCCTTCCTCTGCGTGGCCTTACATCTCCTCCTCATCCTCATCCTACTCCTCCTCCTCCTCCTCCTCCTCCTCCTCCTCCTCCTCCTCCTCCTCCTCCTCTTGGCAGTGGGCTCTTGGCACTGGTCCCAGGTGTTCTTGGACGGGTGAGCTCCACCGTGCCATGTGTCTGCGGGAGAAGAAATCGCCTTAGTGCACTCTGCTCTCTGTCATGAATCAAAAGCCCTGCGCTGGTCCTGCTTGTGCCGTTTCTCTTCGTCTTTCAAGAGGACACCCCTCGCAGTGGAAAAGAATTCTTCTAGGGGCTCATGAGGAGGGATAAGGAGGGGACTCGAGACGGGCGGGAGTATTGCATTATCGTTGATGCATCTCGGGTTTACTCCAGTCCGCCTCAACCCCCCTCCTCCGTTTGAAGCTGCCGACTCTCTTCTTGGCTCTGTTTTCACCTCATCATCCTTCCTTCTCCTCCTACCCTGTCCTCTACGCACAATCTGCTAGAAGTGTGTACTTGGAATCCTCCCTGGGTTCATCCTCACCGTTTTTGGCGCTGCGCTTAGCTGCGACGAGGGGTGGGGCCCAGAAGGCCAGATGAGGACCATCAGGGAAGTGGAGTTGGACCGTCCCCTTCTCGCCTCCCTCGTCCTCCTGCCCCGAGGCGGGCTACGCGGCCACGGTCTACGACTACGACGGGGCCCAGTGGAACATGGCCGGGTCGCCGGTGCCCGTGTGGGGGACGGCGGCCACCCGGGAGAGGGCCGAAACGGCCCCCCTCACTCACATGCTGGTCGCTGAAAGTAGGTATTTTCGGATGCCCAGATCCAAATCTACCAGGGCTCGTCTCGATTCCTCCGATTCGATTTGATTCGATTTCGATGGCTTCCGATTCCGATTCCATTCGACTTGGGACTCCGATGTGGGTTCCGATGTCTCACTGGAGGTATACTTCTCCGCCGATTTCTGCCGATTCGACTCCTCCCGACTTGGCTGCCGATTTCCGCCGGTCCGATGAATTTCGATCGCCGATTCGATTTGTCGATTCGATTCTGGGCCCTCCTGATCTACTTTAGGCGCCTTCCTACTTCAAGAGTCGAGTGGCTGGCTCCCCTTTGCCCCTCATCTGTAGGCGGCTGGGGCGGATGCCCAATCTGCTTCCAAGGCCATGGTTCTACCCACTTCTTCCGCCGACCAACGGGTACTCTGGACGGCAAGATAATCGCCCCCCCTCCTTGGGTTCGAGGGGGGGGGATGGGCGCCTGCCGCTGGGGCGGGATCGGGGGGGGGAGGGGGACGGCAGTTCTGGAGCTCGAGATCCTGGGCGCGTTGAGGGGCGGTGGGGGTGGGGGGATGGTGCCATATGGAATGCGGTCGGACCGAGGTATACGATCGGGGTCGGTTCGGGGAGAGTGCCCTAAAGGTTCTTCATGCTTGATGGATGTTCTTGTGCATCCTGGGAGGGGGGCACCCTCGAGCGATTTTATAATTTGGGGTGTGTTGGTTGGCGGAGGGTCTCATATTCTTGACGGGTGTTCTTGTGTCCTTGGGCGGTGACGAGCGAGGGGGTGAAGTGAGAAGGAGGATGCCGTCTCAGCAGGCGGCGGCGCTTCTCAGAAGCCCTTCGGCCTTCTGAGAGGTTTTCTATGCCTTCGGGCAAGGCCTGGAACACTTCTCAAAACGCAGGGGGGCTTCCGAGCCTTCTGAGAAGGCGCGCCCCTTCTCACCTCCCCCCCGGGTTTGCCGCCGACACTTACAATTCTTCACTTGGACGTCTGGGTTCGCCCCTCGATCCCTCCTGCCACATGCCCGCGCCTTGGATGGGCGAAGGGGTCTCTGCATGAGAGAGCCTTCGCGGAAGAGGGGTAATTTTGGCCGCGCCCGAGGTGACCATGTCTGCGGACGGGCAGCACATGGCCGTGGGGAATTCGGGCGCGCCTTTCGCTGGGCCCGGAAGTGCGACGGTGCCAGCGGCTTTCTGTTCCGCCCGCCCGTCCACCCAGATATCCAGCATATTGAACAAATCAGTGCACGCTCGGGATTTATCCGTAACTCTCCATTGGCTTGGACACGTGCCCACAATGATCTCACGGAGCGTTGAATCAATTTTTTCCCTACCTAGGCTCTGCCTAGAAGGGTTCTTACTCGCTTGGCTTAAAGGGGCCGGACAGTGCAAACCGCCCCGGGCGGTTCCCCCAGTCCCCTGGGCGTCAAGCAAAAGCAACAGCAAAGGTAAAAGCAAACGCGCGGTTCCCCCAGTTGCGCTCCCTGGGTGCCAAGCAAAAGCAAAAGCAAAGGCACAAGTGAAGGCAAAAGCGAAGGCAAAACAAAAGCATAGCACAGCATAGCATAGCATAGCATAACATAGCGCAGCATAGCATAGCGCAGCATAGCATATCATAGCATAGCCTAGCCTAGCCTAGCCCAGCATAGCATTGCGCAGCATAGCATAGCATAGCATAGCATAGCATAGCATAGCATAGCATAGCATAGCATAGCATAGCATAGCATAGCATAGCATAGCATAGCATAGCATAGCATCACATAGCAGAGCAGAGCAGAGCATAGCATAGCATAGCGCAGCACAACATCCACCATTGCTGCTGCTGCTATATATATATATATACACACGTGTGTGTGTGTGTGTGTGTGTGTGTGCGCACGTAGGTTCCATGCATGCTGTCCGTCTGTGGGCCATCTTGAGCCCTTAGTGGGGCAGCTTGAGCCCTTAGGATTCACGAAGGTTTCGCACATAGCACCGGCCGGGAGACATGAAACCCGGCCGCTCCTACTAATGTTGCTTTCCTAGAGGCTCCAACTCCTAGGTAGGGTCGCACTGGGATAATTTACCAACCCTCCCATGTTGGATTCTCGCTTTGAATAGAGCATTGTGGTCCCCACCTTCTCCCGACTCTCTCCTCCCTTGCTCCTCCTGCGCCGCGCTGTTCCCTGTGTGGCTGCGAACTGCGCAGCTGTCGCCACCTTCGTGGGCTCCTGGGAGCCACGGCGGAGTAGCGGAGTACGCGGCTTTAGCCGAGACCTCGCTGCTCCCTGGGTGGCTGCGGACTGCTCAGCTGTCGCCACTTTCGTGGGCTCCTGGGAGGCGCGGCAGAGTACGGGAGTACGCGAATCCAGCTGGGACCTCGGAGCTCCTTTTGTGTCCGCGAACCGCGCAACTGTCTTTCGTGGGCTCCTGGGAGGCACGGCGGAGTAGCGGAGTACGCGGATCCAGCCGAGGCCTCGCAGCTCCCTTGGTGTCTGCGAATTGCGCAGCTGTCGCCACTTTCGTGGGCTCCTGGGAGGCGCGGCAGAGTACGGGAGTACGCGAATCCAGCTGGGACCTCGGAGCTCCTTTTGTGTCCGCGAACCGCGCAACTGTCTTTCGTGGGCTCCTGGGAGGCACGGCGGAGTAGCGGAGTACGCGGATCCAGCCGAGGCCTCGCAGCTCCCTTGGTGTCTGCGAATTGCGCAGCTGTCGCCACTTTCGTGGGCTCCTGGGAGGCGCGGCAGAGTACGGGAGTACGCGAATCCAGCTGGGACCTCGGAGCTCCTTTTGTGTCCGCGAACCGCGCAACTGTCTTTCGTGGGCTCCTGGGAGGCACGGCGGAGTAGCGGAGTACGCGGATCCAGCCGAGGCCTCGCAGCTCCCTTGGTGTTTGCGGACTGCTCAGCTGTCGCCACTTTCGTGGGCTCCTGGGAGGCGCGGCAGAGTAGGGGAGTACGCGAATCCAGCTGGGACCTTGGAGCTCCTTTTGTGTCTGCGAGCCGCGCAACTGTCTTTCGTGGGCTTCTGGGAGGCGCGGCAGAGTAGGCCGAGGCCTCGCAGCTCCCTTGGTGTCTGCGAATTGCGCAGTTGTCGCCACTTTCGTGGGCTCCTGGGAGGCACGGCGGAGCAGGGGAGTGCGCGGATCCAGCCGAGGCCTCGCAGCTCTGCGAAGTGCGCAGCTGTCGCCACTCTCGTGGGCTCCTGGGAGGCACGGCGGAGCAGGGGAGTACGCGGCTTTAGCCGAGGCCTCGCAGCTCTGCGAATTGCGCAGCCGTCGCCACTTTCGTGTGCTCCTGGGAGGCACGGCGTAGGGGAGTATGCGGATCCAGCCGCGACCTCGCAGCTCCCTGGGTGGCCGCGGACTTCGCAACCGTCGCTGCTTTCGCTTGTGTGGGCTCCTGGGAGACACGGCGGAGTAGGGGCCACTCGAACCCAGCTGGGACCTCGCGGCTCCCTGGGGGACTTCGAACTTTGCACCTGCCGTTTCGTTCGTGGGCTCCTGGGAGGCACGGTGGAGTCAGGGGCCACGCGTACCCATTTGAAACCTCGCAACTCCCTGGGTGGTTGCGAAATGCGCAGGTGTCGCCACTTTCGTAGGCTCCTGAGAGGTCCAGCGGGGGCCACGCTGACCCTTTTGGAATCTCGCTGCCCCTGGGAGGCTGCGAACTGCGCAGCTGTCGCGACTTTTGTTGGCTCCTGGGAGGTCCAGCGGAGTCGGGGGCCACGTGGATGCAGACGAGATCTCGCAGCTCCCTGTGAGGCTGCGAGCTGTGCAATTGTCGCCACTTTCGTGGGCTCTTGGAAGGCACGGCTGAGATGAGGGCAGCTTCGATCGTATATATCTGACGATGCGTTCTTTTGCACGGAGCGCTCATACAAATATTCGCCTCGCGTGGAGAAGACGTTGAGTATGTCTCGGGTAATTCCTCGCTCCCTGAGCGCGGGAAATTCTAAACGCCTCGCGTAACCCCACCTGTGTGTGGTGTGCGCCTTTGCTGGCGCCACTTCATGCACTTGTTCGTGGCGACCCGCGCCATTTTGGCCGCGCGGCAGCTTGGCTGCTTCTCGTACTCGTGCGTTCTGCTGCCGTCGGGCTTAGCGGCTTCGGCCACCCTGGTTCCTCGCAGCCTGCCTACGCTCCCGCCCACACTGGGCACCAATTCGACTTCCGACTGTCGGTCCTCTTGGCTGCGGCCACCCTGGTACTCTCGCAGTTGTCCGGGGTCTTGCGCCCTTGCATTGAATACTCAGCTGCTGTCCCTGGTCGCCGTTCTTCCCGGCTACCTGACGCTTCCGATTCCTTGCATACTTGCACGCTGGCAGTTCGACTCGGTTTCAGCCAGCCCCCTCCACTCGCCGGTCCGCCGCTGAGCTGCTGCGTGAGGCTCCGCCTGGCCGCTTCAGGTGAGGTTGCGCTCCGTTGCTTTAGGTGAATTTGTCGCTGAGTGCCCCGCTTTGACTGGACTCGCCGCTGGCGCGCTCGCCTGCGGCCGTTGACTAAAAAGTAACCCCACCTGCCAGTCCAGAAACGAAGCCCATATACGAACTGGCTTGATCACGGATGTGGAGGATAACACTTTGGAACGAAGGGATCGGATGGGTAAGATGTCATGCCCCAAGATGGGGAGGATGGAGGAGGAAACGGAGGAGGAGGAGGGGGAGGAGGAGGAGGAGGAGGCAGATGAGGAAGAGGAAGAGGAGGAGGAAGAGGAGGAGGAGGATGAGGAGGAGGAGGAAATGGACGAGGAGGCGGAGGAGGAGGAGGAGGAGGAGGGGGAGGAGAAGGAGGATGAGGAGGATGACAATGAGGAGGAGGAGGGCGGAGGAGGATGATAAGGAGGAATACGATGATGATGGTGATGAGGAGGAATAGTAATAACACTCATTGTACTAAAATTAATATTACTACGAGTCAGAATAGTGAAATTATTAATCGTATTGCGACTATTACTATGAATGCGAATGCTCATACTGCAACGAGGACGAAGACGAATAACACAGCCGACTAATACCACTGGTATTAACAATAATAATAATAAGACGACCACTAACATTCCTATTGCTATGAACATGCGTAACACGAACATTCATAATAGTAATAGACGGGAACCTATACCGACCATTAATAATAACATGAACAACACGAATACGATTTTTGTAATACTTTAGCGCTAAGCACACTACTAACACTAACACTAAATATGCGACGAAGAGTATTAGGACAACGAATAACAATACGAAGGCGATCAGTGTTCGAAACAGTAATACAAAGAAGACGACTGGTTCGACACATACGAAGAAACAGCAACACGAATCATACAAGTATTCATGTTAAGAATACTACCAAGAGGACTACTATTATTACGAATCGTAGTAGTACCAATACTAGCAACGCGAGTAAGCATACTAATATTACTAAGCATAGTAATACTACTAATCATACCAAGCAGAATAACAACAGTACTACTACTACTACTACTGCTACTACTGCTACCACTGCTACTACTACTACTACTAGTACTACTACTACTACTACTACTACTACTACTACTACTACTACGGCTACTACTACTACTACTACTACTACTACTACTACTACTACTTCTACTTCTACTACTACTACTACTGCTGCTGCTGCTGCTGCTACTACTACTACTACTACTACTACTACTACCACTAGTACCTCTTCTATAACAAATAATGCGAAATCGAAGCATACCAATATTACGAATGATTGTATCAGTGATAGCACTGAGAAGAAACAATACTAATAGTAGTACTAATACTGATCAAAACACGAATCGTAATATTGATAATCCAAGGAATACTAATACGACAAATAATACGAATAATAAGACAAAGAGGAGGAGGATGAGGAGGAGGAGGAGGAGGAGAGTAAACAGAAAAAGGCCAGAGGCCTCTTGGATGCCCCTCGGAATCTCGTCTGACTTCTTTCGAGAGCTTCTTGGAGTGAGTCCTCTTAGGGCGTCTTGAGGGTCTCTTGGCAGTCCCGGGCTCTTGGGTCGTCCTGGGTGCCTCTGGGGGGCCTCTTGGAGCCTCGTGGGGGTCATTTGGGAGCCTCGTGGGGCTATTTTGGGGCCTCGTGGGGGCCTCTTGGGGCCTTGTGGGCACCTCTTGGGGCCCTCTTGGGAGCCTCGGGTGCCATCTTGGGGCCATGATTTTGGCCATCTCGCCGAGGCTTCTTGGGGCGTCTTGTTGGGTGCCTGTGGGGGGCCTCTTGGGGATCTTTTGGGGGTCCTCCTGGGCACCATCTTGGGGGGCCTTTGGGGGCCTCTTGTGGCCTCCTGGGCACCTCTTAGGGCTCTCTTGGGAGCCTCGGGGGCCACCTTGGGGCCATCTTGGAGGAGATCGATCGAAGGAGGGGGGCTCCTTGGTCCACCCAATAATTTCGGCCAACTCGCCGAGGCCTCTTGGGGCGTCTTGGGTGCCTCTGGGGGTCCTCTTGGGGGTCTCTATAAAGGGGCCTCTTGGGGGCATCCTGGGGGCTTTTTCGGGGCCTTTTGGGGCCTCCCAGGCACCATCTTTGGGAGCTCTTGGGGCCTCCTGAGCACCTCTTGGGGCCGTCTTAGGGCACCCGTGGGAGCCTAGAGGGCCATCTTGGAGCCATATTGGAGGAGGGGTCGATCAAAGGAGGGGAGCTCCCACATCAGGGTCCCCCCCCAACCTTTGTAAATCCGACGATTTTGGCTTCCTCACCGAGGCCATTTTGGACGCTCCACCCCCTCGCGAAACGCTCTGTCCAGACTGAAGGGGAGGGGGTCGGGGGGTGAGGTAAACCCTTTCCCGAAGGGGAAAAAGGGGGGGTGGAAAAAGAAACTCTCTAAAGCACTGCCGCCCTAAAGGACTGGTGGGACTTTCTGTATTCAATGCTCATCGAGATCCTTGGGTGCACGTTTCCGAATCGGTGGATATCTCTCATATGCCCGACACCCAGCCCTGGAGGAAGGTCACCAGGGGCACCCATGGTACTCCAGATTTCGTAATAAAAGCGAGGGGGTCTGGACCCTCCAAGACAAGCCATTTCAGACCTCCCCCGTGGGAGAACCCTCCAAAACATCGTCCCCAGACCCCCCAGGCCCTCCAAGATAGCCTTGAAGAGACCCCCCCCGAAATGAGACCCCCCTCCCTTTATTTTCGAAATCTGGAGTACCTTAAGTGTCCCCTCCCATCCTGGAGCCTCCCTGGGGTGTGTCCCGGGGTCCCGGAGCCTGCCTGGAGCCTTCCCCGAAGCCCCGTGGGCCCACGGCAGAAGTTCCGGGCCTCCCAGATGGCTTCCAGACTGCTCCAGGACGGCCCGAAATGGTTTCAACTTTACCAGATTGCCAGATTGGCGCCAGATTGGCTTTCGCCAGATTAGATCAGATCGACTCCTTCGCCAGACTGCCAGATTGGACCCGCCAGATTGGTGCCAGATTGGCTTGGACTACCCAGTCAAGACGGCCCAAGAGGCCCCGAAGCCGCCCCAAGATGGCTCTAAGAGAACTCCCTCGAGGGCCCTGCGCGGCAAAACGATGCCACAAGAAGCCTCCCAGAAGCCTCCAAGAGGCCCCCAATGGACGCCCAACTGGCTCTCACGAGTCCCCTGGGCGGTCCCCGTACAGACTGCAAGATGCTTCTTGGACGCCTCGAATCGAAAATACCTCCATTCCAGAAGGTATACACAGACTCCCACTCACTCTCCTCCTCCTCCTCCTCCTCCCTTCCCCCCCTTCTCTCATCCTTGTACCTCCTACCCCTCAACACCCGTTTCCCTCTCACTTCGCATCCTCTCTCTTTCATGCGCCCTCCACCTTCATGTCCATCTTGCCTCCGCCTTCCTCCTCATCCAGCCCTATTCCATACTCACTCCTCATGTGTACCTTCCTCCTCGCTCGGTCGGCCGTGCATCCAGAAAGACGCGTTGGCAAACACTGGCTGCAACGTTGGCAGCCAGGTGGAAAGACATGATCTACAAATGTACAGTAAGCGTTGCTAAAAGGAGCTAGGAGGTCGAGGGGGAAAGGGCACGGCGAGACTGCCTCAGACCGTACACATTGAAGAGACCCATTGCTGTCTAGGCCTACCACGACGTTGATGAAGCGCCCTCTGATTTAGTAGCCCATCCTTTTCGCATGCAGAATGTCGGACCGAGGAACTATGTCTACTTGTGGAAATCTTGAGGTACGCCTGCTCTTGCATGTCCAGGAGAGCTTCCGAAAGAGGTTTCGCGCCAGCTCTCTTCAAACTGTCTGCGCTGCTAACTCTCGAAGTGAATGAAGGAGGTACGCCGAGAATGCGCCGTAGACACCTGCAGTGAAAAGCATCAAGGCGTGTTTTGTGCGCTTTTACAACCAAACTGAATCCAACGAGTACAGAAATTAGCTCACCACGCAGCTTGAGTAGATGGTTTGTTTCCGGCGCTTCCCTATCGAGACATGGCTCCAAAGTTTGTCCAATTGCTTGAACATGTTTGGGAATTCACCTAGTCTCCGCGTCAATTCAGTGGCTACTTTCCCGCCGCATGCAATCAGCCCTCCGAGACACACACACAGCTTCGCAGACGGATTTTGTTACGCGCCACCGCCTGGCCGCGATCTTATTTTGTCGGTTGATATTTGCATATGTAACTTCTTGTCCCAGTTGAGTTCCAATCCGTTTGAAATAATGGGCTTTCGCATCTGTAACGTCTTTACTTCTGTTCGTCTGTAACAGAGGAATGTAGTCCAGTTTATTTGCATATGTAGCGTCGTTTTTTGAAATATTCGCCAAAAGCAGATTGTCCAACAATTGCATGTTCTGGGAAAGAAGAAATGTGTCGTCCGCGTGCAATATACCTCGCGCCACCAAAAATGCCGGATCTTCTTACAGCTCAACTTTGATGAATCAGTGCTTTGATAATGTGCACCATTGCGCTATGCCCGCACGGTGTTGTCTCTCAGTAGAAGCGCCTGTGTGATCCACTGTAGTGAAATACCGGGCATGATACATTGATCGAATCATTGCCATCATGTCTTCTGAGAGACCAAAACGACCCAACGCGTCGCACATGCAGTCTGGCTGGATCCTGTCGAATGCTTTGGCCCAGTCCAACATTACAAGAAGTATACCTTCATGTTTGTCTTGGTATGCTGCGTTGATGATGCGCCTGACCAGCATGATCTCATCTTGAGTGCCCCTTCTTGGTCTGAATCCGTACTGAGAGTTCCGTAGTCGACGTTCCGCTCCACCTTATAAAAGCCTTCTGTGCAGTAGGGCTGCCAGCACTTTGTAGCCCACTGGAAGTAGTACAGCTTGAATCTCTTCCATCGTGAAAACGTAGGTGTTGACAGGAAGTGTGTTCCCAAGTGCGCATGATGACTCGATTGTGTCTCTGGGAATTTGTATTCCCACTGCACGCTTTCGAAATAATCTGCCATTACGTTTGCTCTTTCAGATGTGTCTGCCACGGTGCCGTCAGGTCGCTGTACTGTTGCATGCTGCTTTTTTTTGGGTTGGCGCAAATATCGGACAGTGTCCCAATTCCCTGCCGCGGGGAGCTGATCAAGCCGAGCTTCTTTATTTGCTTTGGTGATCTTGCGGATTTGCTAATTCAGCTTCTGCTCGTTCTCGTAATCCCCAGCTCGGCGGCAAGCATTCCGTTCTGCAGTGAGCCCGAATTATCCTGACGAATCCAAGGGCGTCGCGCTCGGATCGCCAGGGCAGGCAATATTGCAACAGCCTGCGAGAAAGCATGCTGTAGATTCTGCCTCGTTCTCCCTGTCTGCCTTTGAGGCACGTTTGCGTTGACGAATTCCTCTGAGAGTCTTCGCTGTGTTTCCGAATCCTTCAAAGCTGTTTTGTTTACTGCTTGTTGTTGCTCTCGTTGTACGTCTCGAACTCGATATTCAGCTTGGCGCTAAGAAGAAAGAGTCGGCTGTTGAAGTCGTCTGCGCGGCTACCCCAACAGTCAGATATCGTGTCGAGCATGGCTTGATGACACAGCGCATGATCAATTTGAGAGAAGGTTGAGGTCGAGATATTATCGTCCATTGGGTTGATGCCCGCGTTCCAGCACATGATTTTCACTGAATCGGGATGGTCATGGAAAGTGTTCGCAATTACCACATCGTACGCGGCGCAAGTTTCCAGAAGCAATCGTCGATTTGACGCCCGTGCCATCTAATTTCGATACTGCTGTGCGCCGGGCTCGCAATCGAACTCCCCAGGAGTGGTGTCAAAGACATAAGGCCCCAAAGTATTATCATTCCCAGCGCCTTGCCGCAATAACTTCGCATTCAAATCACCGAATTCTAGTGTTGTGCAATGTGCAGTGGTAGCCCGAATCACCTTCTGCAGCTCGTGGTGGAATGATTGTCGTAACTCGTAGACGTGGCCACTGTGAGGCGCGTGCGCTGTAACCAATGTCAAAACTCCACCTTTGATTCGCACCCAGAGCGTGGCTAACCTATGAGAGCAGACTTTGAAAGCCACCGGGGCTGCCAAGATGTACGGGTTGACCAGAACGCCAACTCTATCATTGGTACGTACCTCCACATTTAAGCTGCCAGAAAGAAGCGTCTTGAAGCCATCTTTTATGTAGAATTTTGCTCCGTGCAGGTGTGTTTCGTGCATGCAAAGAACATCGAGGCTACGTTCAATCATGTGTTGGATGAGCTCGTCTATCTTGACAGCATCTTCCCCACGTAGACCTTCAACGTTACACGTGCCAGTTCGTTCAACCCGACAGGGCGCACACAGCCGGCGGCACTTCTACCAGCAGGCAGACCGAGGTCTATCCCAAGAGAAGCTGGAAGATAAGGATGGTTCATGAAGCCCTCCGTCGCTTTCTAAATGAGTATGGCCGGGAGGAGACTGTAGAAGAGTATGGTGTGGAAGGGAGTTGAAACGACCGTTTTGCGCTGTGCAACGGTATCTTTGCCCAAATTCGTAGCGGCGGTCGTGGTATCTTTACCCACAGTGGCGGTAGAAGTATGTACAAATAGATCTCCTGGGCCGACTCTGGGGACCAGCCGTGTTTCCCATTTACCATTGGAGCCTCTTTCTCCTGTGCTTCTCACGCCCTCGGTGGCCCTCGGGATGCTTTTGAAGTTCTTCCTAAGTTTCCAACTCTTGGCTCCATTTCTGTACAAGATGCGACTCGTCAACGCACACGGAAAGAGCACAGACGCCACCCACAGATATTAGAAAAGGAACATTGTTGGTTGTAGTATATCTTGTATTTGTGGTTCAGCTCGTTATTGAGAATGCGTTTCAAGTCAAAAGATGCGTTCCGAATCGCACGGAAGGACGGCGGCTTTTTTTGGTGTAGCCCAGATTGTTGTCCTTCCGTGGTCAGGGTCTCTTCGAATAGGATGTCCAGAAGTTGCTTTTTGAATCTATGTCCATAGCCAAAGGCGCCGACAATGATGAAAGTGTGTCTTTGACCCAAGAAGAGGCTGCTGACATAGAAGCAGCAACAACTAATTCTTTACGCTTCGCGTATCCCCACCAGCCCATCTCACAACAGCAACTCATGCGAAGCAGGCCGACAGTCGTGTTTTTCAGGCGTGTGTCCGCTTGGCCCCGCATATCTCCCCTGTCCCTCCTTCCTCCCGCCTCCTTGTACATCCTCCTTGTGGGGGGAGCGGGAGAAGGACGAGGCGGAGGAGGAGGGAGAGAAAGCGCTCCTCGTGGTTTGAGTCGTTTGGGGTTTCTCGTCCTGGTGTGAGTCGTTCGGGCCCCTCCTTGTGTGTGAGTCGTTCGGGCTCCTCGTGGTGTGAGTCGTTCGAGCCCCTCGTCCTGGTATGAGTCGTTCGGGCCCCTCCTTGTGTGTGAGTCGTTCGGGTTCCTCGTGGTGTGAGTCGTTCGGGCCCCTCGTCCTGGTGTGAGTCGTTCGGGCCCCTCCTTGTGTGTGTCGTGCGGGCTCCTCGTGGTGTGAGTCGTTCGGGCCCCTCGTCCTGGTGTGCGTCGTTCGGGCTCCTCCTTGTGTGTGAGTCGTTCGGGTTCCTCGTGGTGTGAGTCGTTCGGGCCCCTCGTCCTGGTGTGAGTCGTTCGGGCCCCTCCTTGTGTGTGAGTCGTTCGGGCTCCTCGTGGTGTGCGTCGTTCGGGCTCTTCGTGGTGTGAGTCGTTCGGGCCCCTCGTCCTGGTGTGAGTCGTTCGGGCTCCGTTCGTGGGGCTTCTTGGGAGCCTCGTGGGGGCCTCCTGGGGCCTTGTGGGCGCCTCTTGGGAGCCTCTTGGAGCCTCTTGGAGCCTCTTGGGGGCTCTTGGGGCCTCGTGGGAACCTCTTGGGGCTCTTGGGGCTCTTGGGCCTCTTGGAGCCTCTTGGGGGCCTCTTGGGGGCCTCTTGGAGGCCTCTTGGGAGGCTCCTGGGGGCCTCTTGGGGCCTCTTGGGGGCTTCTTGCGACCTCCTGAGAAGCGCAAATGAGCGCTACCCCCTCAGAAAGACAATATGAGCCCAAAACCTTCGTAAAATCAACGATTTTGCTAACAAGGAGCAGCAGCGCTGGCCCCTCAGACGGTCAAAAAGGGGCCAAAACCGTAGTAAAAACAAGGATTTTGGCTTCAGAGAAGAGGAGAGCATTTTTTCTACACCCCCCCGTCGGGGCCAGAATCCTCGTGAGGGTCGTCGTTTTTTAGCCCTCCCAGGAGTCGAAGAAGACCCCCCCAACGACCCGCGGGAATCCCTGTCCAGGTCCAGGGGGAGGGGGTAGGGGGAGGGGTAAACCCCTCCCCGAAGGGGAAGAAGGGGGGTTGAGGACAGAGGGGGCTCTCTAAACCACTCACGCCCTAAAGGGCTGGTGGGATTACTGCTGTACGGTCCTGCTTTGCCTCCCCTGACATGCTTGCCCTAATTTTCATGTTGTATAGTGACTGAAACCTTCGGCTCCGAAACACGGGCCTCCGACGTTTTGAGCTGGTCCCAGATGGCCGCGTCGTCGCTCCCGGGGGTTGCCATGGCATCTGACTGCTCGATGGTCTGGTTCTCAAGGTTGGTGAGGCGGATGGCGAGGTCCTCGATGTTCTCCTCCACCTCCTCGATCCTGGTTTTGATGGCCCGCTCGTCTCATTGAGGCGACGTTCGAGGCTGTGGATGGTGTTGCGGATCGGTTGCACCTCGTTGCGTATCACGTTTGCGAACTGATCCGAGGTAGGTGGACGTGGATGCTGATGCTCCTGTTGAACGGGTCTTCCTGCTAGTGGTAGTGCCTCCGGCGGAGTCGAAGGGGTTGCCAGTGCGTGTGCCTCAGGGCCGCCGTTGCCATCCACTTTTATTTAATGGGCTGACCATGAGGAGGAGGGGGAGGAGGAGGAGGAGGAGGAGGAGGAGGAGGAGGAGGAGGAGGGAGGAGAGGAGGAGAAGGAGGAGGAGGAGGAAGGCGGAGGAGGAGGAGGAGGCGGAGAAGGAGGCGGAGGAGGAGAAGGAGGAGGAGGTGGAGGAGGGAGGAGGAGGTGGAGGAGGGAGGAGGAGAAGGATGATGATGATGATGATGATGATGATGATGATGATGATGATGATGATGATGATGATGATGATGATGATGATGATGATGATGATGAGGAGGAGGAGGAGGAGGAGGCGTCTGCACATAATACTCTCTCTCTCTTTCGCGACTCCTAGTGGCGTACCTGGAGCGCGGGTGTTCGCACGTGGAGGGCCACCATGCTCGGCGACCGATGGGGAAGAGCTCCAAGCCATGGCCCCATTAAGGGCATCAAAGAGTAGGAAAGGATGTGGTGGTAGGAAGTGTAGGTAAGAGGAGGGGTCAAGGCGAGGCGGGGCTTGTGTACACGGGCTCCGGGCTTGAGCCACACGGGTTTGAGCCAACTTCCTCCGTTCCCTCCTTTCTCCCGCTTCTTTCTCCTGCCCCCTACCTCGTACATTCGCCCTCCTGCCTCCTCCTTCCTCCTCCCCGCCTCGGTGATCCCCCCGTCGTTCCTCATTCCTTCGCCCTGCCCCTCCCCGTCCCTCTCCTTTTCACTTTGCATCCCTCTGCCCTTCCTCTGCCCCCCATCCTTCTTTTTACGTCCGCCTCTGCCCTCCGCCGTCCCTCTTCCCCGCTTCCTTTCCTTCTCCACATTTGGGTTCCGCCTTTCCCCGCCTTCCTCCACTCTGCTCGTCCTGCCACCTCCTTTCTCCATCGTGCTCCCTGAGGAGGAGGAGGAGGAGGAGGAGGAGGAGGAGGAGGAGGAGGAGGAGGAGGAGGAGGAGGGGGAGGGGGAGGAGGGGGAGGGGGAGGTGGAGGGGGATGGCACCACCATTTTCCATCCATCTACCGGACGCCCGACCGCAAGGGGCTCCAGGCGGCAGCACTCACGGGGCGCCCAGGGTGCCCTAAGAGGCGCCTTCCCTCCGAGGGGGCTCCCCAGAGCCTGCCCCGAGCTTCTCCAGGAGCCTCCAGGAGCTCTGCAGTAGTTCCAAAGAGGGCCCCACGGCGGTCCTGGGAGGCCCCGAGGCTGCCCCAGGAAGTCTCCAGCAGCGCAAGGAGGCCCCACGAGGCCGCCGGAGTGCCTCCGGAGCCATTTTGGCTCAAGCCGGTTCGGCTCAGGTTTTTTTTAGGCTCCGCCACGCCAGCAGGCGCAGGCCCCAGCAACCATGGCCGCCCGCCGCAGCTCCCGCACCCTGGCTTGCCTCGTGCTCGCCGCCGCCGCGGCAGTCGCCGCGTGGACGGGCTCGGCTGCCCTCGTGCCCATGGAGGCTCGCCGTGCGGCCGCTGGCGCCGCTGTGGTGGCCGCGCTTCTGGGCCAGCAGGTGCAGCCGGCCGTCGCCAAGGACGTGCTGCTAACCGCGTCCGCGGACCCGAGCGAGCGGATCGCGGCGCCGATGATCGACAACTCGAACCTGGTGAAGGGCGTGCCGTTCGCGGGGGAGAACGCCCCCCGGTATGCGCCCCAGGTCGCACAGTCCGAGGACGACCTGCTGTTCAAGGGGAACAACGGCATCAATGTGCTGGAGTACGTGCGGGCTAAGAACGGCTGGGTGGGCCAGATGCAGTTCGACTCTGCAGCGGAGGAGGCGTCTGCGAACAAGCTCCTCGAGAAGCTGCGCTGAGTAGGCGGGGCGTCCCCGGGGACGGCGACGCCTTGTGGAGCTCCATCAGCTCCCTGGCCCGCCGCTCATGTGTGTGTTCGGCGCGCGTCACATGTGTTTTTTTCTGAACGCTCTGCGCAAGCGGAAAAAAAAGCCGCCAGAGTGCCCACACAGGATCTCCAAGAGGGCCAAATCAGTCAGCGTGATTTCTTTTCATTCCTGGAGTTCCCATGTGTTGCGAACGCGTGGCGCCAAGATGGCCTCGGAGGCCCACACGGTCCAGAAGAGAGCTACAATATTGCCCAAGGGTGCCCAGGACTGCCGCGCATATCAATCCTCAACGCGACCTCAGACACCAAGGCGTGCTCCTTGAAGCCACGGATTCGATCATTTGGACACGGCCCCTCTGACGCGCTATACGCTTGGTCCCATGGCAAGTATGAGCGCGCGGGATGCGCGCGCGATGGTGCTATGATCTCTCTCTCTCTCTATATATATATATTCGGTTGAGGGAAACAATGAGCAACACTCTGCCCTCCCCCACAATTCAAAATTGGCACGTTGACGCATTACCTCTCGGTCAAACTCGGAAGATCGGATACCAATATTGCATTCGGGGGGAGGAGGGAGTTCAAACCATATGTCATGCGTGAGTCTGGCTTACCAGTTTCCGACACCAGTATATATATATATATACATATACATATATGTATATATATATATATATAAGTATATATATATATATATAAGTATATCTATATTTACACACCGCACTCACATCTATACCCCTGGGTGGGTGTATGTGCGGCCGTTTTTGCGCTGTCATGTGCGCGCATGTGCGCGGCATGTGCCAGTCATGTGCCAGGCCTGTGCGGTCCTTCTTGGATGGACTTCCTACTGTGCACGTCGTGCCCGGGCATGTGCGGGGGCATGTGCGCTGTGTTTTGATGTATCCATCATACGCACATGCACGCACAGTCCGACGCACATGCGCGCACATGCCTGCACATGCGGGAGGTGTTCGAGAATCGCAGATCTGTCATCGGCACATGCACGCACATACCTGTGCAACCTCTCTTCGGGAGGCCGCGCGGGCCCGCACATGCACGCACATGCGGTGAAGCGCGCGGGCGCACATGCGTGCACATCCCAATGCACATGCACGCTCATGCCCTAGGAGCTGTCTGGGACCCCTGTGCCTCCAATGCCTCCTGGCCTTCGCAGAGCTAACCTGGGGCGTGCCAGGGTTTCCTGAAAGAGTTTGTTGTGCGTTTAGACTCGCCCGCTGCTGGCGGGGGCGGTTATTCGCCCGGTTCGTGAGCTGGCGGTGGCGCGCCCGCCTAATAAAATACTCTCCCGCGCGCCTTCTCAGCTCGGCCGGAGAAGCAGGGATGGGGGGGGGGGAGGTGGAGGGGGGGGGGGAGGAGGGGGGGGCGGAGGAGGCGGGCGCCCCCGGCCACTGGCCAGCCTGCCGGTTCGGCTCAGCCAGCAGGAAGAAAGAGGAGGAGGAGGAGGAGGAGGAGGAGGAGGAGGAGGAGGAGGAGGAGGAGGAGGAGGAGGAGGAGGAGGATGAGAGGAGGAGGAGAAAAGGAGCTGAGTTGAGCTGTTCAGGCCACTTTCGCCTGAGACATCCTCGCAACTCTGACCTCAATGATGCCCTGCTCCATAGTGTCTCGGCCTTTTCGCCTGAGACCCTCGCAACTCTGGGTTCTGAGATGCCCTGAGCAGGTGGTCAGGCCAGTCCTGCCTGAGACATCCTCGCCACTCTGGGCTCCGAGATGCCCTGGGCTGAGGTGGTCAGACCACTCTCCCCAGAGACATCCTCGCAACTCTGACCTCAGAGATCTCTTGCCCCATGGTGGTCAGGCCACTTTCGCTTGAGACATCCTCACAACTCAGACCTCGGAGGTGTCCTGCCCCATGGTCGTCTGGTCACCTTGACCAGCGACATCCTTGCCACTCTGGTTTCCAAGATGCCCTGCCCCATGGTGATCCGGCCACGCTTGCCTGAGACATCCTCGGAACTCTGGGTTGCGAAATGCCCCGAGCTCAGGTGGTCAGGCCACTATCGCCTGCGACATCTCTGCGGCATGTGCGGGCATGTGCGTCTCTGCTTGTTCAGAGTTTGACTTTCTTTTTTTTCTTTTTTTTTTTTGTTTTATACCTTTTTGTTTTTTTGTTTTTTTTTTTTTTTTTTTTTTTTATTTTGCTTCTTTTTTTTTCTTGTTTTTTTTTTTTTTTTTTTTTTTTGTTTTGTTTTTTGTGTGTTTTGTTTTTTTTTTTTTTTTTTTTGTTTTTTTTTTTTATTTATTTTGTTTTTTTTTTCTTTTTTTTTTTTTATTCTTTATTTTTTTCTTGTTTTTTACTTTTATTTTTTTTTTTTGACTGTGCTTTCGACTGTGCGTCGGACGGTGTGGCATGTGCGCGCATGTGCGGCAATGCTGTTGAGGCTTTTGTATATTTGCATGGGCATGTGCATGCGACTGTGCGGCATGTGCCTGCATGTGCGGCCCCTTCCGGACCACAATTTCAAAGTGAGCACTATAGAAGTGAGCGCTATAGAAGTGAGTCCGGTGTATATGTACATACACGTATATGGTCAGCCCGCACAATAAGGATGAGCAAGTTTCCAAGGTTCCCCTTGCATCCTTCCCCTTCGGTCCATCCTTGGCCGCTTTCGCTGACCGCGCCCCACCCGCAGAGAGTCGACATGGCCTTCCAAGGCCCCTGCATCCTCACCGTGCGCCGTTATTAGAAAGCTTTGACCGTCTGATCTGTGCACCACTGGCGCGGGGTCGCGACGGCCTGGCTTCTCAAGTTCGGCTCCCCAGAGCTCCCTTCTCCGGCCTCCCAGGACGCACCAAACACGGTCCAGCGGGCCCCGCGGGCTCGAAACCGCGACGTCGTGCGACAGACGATGGCCAGCGCTCCTGCCTGGTGTCGCGCTGCCGGGGTCCGCGGCGCGCCCACGGGGGGGAAGCGAGGAGGGGCGGTCCCTCTCAGCGGAAGCCCTCCAGCCTTCCGAGAAGTGTTCCAAGCCTTCCACGAAGACAGACAGCTTCTCAGAGGGCGTGAGGGCTTCTCAGGAGTCCAGCGCCCTCTGAGAAAGCCTTTTTCTTCTTCTTCTTTTTCTTATTCTTCTTCTTTTTGTTTTCTTTTTCTTTTTCTTCTCATTTTCCGCCCTCGCCCGCCGCCGACTGGGGCCCTCGCATGTCGATCCGGCCTGAGAAATCCCGCGCGCAGATGTGGTCGAGGGTTACGGTCGCGTTTCTTTGTAATCTTACTGTGGGCGCCACGCCGTAATCGTTTCATTCCGTCGTGCTCTTTTCGCGACGTCGGATGGCGGAGTTATCCACGGAGGTCTTTTGGGACCTCCCCTCAAGGGACAGGCATAACTTGTTTGGTGTTGGATCTTCCTCGTCCTCCTGCTTCCGCCATCCCCATCCCTCGGGGGACAAGCTATTCATCTGCAGCGATTGTGGCCAGGGCGAAATGCTCGGGGCCAGGATCTCTGCACGCGCCTTCTTGGCCGTGGGTGGAGGGCCTTGCCCGCCAGCTTTGGACTCAGCCAGACTGGGTGCGGCCGCCATGGGTGAAGGCGGATAGGCAGCGCACTCCAGCCCTCCCCGCGTGGGAAACGAGGGAGGAAAGGGTGGGCACAGGGAAGCAGAAAGCCACACGAACATAAACACGCACAGGGAAGCAGCAGAAAGCCACACGAGCAGAAAGCCACACGAACCTGCAATGGCCCCGAGTCCGGGGCCATTGCAGGTTTTGGCTTTCAGTGCCTTGCAGCCGTCGCTGATCGGGGGAGCGGCGCTGGGAGTAGCCCCCTCGAGGGGCAGCGGACCGGGCGGCATTTGCGCGGGGGAAAAAAAAATAAACTTCGGGCGTCCCTGGGCGTCTTCTCCGCGAGCATCGGACCCCTGCCATCCGCCACCCCTGGGCGGCGCCCTCGGTGGGGCGTGGGGAGGGGGCCTGGCGCTGCTGGATAATTACACCGCCCGCGGAGGTCATCATATGGTGTTGAGTCCATGATTTGAAGAGACAGCACCCCGCGTCTCTTCCCCACTCCTCTCTTGTCACCAGCATCATCAGCCTCATCGGCATCGGCATTGATACTATCACCATCATCAGTCCCATTGCGGCACGCCCCTCACACGTTTCGTAGCCCCATAGGGAGCTCCACGGAGGGCCCCAGTGGGAGGGGCCGCATGGCGCCATCGCGCCCATGTCGGCACACCCCTCACGCGTTTCGTGGCCCCATGGGGAGCTCCACCGAAGACCTCATTTGGAGGGGCCGCATGGCGTCACCAGACCCATTTCGGCACACACCTCATACGAGTCGTGGCCCCATCGGGAGCTCCACCGAGGGCCCCAGTGGGAGGGGCCGCATGCCGCATGCGCCCGCCCGCCCCATTTCGGCACACCTCTTCCACTCTTCGTGGCCCCACCGGGAGCTCCACCGAAGGCCCCAGTGGGATGGTCCACACGCGTCCGTCCCATCCATGCCGGCACATCCCTTGCACGAGTCGTGGTCCCACAGGGACTTTCACCGAAGGCTCCATTTGGAGAGGCCGCATGGCGCCACCAGATCCATGTCGGCAGACCCCTCACACGTTTCGTGGCCCCGTAGCTCCACCCGAGGCCCCCGTGGGACGGTCCGCATGGCGCCACCGCACTCATTTCGGCAGGCTTCTCACACGTTTCGTGGCCTCCCTCCTGCGTTCCACCTGCCTCGCATACTGGCAGTTGCATATGATCAGGTTTTTTCGCCAGGACAATTTTGTTTGTCTAGCCAGTGTTTGTTCCCCAGTGCGGGAGCCTCCCAGGTGTTTGACCTCAGCGCAGTTCAGCCAACCATCGCGGCGGAAGACGTGCCCTCCGAGGAGTTGCCCACAGACGCCCCGACAGCGGATCCCACAGAAGCTCCCACAGAAGCTCCCACGGAGGCTCCGACGGCGGCTCCGACGGCGGCTCCGACAGAAGCTCCGACGGAAGCTCCGACAGCGGCTCCAACAGAAGCTCCGACGGAAGCTCCGACGGAAGCTCCAACGGAGGCTCCCACGGCGGCTCCGACAGAAGCTCCCACAGAAGCTCCCACAGAAGCTCCCACAGAAGCTCCGACAGCGGCTCCAACAGCGGCTCCCACCGAAGCTCCGACGGAAGCTCCCACCGAAGCTCCCACGGCAGCTCCGACAGAGGCTCCCACGGCAGCTCCGACAGAAGCTCCCACGGAAGCTCCGACAGCGGCTCCCACAGAAGCTCCGACGGAAGCTCCGACGGAAGCTCCGACGGCGGCTCCCACAGAAGCTCCGACGGCAGCTCCCACAGGAGCTCCGACAGCGGCTCCCACAGAAGCTCCGACGGAAGCTCCGACGGAAGCTCCCACCGAAGCTCCGACGGAAGCTCCCACCGAAGCTCCGACGGAAGCTCCGACGGAAGCTCCGACTGCGGCTCCCACGGCAGCTCCGACGGCGGCTCCCACAGAAGCTCCGACGGCAGCTCCCACAGAAGCTCCGACAGCGGCTCCCACCGAAGCTCCCACCGAAGCTCCCACGGAAGCTCCCACAGAAGCTCCCACCGAAGCTCCCACGGCAGCTCCGACAGAGGCTCCCACGGCAGCTCCGACAGAAGCTCCCACGGCGGCCCCGACAGCGGCTCCTACAGAAGCTCCCACGCCGATTCCTGCCGAACCGCCGCTGCCAGTTGTCACTCCGTTCCCCACGCCGGCTCCCACGCTGCCTCCTACGGGGGCTCCCACAGCTGCCCCGACGCGGCACCCCACGCGGGCTCCGACGCGGCACCCCACCAGGCACCCCACGCCAGCCCCGACGCGGCACCCCACGCGGGCCCCGACGCGGCACCCTACCAGGCACCCCACGCCTGCGCCCACGTTGGCGCCCACGCCGGCGCCCACGCCGGCGCCCACGCCCGCGCCCACGCCCGCGCCCACGCCGGAGCCCACACCAGAGCCGACAGAGGCTCCCACGCCAGCGCCCACTCCAGAGCCCACGCCGGAGCCCACGGAGGCTCCCACGCCATCGCCCACGCCGGAGCCCACGAAGGCGCCCACGGAGATGCCCCTGCCGGTCCTCACTCCGGCCCCCTGGGCAGCCAGAACCGCGGGAGATGCGCATTGGGATTCGGCCTCCCTCTCCTCTCCCTCTCTCTATCGCTCCCCGTCCCCTCCACAGAAGGCACCTGGACTTTGAACACCACCACCGCTGGCCAGGGACGCTGCTGGCCCTGGCATGGTGTGTACTCCTTCCTGGCGGATGCTAGGAGGGTCTGCACGTATTTCTATGCACCATCGTGGTGGCCAGGTTGGCCCTGGCCAGGCAGGGAGGTGGTGAGTCGATGTGTGTTTAGATGCTTTCTTCGGATTCTCGCCTCCCCCGCATGAGGGGGGGGGAGGGGGTCGAATCTCATCGTATCGCTGTGGTTGCTGCCCTCAGGTCCCCACCGCACCGCCGCCGACACCGGCTCCCGATCGGACACATGGGCCCACCCCTGCGCCGTTCACGGGCGAGATGTCGGACTTCGGCGGCGCGCCGAAAGGGTGGCGTGGAGGGGACGGCGGCTTTTTCAGAGGGTCTCATACAGCCAAGACGCTGAAGCAGCGACCGCTTTGGGTTCGGAAGGGGCTGGGGGTTTCGGGCCGTTCCTTAGATTTCTGTCGCTGGATCTGTTTGTCGCCTAGGCCCACCGGGGCAGGCAAAGCCCCTTCGCTCCTCATCTAGCGTTCCTTCTGGCAGCACCTCGACTGTAGAGTCCCTCCTGGCTTCTGGGAGACCTCCTTGCAAGCCTTCGATCCTTCCTGGGAAGCCCCTTGCCGTCTTACAAGGTCATCCCCTCCTTGCGCCACCCCTTGCGCGCACCGCCAAGGACTGCAAGGAGGGTCGGGACGTGTGGAACGCCGGCTACGGCCAGTGCGCCGGTTATGCGCCAGGCACGCCGAACTATGCGTTCTGCGGGCGGGACAAAGACATCACCATGAATCTCACAGGGAGCCAGGTGTGCAGCGAGTGCGGAGCGTGCGTGGATCCGACATCCGCGCCCGCCGCAGGGACAGACGTGCCGCCAGACGGAACGCCTGCGGCTCAGGCAGCAAACACAACGAAAATCGTGTTAGTGCTGTCAGCAGGGCCAGGAAGCTCGGCACTGGTAGTGTCGTCCACGGACGGGCTTGAGCTGAATGAATCCATCGTGATCGCTGGCGGCGGGCATTCAGAAATACATAGAATCGTGAGCTTTGGAGCTATGAACCGCTTGCAGAGCGGGTCCGGCATCCTCGTGGTGGACCCGCCAACGACGGATCCGCTGCCCGCGGGTTCAGAAGTTTCGCCAGCAACACCTGCACCCACACCTGCACCTACGCCCTCGGCACAGGGAGGAGCATCGGGCACAGCATCGGTTCCCACACCTGCACCCACAGCGGCGCCGACGATCAGGCCGAGGGGCACCAACTATTCACCTTCGCCGAGTCCAGCTGGGCCAATCCTGGGCCCAGGATTGGCCTGGCTGGCGTCGGCGTTGTTATTTGAGGATATGTAATTCGTGAACGGCAGGAATAAACGAGTTGATTGCGCGGACATGCGCGCGTCAGCTGCCTGCGCAATGTCGCGCGTTGGCGTACTTTCTTTTCACGCAGCGTGCTGCACTGTCGGACTTTTGGCTTGTGTCAGGGACCGTGTAAGGACGCGATATCCTCAATATGTCCTCTTATCCGGCATCCTCCTGCCAGGGTCTCCGCGTCCGGCGATCCACATATGGTCAACGTGCATGGGCAGCGGTTCGACATCCTCAGGCCCGGCATCCACGTGCTGCTCCAGCTCCCCCGGGGGATGGAGACCGATTTCTTGCTCCGCGTGGAGGCCAGTGTTGCTCGAGAATGTTCTCGCTCCACCTTCCTCCCTAACCCTCCCTCCCTCTTCCCCTCCTGCTCATTCCCTCTCCCTCCGCTTCTCGTCCTCCTTCCTCGTCCTCCTTCGTCCTCCTCCATCCGTATTCCTTGTAAACAACTCCAGGCGTCCTCGCAGGCCAGACTGGGCGTTTCGCTTGAAGCTTCCTTCTAATGCGCTACCCCGAAGCAAACATCTAAAATGTTCTTGCGGAGCAGCGCGGTTCACACCTCTTTTCGGCTTACAAGCGCGCCGGGTCCCGATGGCGCCGCCTCGCCAGGTATTAGCCGCGCGCTGCGTGCGGAGGGCCATCAAACGTAATGGTAACGGCCACGGAGAAGGCTCCTGCGCTTCCCTGGCAGAACTGTCCGACACCGACCTCCACGCAACTTTCGCTTGCTTGGAAGGGGCTAAGGGAAATGGCAAACATCGGACCAGTGGACTGGGATTCGGCCGACAAGCCGACCCACTGGGTCCAGACTGGACACGTCTCAAGTGCCACGAGTGCGACTCAGAGGAGCACCTCGTGCGCGACTGTTTGGCACCCTCGACGCCCTCTTCCTCGACGCCCTCTTCCTCGACGCCCCAGCCTCAGCAGCACCGCCGCCACCGATGCCTGCGCCCTCACCACTCGCGCACCTGGACCACCACAGAACGCCAGGACCAGCCGCTCAATTACCAGCACCAGTTGCTGATTCGGTCTGGATGATCAGGAAAACCTACGGGATGCCCGAACCTGTGGTTCTGGAACCCGACAACGGTGACCCCGCGCAGAGCGCCGATCCCTGGAGCGGCGGCCAGCCTACTCCAGCTTCGGCGACTACGCGGCCAACGCCAGCAGCAGCAGCAGCAGCAGCAGCTCCCAGTGCTTCGTCCGACGGATCCTGGCAGACAGTTGGACAGGGCCATTGGTCAAGTCGGGTGGGTACTTCATCGTCTACGTCGGCGTCGCCTGGCCCTCATGAGGCCGATGTGCAACGACTGCGCAAGGGGATGGACGTCCTCGTGGGCCGCCTTCGACAGGACTCTGCTCAACCGACGGAAAGGACAAGTATGTTGCCAGTCCGAGCGGCAGGAATGGGGGGCGCATCAATTACGGCACCCACAGCTCCACAGCATCAGCAGCACCATCATCACCAGCACCACAGCGCTGCGCCGGAGTGGCAAGTGCTGTCCCGCTGGGGCCACGGCATGGGCGCAATTGGGTACACGACATTAATGCCCGAGCCGCTGTGCCAGCCACCCAGCCTGCCGATCTGCAGTTGCCGAGCTGGGCTTGAATGCCATCAGGCTCAGCACTTGGCATCAGCGCCCCATATGGATCGAGCTCCGCGTTGCCACCGCAGTCCGTGCTGGTAGCCGCGTCGCCACTTGTGCCGGAGTCTCCCAACGATTTGATTCTTGTCAATCAACGCATCCCCATTGACGTGAGCCAGCCACTCGGGAAAGTGGCCATGTGGTTCGACGGCCGCGACGCCTGGACGTCCAGCGGCGTGCGATCCCCAACGCAGAGTAGGCTCCACGCTCGAAAACGCACAACGATGACACTTCGACGAGCTCCACAGCATCCAGCTTGCACTCGAGCTCTTACGACAGCAGGACGAGCAACGACCTCCAGCCGCACAGAGTTGGACCGAAACCCTTGCAAATCCACCTGCTGTTCTGGCTGCCGCGCGCGCTGCGCCCCGCGTCGTGGTCTTCAACGGCGACGATCGGGAATGCCCTATCTGTGTCGAGGCTTTTCGCACACGGTGATCAAGTTGTGCGCCTACAGTGCCGCCGCATCTTGCACTGGGCATGCCACCTGCAGTTCGCGCAGAACGCCGATGCCCACCTGGTGCGCTACTCGGTGTGCCGCGGCCAGGCGGACGTCGTTGCTGAGTTCCGCTTAGTTGGTGCAGATCGTGCAGCGGTGGGTCCGGCGGTTGTTGCCAGCCAGCGCGGCAGACCCTGGCATTTCGGGAAGGTGACCTGTAGTTCCAGCCCAGCAAATGCCAAGCGACAGCGCGCCGCAGGAGATGCCGCCGCCACGGGGCGCTGCGCGGACTCCTCGGCCCGCGCCGACACCCGGGACGCCGCGGCAGGATCGCATACAATCCAATGGCGTTGCTTCCAGTCTCGTGGCCGTTGCCGACGTGGCAGTAACATGCGACGCACTCACCTGGATTTGCGTACTCCGCCGCGCCGGCCAACGTTCCCGTAATGGCTTACCTCGTCAGTTCCAGGCCCGAGTAGGCCAACCGATTCACCATGCTGCCTGGCGAGCGCCGACCTTCCAGGTATTTGGCTTTGTGTCATTGTGGATGCTGGCGCTTGGGCCAACCTCTGGGGGCAGCGCCTCGCAATGAACCTGGGCAAGGAGACTCTGAACCCGGGCTTCAGCCCGCAGAGGAGAAGCTGGCGTTTCCACGTTACGTGGCAGGAGTGAGCAACGGCTCACAAGTTGCACATTCGGAGGTCCACTGCCTGATCGCGGCCACCACCCAGGACGGCGCGACCGCCCTGCGCAGCCTACGTGCTCCTGCAGTGGAAAGAAATGGCTTCGATCTGCCTGCCCTAGTTGGTCTGCAGTCCAAGCGGTCCGTCAACGGTGTTGCGGGGGCAGGCATGGCACATAAAGGCCTTGCATTCCTTGGTCCTGAAGGCCGTGGGGCTACTTGGGGCCCAGGCGCCATGCTTTGTTTGCGACCTGGTGTCGGCTCCGAGTGGCCACTTATGCGTGCCAGTTGACGAGTGTGACCAACTCAAACCACCGACCTGGGGATTCCCACTCAGGCAGCTCACGCTACGAGCAGTGGGCAGTGACAACCAGGACCGCGGCTACGCCGACAGCTGAGAGTTCAAGAAGCTCAACGTCTTAGCGTCATCTCACAATCGCCAGTCCGGGGCGCACCTCAGGCAGCAGGCTGCGACCTATTCGCTTGCGCAGACGTCAGTCTCGCGACCTGTGGTCGCGAACTGGTGTTTACGGGCATGGCCGCCCTTGCACCGCCGGGCATCTACTTGCGGTTCGCCCCTCGCTCAGGACTGGCCTTCAAGGGTATCGACGTTGTGGGCAGAGTGGTGGACCCCAACCACCGCGGCGAGATCGCGGTGATCGTGCACAACGCCAGCCCGCGGGCGTTCGTGGTCGAGCAGGGTCAGAGGATCGCCCGACTTATCCTGGAGCGCATCATCACGGGCTCCGCCATTGTGGTCGTTGCCATCCATCCTCCATCCTCACGCGGCTCCGGTGGCTTCGGTCATGCTGGCATGACTGCTTCATCTACGGCCCCAATCCATTTGGATACGAGCACCGCATGGCCAGCAGGGTCTGAGGGTAACTATGTTACCGAGGACCCACGCAGCCGCTACACGAAGAGGAGAAGGGGCCAGCCCGCAAGGCTGGCCCAGCCGACCTGCCCTGGCAGAAGCGGACAGCAGGACCAGGTCGCCCCGCTTAGGTCCTGGAGAGAGGATGGGACACCTCGCTAGCACTACATGGGCACGGCTTTGACGTCGCTCGTGCTGCCACCTTCGAGGGTGTTGTCATGGCGCTAGCCGACCCTTCATTCCCCGGCTCCATCTGCGGCGCGACGTGGATCACGTGTGGCGTGGGAAGACGAGATTCATCTCATCCTTCATTCTTCCCGAGTATCCACGAGCCAAGGATTCTGGCGCCAGAATCGTGATCAACGGCAGTCCTGACCAACGACGGAATCGACCGCCAGATCCACAGATGATCGAAGCACAGGTGTTCCACCTGACCCATCGCAGGGCACGCCGCATGCACCTGGTCCCCTGGCCAATCACAGCAGCGACGTTTTCGCGGCGCTAACTGGAGCGCCCATGTGCAACCAGCCGTGCAGGTGCGACATCGGGCTCGAGGAGCACAAGGACAACTGGGCGATCTTCAACAGCACGGCGCGCACGGCTCTGATGTGCCGCAAGGTTTTGCGCTGGTCGCCATGCTGCAATTGCGGTTCCACCAGCGCGGGTGCGACGCGGAGAGCGCGCCGCAGCGAGGCTCCTTGAAAACCGGAAGCCCAGGGAGGCACCGAGCAAATGCGTTGTTGAGCCTTCCCGGACGCTGAGAGACGGTCGTCTGGCAACTGCGGTGCCATCGCCTGCCCCATGGCAGCGCGCGTGCGCCAGTCGTGGAAGACCACCGCGACGATTGCGGTCCCGACGTCGCGGGTTTGGCCCCAAGTTTTTGGGCGTCCCAGCCATGGGCGAGCTGGGCAGAATCGTCGAGCGCGACGGCGACGACCTCCGTGGCAGCCTCGCCTGAGGCTTGCTCATGTGGCGGTTTCAGGGTTCGGCCCCGTCATCGGATCGCCATCTGGCGATTTCTCAAACGTCGCTGTCTACCGAGTTTGATGACATTCACCGCCTCCGCATCTACCTCGCCTCCATCGATCACGGCGCTGACATCGTGGAGATATGCGGGGGGGGGGGGGCGCGGACCGGACAAGTTGCTGTCCGCCGCCGCCTCAGGGCGGGTGCCGGCTTCGACTTGGTCGTTGGCTATGACCTTACAGACGAGAGCCAGCAGAGTGCCGTGAAGGAGCACATCCAACAACATCGGCCCCTAGTGGTCGTCGTGACTCTCGCCTGCCGAACTGTCGTTCGTTGGGCCCTTCTCAACGAGCAGGGCAACTACCTCGCTTGGCTACGATCCTGCCAGGGCGCATCACCTCACGGCTGCAGCTACAGCGGGGCAGCTATTTTATCAACGAGAAGCCCGACCCATCGTAGTTGTGCGACGAGCCGGCCTGGCCAGAGGTACTATCGACATGGGGCGTGCGCGAGGTCATCTTCGACCAGTGCCATGTGGGTCTTCGCGAGCGTCGGGGGGGTATTTTGAGGAAGACAGCAGGCCTTGTCTCGAACGCCCCAGAGATCCTCGAGCAGTTCGATAAATTCTGGTGCATTAATAAGGGCGCGTGCACGTCGAGGGCCACAGCGGCGCCGACGGCCAGGTCCGGCCCTGGAAGATGGCCGAACGGCTGGTCAAGGGAATCGTGGACCTACGCAGGCGCTGCGTCGACCGCATGGGGCGCGCAATGTTCGCAAGTGTGACGTCGATGTGGCAGCCTTTTCAGCAGTGGCTTCAGGGCCCCCGAGGGAGAGATCAGGAGTGCCCATGGCCGCTGAGCGCGCGCGCGCTAAGCGTGCGAGGTTTGCGGACGCAGCGTGCGATCGGATTCGCCCATGCATTCCCGAGGCGCGGCCACCTACCAGTGCCCTCACAGTGCCCCAATGAATTAGGGATGCCACGGATACGGCGAGGAGAGGGAACGCGACCATCCAGCGCGCGCCCACGAGTTCAGCAAGTGTAGGTTCGCGGACCCTCAGACGCGGCCACGTCCACGCACTTGTCAGCATCGACGAGCGCCAGCACGACATGGGCGACCGCGGCTATCAGCGACCAACGGGCTTTGCTGCCTGGAGGAGCCGACCTCGGAGTATAGCAGACGAGGCAGCACTGCCGCCAGCACCTGCCAGCACCCGGAGCCATCTCATCCTCCAGCGCCGAGGCTCAGGATGGTGGAGAGGGCGGCCGCGAGCCGGCGCAGCGCCGGGGCGGGCGACGCCGCGAGCTGCCGACGCTGCTACAGGCAACCCAGTGCCTGCAGACTGGATTCGATTTTGACATCGCCACGTCACTTCGAGCACTGCGTGGCGACTCGCGCGAGACACGAATGTGAGAGCCACGCGAGTTACATTCTCCGGTGGTGGCATGCCACTATCACTATGGAGGAGTTGGCACGAGCACTGCGTGCGGCCAACATACCACAGGCAATCCTCGACCTCATTCCCACAGTTGTCAACAACTGTCGGTAATGCCGTAAGTGGCTACCGCCGGCGCGCCAAACCATTCCTATGCGACGCCTTCCCCGCGATTTAACCAGACGTTGAATGCGATTTCCTTTCATACAATCGCATGATTCTGCGCCTGATCCGCTGCGCCTCGAGGTGGCGCAACGGCCAGGAGGTCGCGGACAGGCAGGTTTCAACGTTGCTGGCAGCACTGGGCCGGTCGTGGATCCAGCTATGACGGCGACAGCGGAATGACTTCCAAGTGCTGCGTTGAAGAGATGAGGGCGAGAGGGGCCCAGGTGGACATCGGTGCTCCACGCCAGCGCGCTCGTTTCATGGAGCGACGCTGCGTTGTGCTACGACATGCGCTTCGCACCGCCGAGGCGCAGCTGGAGCGCGAAGGCAACGGTGCCATCTTCGACTCCATGTTGTTGGTCCGCGCCATCTTCGCGGGCAATGGATTCGCCCGCGTGGGCCGCGTGACGCCGTGCGGCATCGTCGTCGGCGGGCTGCCGCCGCTCGAAACAGACGGGGGGGGGGCGACTGCGTCGCCGGAGCTGGGCCCGCTGCTGGTGGCGAGGTGCGACGCTTCCGACTGCAGTGGCGTATCCGTTCTAGCGCTTTGCAGCGCATGATCGAGGCCTTTTCGGTCGCTCGCGTCAATCGCGCCCGCCGGACACGCGCCGCCGAGACCGGAGAGGGACGCATCAATGTGGGTGATCAGGTGGAGATTCACCGTCCTCCTAGCGTGAGAGACGCGCGAGGCTGGCAGGTCCTGGCACTGCTTCTCTGTGGATCCGGCCAGGGGCAAGGTCACGGTCAAGTGCCGCAACGCCGAGATGATCTGCAGACTGCAGGAGGAACGGACCTCCATTGGCGCCGTCTCCAACGACATGGGCACCGGCATGGCGCGAGCGGGCCTGGCCTGGTGCCGCGTGGGGGACTTCCTAGAGCGCGTCGCGCCAGGCTGAGGAGCCAGGACCTTCGGCCATTGGGAGGACGAGCAGGGCAAGCAGCTGACCGAGCAGGCTCGGTGACGCCCTGATGTCCTCGAGGCTTTACGCCATCTGTCCGGCAGATGCCTTCAGCTTCCAGACGTTTGTTCCGCGCGTCGTGTGCGCGGTCAGAAATCCGTGGGCGACTGGCCAGGCTGCGGCAGCATTCTGGCCGCGCGGTGGTTCCCTTGGAGCCCGAGCGACGTCCGCCGCGTGCACCTTGGGCGGCGCCAAGTTCGACGCCCGCGGCTTCGTCGGCGAGCAGTGGAAAGACGCTCGCGTAATCCAGTTCGTCGTGGGTGACGAACAGTTTTTGGCGGCCGACGCTGGGCAGTATCAAGACGGGGCGTTCGATGACTATGTCGTCGACCTTCCTGGGGGCGCCGCCAGCGTCACCGAGGGTTCACCATCTGCCCTGTCAGTGATGTCCGAGGAGGCTGAAAGCGATCTCTCTGGCCACATTCAGCAGGTGATGTTGGCAGCTTGGCAGGAGGCCGAGGGCGCTGATGATCTGGCCCAGGAGCTACAGTGGCTGGGGGGGCCCGACAGCCAGCAGATGGTCTACGCTGCCGTCGAGCACGCGGCCGTAAGCATGGGCCGCGGACCTCGCGTGGGGCCCCTGCACTTGGAGACTTAGCGCCAACTTTAGCATATCCACGCGCAGTGCCACTACGACATGCGCGGCGCCACTCTGGACGACTGCGCCAAGCTGGGGGAGGAGGACTTGGGTCCAGGAGTGCGTGAGGTAGTTCTGAGCTGCCACGGGCAACTGTGTTGCCATTGACGACGCTGCAGCCGTGCTCGCGGTCTACGCTGCTGTCGAAACCGCTGTAATCGAGCGCGACGCCGATTTCCTGACCAAGCAGGATGTATCGAGGCTCAGAGAGGAGTTGGCCGCTGCCATCTTCGAGGAGCTCACCATCTGGGTCCAGTACAAGTGTTTCGATCGTCGTCGTCCCAAAGGCGTTCGGAACGTCGTGGGCCCCAGAGGCGTGTTCAAGTGGAAGCACCAGAAGGGGTCGGGCGGCAATGCCGCCAGGATCTTCTAGCGCCGCGCGTCGCTGCGGGGTTCCCGCGACGTTCGCAGGTGCAGCGAAACGGGCGTCTCAGCGCATTCTGTCCTCGGAGGCGGCCCGTCGCCCGGACGGGGTGCGCGTCGCCGTGGACGTCGAGGGGGCCTTCCTGCAGGGCATGGCATGTGCCGAGATGAACGGCATGGCGATGTGCCGAGAGTCGAACTTCGCGCTGCGGCCCGGCAGTGCGGCTATCCTCAGGCAGGTCCTGGGCTGCGAGTCGTTCGGCGAGCGGACCGATTGTCTGCGCTGCGTCGAGCCGGGCGCGGGCTGCGGGGGTGCGCCCAGAGCTTTCCCTCTGTAGCTCGCCTGCTTCACGCGCTCAGCGGAGCGCGGCGCCGAGCCGACGCGGCGTGGCCCGGAGCTCGATGTCATGCGCGAGGCGCCCAGCGCTGATGGCGCCGGCGCCCCGGAGTTAGCGCTCATGCTGTCCAAGCGCGTTGACGACTTCGAGATTGCAGGGCGCAAGGGGCGCGTCCGCCGTCTCATCGGTCACGTCGGGGGCGTCTCCGGCTAAGTGATGGGGGGCCACGACGACTTCGCCAACGGCAGCGCCTGCGAACGCCGCAGTGTTGGCAGTGGCGCGACGCGCGACCAGAAGGGGCGCGTAGACGCGCTGACCCCCGTCGGGCACGCCGACCTGGCCAAGTCGAAGGCCGACGAGCCGACCGAGCGTCCATTCCAAGACCTTTGTTTCGTTCCCAGGAGCAGCTGCCCACGCGCTGCTCGCGCAACGGTGTGTTGCCGTCTGCATTGTCGCGCTGCAGAGGGCCAACAAAATGCAAGCTGCTCATCGGGCAGATCATGCAGCTCAGCCCCGTGGTCATGGCCACGCAGAAGATGAAGGCGCGCGTCGTACACCTTGCGATGGAGCGCGCGAGCAAGATCTGCGCGCGCAGCGACGGCTCTTTCACGCGCGCGGAGGAGACAGGATGCGGCGTAAGAGGCGCCGTAGACATGCTTCTGGGCAAGTGTCGCAGGTCTGGTACATGGATTTGCTTACTGCTCGACGCTGGAGTCGATCGCGCAAACTCGCATGTATATCGCCATTAGGCTCGGAGCTGCTCGCGGCGCGCGGGGCCGCCGACGGGCCGCGGGCGCACCTCCTCACGCTCCGCGAGACGGTATGTGGACTTGCCTTAGCAGACGAGATCCGGAGTCCGAGGGAGGAGGGTGGCTACGCCGTGCCGGCCGAGCTGGTCATATACGGCGCGTCAGTCTTCTCGGCGCTGACCATGGGCCGAGTGCGCCCGCCGTCTAAGAACGGCATGGCCGGCAGCTCGCGGTGGCCAGCCCGCCAGCTTCGAACGATACAGCTGTCCGACATGCCGTGGTGCGACGCCCGTGGCATGCGCGCGGATCCAATGGCGAAAGGAAGCGTGGCAGGGAGCTCGTCTTCGACGTCGTGGAGTGCAAGCGAGCTCGTCTACGCCCACCTTGCGGTGAAGCTTAGTGAGGAGCAAGGTAAGAAGGCCGCCCCGAGGTCCTGCTACAGCGACCTCGCAAGTGTCGCGGAGTTGGGGCACCAGAGACCTGATGCGCATCGCGGAATCGGGGCGCCAGAGACCAGGCGAATGTCACGGAGTCGGGCCGCCAGATGCCCGACGAATGTCACCGAGTCGGTGCGCTAGAGGCCTGGCTGCGGAGATGGGGATGGGGCGCGCCGCGAGGCGACATGTGTTCGCGAAGGGAAGTGGTAATTCACTCCGCATAAGGCGAACTGTGTTCGCAGAATGCGACGTCGTGAGCCGCGCTGAGGATAAGTTCCTCTCTTGAGCTGTGTTCGATAAGCAGCAGGGGAATTCTAAGGCCGCTTGCACGGTCAGTCCTTTACTTGTAGTTTTGAAGTGGTTGGTAGGCTTGCTTTGGTTAGTCCCATGGTCAATGATGGGAGTATTCCGCCCCTGCCACGATCGCCGTAACATGCTTTTGCGGCTGGCTCCGTGGGGGCCAAAGCGCCCTGGGGTGGAAAATCCAGCAGCTACGGGACGTGCCGGAACCGGTCAGGGTACCATTTCCTGTGGGCAATTGTTGATGAAGAGCTTGGTCCGTAGAAGGTTCTCTTACCTTGCAGTTGTTTTGTTAGTCCAGGGTGTCTTGTTGGTTCTCTAGGCGGTTGACGCCCAGATTTCCAGCGAGGCACAAGTGAATCGTTTGAGCACCAGTCTCGAACGGTAGATCAGCAGTGTTTGCCTTAGTGAGTGCATGGTGCGGGTGTATTTTTCCCCTTGTGGCTGTTTGGCTCAAGGTGCCGTTCCGCGCCCGTTATAATACCCACGCGCCGCTCTAGTACATTCTGCGCTGTACAAGCAATCTCAACCCGCTTTACATTCATAATCTCGTCCCCAAGGGCTGGCTTCTCCTCCTGGGTCGTTTCTCGACTGCCCCGAGACCCGAAATGGGACCCCCAAGGCCGAACTTTTGGGAACGAACGCTCTGGGATTCGAAAACATCCGCGGGCGACTTATGTCAGAAGGGGAAGTGTACCCGTACCGCTTCCCTTCCCTCGTTTTCCCCCCCCTTGGGCTTATGGGGATGGCCTCGACGCCCTCTTGGGCCTTTTGGAAGGCCCTCGGCGCCACCGCTGGATTCGCTTCGAAGTCCTGGTCAGAACGCACCCCAGGAGAGGTTTGGGGAGTAACCTTATCGGTACCGTTTGTCTTCCCCATGATGTGCACCGTGCCGCGATGGCGCCTCCCGATGCGTCGTGGATCCTCGACCCGGGATCGGCACAGTGCACAGTTTTGCGGCCCTCGGAGCCGAACAGTTGTGCACTATGCTGTGTTGGAGCCCGGCTTCGTGCGAGTCCAACCATGGTGCGGTGCATGGGCGCCGCTGTCGTGAGAAATCACGGCGCCGAAAGCACACCAAACGGTCGAGGCTCCAGCCCCGTGGGCGCGTGCGCGCTGGTGTCCCACTGCCCGCCCCCCGAGGCCCAGGCCGTGCAACTCGGGGGCGCGTGCGCGGACATCTACTTCCAGGCGGTCGCCGTTGCCGTTCGCCGCCGTCGTCGTTTGTTGTTTTACGCTGTCGGCCGCGGTCTTCGCTCGTCGTTCGACTTCGTCCATGCGGACGAGGAGGAGGAGGAGGAGGAGGAAGAGGAGGAGGAGGAGGAGGAGGAGGAGGTAGCTGGAGGAAGGGGTAGTATGAGGAGGAGGTAGTAGGAGGAGGGGGTAGTAGGAGGAACAGCGTGAACAGGAGGAGCAGGAGGGGGGGGTTGGAGAGGAGGATCGAGGTCGTCGTTGAACGGTTTCTGCCATTATCGCTACGTCTCAGGGGGCAGGCGGGGGGCCAGCGAAGCTGACAGGATACACAGTCTCTGACAGCGGGACGTGCAGCAACGCCGCGAAGCGGCCTATGAGGAGGTACTGTTTCAACCACACACTGCACGAGGGCCCAGACGGGCCAAAGATATATATATATATAATCATTCATCGGGAGGCCGATTGAGATCCATATAACCTCAACCAAATCACAACCAACAAAAACTCGAGTTGCGATCGGCATCAGAAGATTCTCAGTCCCACGTGTCGTGAGAGCAGGGCCGGGCAAAGCGTGCAAACAGGGAGGGAAGCTTGAGCGGACACGAAAGACAAGCAGGGCAGGACGAGGGATATAACCTGCACTACTATCTTACACGGCCCACCCCCACCACACCACCCCGAGACGCGATCAATTAAGTTTGGAAAACGATCATTATCGCTACGTCTCAGGGGGCAGGCGGGGGGCCAGCGAAGCTGACAGGATACACAGTCTCTGACAGCGGGACGTGCAGCAACGCCGCGAAGCGGCCTATGAGGAGGTACTGTTTCAACCACACACTGCACGAGGGGCCAGACGGGCCAAAGATATATATATATATATATATGTATATATAATCATTCATCGGGAGGCCGATTGAGATCCATATAACCTCAACCAAATCACAACCAACAAAAACTCGAGTTGCGATCGGCATCAGAAGATTCTCAGTCCCACTCCCGCATTTGATGTGCCTGGCGTAGCCGACAAAAACTACATGTTGTGGCCAGGGCGGGCGGGCGGGGGCCACAACGACGAAAATCATGCGACCGGCCAAGCTCACCGTGTGGTGGTCGCGCCCGTAGGCCACCACCTCTAGGGGGCCCTCGTATGGCGCCCCTAGCCGCCCACATGGGGCGCCCCCATTTGGCCTGTCGCCTCACTCTGTCCACCATCCAGTTCCCTCTCCCCACGTCTCGTCGGAGTAGAGGTCGTCGGACTCTGGGCAGCTTGTGTCACCCTTGGTGGACCTCTTGTTGGTGGTGGACCTCTTGTTGGTGGTGGACCTCTTGTTGGTGGTGGGTCCCAGCATCAGGAGCTCTGCGGCGACATCTTTCACCTTCTTCGTCTTCAGATTCGTCCTGATGCCGTCGACCAGCTGCTGCTGCTGCTTGCTGTAGTTGGTGCGGGACTCTATCGCACGGAGTATCTCGGCGGCCAGGTCGGAGGTCGCACGGGATCCCACGTCCAGCACCTTCTTCGGCATTTTTGCACGGAACTGCGTGAGGGCGAACGTCTTGGAGTACCGTTGGACGCTGGACAATGCCTTCCACCTGCCCCGCCTCCGCACCTGCTCCAGGCTGGCCCGTCCTCGGGCCACGTCCTCGCTGGGCCCCGAGTGGCGGAGCCCGTGCGGAGGCGGCGCCCATGGCATCCCAAGCGAGCGACATGCGCGGTGCCACTCTTTGCGGAAGCCTGCCTGCTTGGGGCCGAAGATGGGCCCCGTGACATTCTTCTTGACGTCCTTCAGGGCCAGGATGAGGCTCGCGACCGTGCCGCGGCGGATGACGACCCCTTGGTTGCTGCCCGTCTTGCCCTCCTCGCCTCGGGCCGAGATGCCAAACAGGAGGCCCACGCATCGGCCATCCCAGATGATGTCGGCCTCGCGTAGCATCTCCATGTCCTGCTCCCGCCCGTAGACGTCGTACTGCACCAGGGTCCAGATGGCTTCATCCAGGAGCCCCGCCTCGAAGAAGTAGATGGCGATGGCGAAGACAGCTTCCTCAGGCAGAGGACCCCCTTCCACAGAGATAACCAGCCTCTGCCAGCTCTTCAGGCTTCGCAAGGCCAGGGGAAGCTGGTTCCTCAGCTCAGGCCAAATCACCAGCAGCCCAAACAAGACGATCGACCCCCATGTAGGACGGAGCCGGTCCTTGTAGCACTTCATGTCCATGTAGTCGGCCAGGGCGTGGTCCACGGCGTTCGCGGACCGCAGCTCCCAACCCTTGTCGACACAGTGGCTGAGAAAGTCTCGAACCTTCGGGGCCCACTGCGCCGCGGTGACGTCCTCCACGGAGTGGGTGAGCAGCCTTGTGAAGCCGCCCTCGCTGATGCCCAGGTGCGGCTCCTTCTCGTAGTTCTCCCACGCACGTGGCCCTCGCTTCTGCAGGGGGATGTCTCCCGCCCTGGGTGGCTTCGGGCGGACCGCTCCAACAGGGTGGACTGCCTCCAATGCCATGGCGGCTACCCACCAGCGTATCCCGTACAAGCGCGGCCCAGGTCGCGTAGATCGTGACCTCGGCTGTCCGTTGGAGCGGGGTGTCGGTCGCTGTGAGCTGCTACCGTCTCGGGCGCCGCGCCGAGGAAGCCCCCCCGAGAGAGGCCGTCGGCGATGTTCAGCTCCGACGGGACGTAGCGGTAGTACCCCTGAATCGCGAAGCTCATGGTGATCGCCGCCGCCTGGCGGCACAAGCGCAGCAGGGCTGGTGAGCTCGAGCGGCCCTTGCCCAGGGCCCCCAGAGCCACCATGCTGTCTGTGAGGATCAGGGCCTTCCGCCTCCACATCCGTGATGATCTGGCCAGGTGTCGCAGCAGGCCCACCACGGCCCGCGTCTCGTTGATGTTCGTGTGCTCCGTGATCCTCCACCTCCCGAAGTAGAGCGGCCGCCATCTCGCGATCGGCATCCAAGCGGGGGACAGCGGGGGGACTCTGACTCGATCGCCCCGCCTCGCCTCGATCCTCGCCCTTCCCGGCCTCGGCGGGCCGAAGGACGAAGTAGATGGAGACACGCGCGAGCCCGTTGGATCGTGGCCACTCATCTCCCTCGTCATGCGGGCGAAAGCCTCGATGATCACCTCCGCCAGCGCGGCGCACAGCGGCGGCTGGTACGCCTGGGCGGAGGCGGTGCAGAAATCGGGACGGCCTCGCTCCGCCCGTCCTTTGAGTACTGTCTGATGCCTCCCTCGGTGGTTGCACCTCAAGCGGACACGGTCCGCGGCGAGGTCCAGTGTGTCGTCGTAGAGAACCTGAAGATGCCAATCATGGTCGGCTTCATCGATGGGGCTCCGTAGCGGCACTGGTCGATCCGATTGATCTTCCCGCCCGTCTCCTCGAGGAGGCATGCCATCTCGGGTAGGTTCCAGATTGACGGGTATGGGTCCTCCTCTGGGTCCGCAGGGTGCTCCATCAAGCCCAGGCCTCCAGCTCGACATACCTCGCGGACCGCCTGCATGGCCGACAGCAAAAGGCGCGACCCTAGGTCCAGGCGGAGGCGCTCGAAGGCTGTGAATGACATGTCGCTCCGCCCCCAAGGCTCGAGGCGTGTCCGCAAGGGCCTGGGCCCCTTCCCCAGGAAGCGAGCCCGACTCCAAGTGGAGCATGGGGGCGAGGCGATCACTGCGTGAAAGTACCCGTCGCGCGCCAGGCTCAGGATGAGGCTGACGAACTCGTCGTTGGTGAGGTCGTGCTTCGGGTTGATCACCGCGTCGATGGACCAGACCTCGACCTCGTAGCCGTCGTGCTCCGCCCGCGAGTGGATGGCCTCCTCTAGATCCCCCTCCCGGCGCCTGCCCGCGAAGAGGTACAGCACCCGGTAGACTCTCCGACTTGCCCGCGGCGGCGGTGCAGTCGAGGCCTCGATAAGCTCGTCGACGTCGTAGGCACACCCCCCAGCATGGGGGACCCAGGCGTCCTCCTCCTGGGCTGTGTAGATATCCTCGGTGGCGATCGTCCATCCCCTCATCTCGCTGTAACGGGCGTCCTTCCTGTTCTCCTCCAGCGATGCGTCGGTGACCGCCACTCCGTAGCCCGTGTCGCTGGAGTCCGTCATGAACACCTGCGAGAGCCACGGAGCTTCGAGATCTGTACGTAAGAGGGGTGCGCAGTACGCCATCGTAGTAAGCTCCCACCTCGCCGCGTCCGTCAGTCGGAACGGCGTCTTGGCGGTCTCGGGGCGTCTCAGCTCGTGGTACACCTGGTCGAAGATGGCAAGGCCCGTGCGCTGGGAGATGGCCGCCCACGCCCACAACCCCACGACGCGCTCGAGGAGCTCCGCGGTCCAGTACGTCCGCTCTACCAGCCGCAGCGTCACCAGAGCCAGGCCGCAGGTGCGGTCGGTCTCTGCTGAGACGGAGTAGGGTCGGCCTCGGATGACCGCCCCCAGCGACTCGAGCCCCTCGCCCTCGGTCTCCTTGTGGACGGGGAGCCCGACCTGCCTCAAGTAGTGCTTGACTCGGGCCGTCAGTCCGCTCACGACCTCGCTCACCGGCTGCTGCGCGCTGGCGGACGTGGCCATGGCCCCGTAGTCGTCCATGTATGCCCAGTTCACCGACTCGAACCCCTCGGGCCCGGTCAGTTGAGGCGTCGGGGCCCCGTGGACCAGACGCGCCCCGACGGAGTCCTCCCCGAGCCCGCGCGCCATGCAGGCCTGCAACGTAGAGTAGGCCAAGAACGGGGCCCACGACCAGCCCATGACCAGGACCTTCAGCGCCAGGAAGGGCCCGCCATCGGGGATGACGCAGTCCCGCCCTTTGGTCCTCATGTACTCGACGAACTCGTGGACTGGCACCTCCTCCAAGACAAAGTAGGGCCAGACATCGGGCGGCGTCTCCAAACGATAGAACATGTCCGGGATGTCGCCCACGCCAGTGTAGACCACGTCCCTCTCGCCCAGGTTGGAGAGGTCCACGTGAGCGAAGGCGGGGCTGCCGAGGGGCACGTACGGGGGCCTCTGCCAGCGGAGGTTGGCCCGCCTCTGGTCCCAGATGGCGCGCACCTGGCGCCTGGCGGGGCTGAGGGCCCCCCCCTCCTCCTGCAGGTACTTCTTGATGACTCCGAAGAGCGAGACCCCCTCGACCATCTCGTCGGTGGTCCCGAGCATCCCCGCATCCCAAAGCCTTTCGGCTAGGCGGAGACGCGACGCCCTCGAGCGGAGAGACGGATCTCGGTAGACCTTCTGGCCCTTCAGCTCCTCGTCCATGGCCTTGCTGGGCTCGCGTAGCATCCTCCCCGCAACGTCGGAGAAGTACTCGGCGGCCAGCGGGCAGATGTCCACGAGCTTGGCAGGGGTGGTCCCTGGCGGCGGAAGAGCCAGTTCCTCCACGTCGACGGAGCACATCGCGCCCTTTGGTAGCATCTCCCTTCCCTTTGAATCCTTTCCCAGGGCAACCGTAGCCCCATCGCCTGAGTATGGCGAGGCCCGACCGGCCATGACGCGCCGAAGGGCGGCGTCCTCGTCTTCCTTGATCGCGGCCACCTGGCTGCCCCAAGCTAGCCGCGCCTCCAGTCACCTCCTCGAAGTAGCCCTCTGGAGCGGTGTTGCCCGCTCCCGCGCAGCCGACGGCCCAGCACCCTCGGCCGCTCCGACCGTGCCCCGCGCGAGGTGGTGCATGGATCGGATCAGCCCGTTGGCAAGAGCTCGCACATGTCTCAGTGTGCCTTGATGCATCGGCCCCGCGCGGTCCACCACCACCGACCACGGTAGCGGCGGCAAATCCGGCAGAAGGTCTCGGCCTCGAGGAACGGCTTCGGGAGGCGCGCCTGTGGCCGCCGTCGAGGTAGACGATGGAGAAGTGTGTGGATGGAGAAAAGCGGGCATGGCGTCGCCTCCCGAGGGGCGCAGGGCCACGCGAAAATATGGTCGCGACAAGCAGGAGCGTCACCGTAGCTATCGGGAGAGTAAGCCCACCAGAGTGGCCGTCGTCAGGGCGAACGGAACGGTAAATCGCCAGCCCCTCCCTCAAGCGCGGAGAGCCCCGCGAGGCACCACAGACAGGGGGAGTTTCTCCAACGTCTACTCGTCCTCCTCCTTCACTGCGTCCGAGCCCCCCTTCTGCAGATACTTCTGGAAGAGAGCCTTCTGCTGCGGCCTGGCCGTCAAGTCGCGCTCCACGCCTGGGGGCGCCTCCTCGCCCTCCGTGGGAGATCTCCAGTCCAGCTCGTTCGCGAGGTCCCAGCGCACCTTGGACTTCCACTTGTTGGCCCCGCTGCCCCGGGGCTGCTTCCAGTCGTTGATGCATGCCACGTCCTTGAACGCCCGCTTCAGAGCATAAGCTCGTGCGCATAGGATCTCGCAGCCCGCCGTCTGGATGAACTCGGGCGAGGCCTCCAGCATCCGGTCCAGCGTCATGCAGTGCAGCATCATCTCGTGGCCGATGTGGTTGCGATTCAGTTCCTTGGGGCGAACCCAGTCCGTCGCGAACTTCACCATGCTGCCGTACTTCCCGTAGGTCTGGACCAGCAGCTCGGGTGCCACGCGGGAGGTGAGGCCCGCTGGGGGGGTGAAGGTGGGCGGCGCATCGATCTTCGAGAGGTTGGCCAGCAACCTCTCCCTGGGGTCCCGGAGTGCTGCCCGCAAGGGCTCGAGGCTCACCCCCGCGCCCCCCAGCGTCTCCTTCGTCCCCAGGTCGATGGTAGGGCACGTCGTAGATCCCGCCGTGGCCGACGTGGATGAGGCGCCCTGCAAGGGCTTGCATCCAGGAGAGGCCTTGTCCGCATTGATCGTGTCCTCGAAACGCTTCAGCCGGTCGATCATCCTGTCCACATGCATGTCCATGCTGGAGTCCGTGTTGACACTGGGGACTCTCTCCCAGCTGGCGTGACTGCTCTCTCCAGGGGACGCGGCCGATGAGGCACACCGACTCGTGGGGGCACGGTGCGACTCCGATCTCGATTTGGTGATCTCGTCGAGCAGGTTGCTCATCATGGCCTTCATCTCCTGCATGTCCTTGGCGGGCTCGGACTCGTCCGACGACCCCGCCACCGAGTGGCCCGCTTCCCCGTCGCTGTCCACGTCGCTCACTGGAGGCGAGGCCCCCGCGAGCAGAGGGGAGGGGCGCTGCCTGCAGCATCGCAGGAGACTTGGCCCGAGAGCCACCACCGCGGTGAAGATCATGATGGGAATCTCGAGCTTGCCGTCCTGGTAGAGGTCGTGCAGATATCCTCGGAAATCGTCGATCTCGAGTATCATGTTGTGGCCGTCCTCGAGCTTCTCCACTGACCGGCGCATCCACTGCCACAGGTTGCAGTAGACCGCCACCCTCCAGAAAAAGAAGGCGGCGCCCACCGTCGACCCCCAGTTCCATGTGCTCCACACGCCAACCAGACCAGAGCGAAACCAGGACAACGAGGCAACGTAGCCGCGGATGTTGGACAGATACAGCTCGGCCTCGAGCTGCTTCTCCTTGGCCTTCTCCAGGATATCCGCCTTCTCGGGGGCTGTGAGGGTCGGGAACGCCTCGTAATCCCAGCCTGGCTGTCGACGACTTGACATCTTCGCCCGATCCTTGATGTCGCCCACGCCGAGCGCGCGGTCCGGCTTCACGTAGATCCACTTTGTGTCGTTCTTCTTCTTGGGGTACATTCGCATCACCAGGAGGACCACCTGTCCCCGCTGAGGGCCAGTCGTCCGATAGAAGCGGCTCCATCGCGTCACGCTGGACATGTGCACTCGCAGATAGTCCTAGAAGCTGAGCCGCTCGGACTCTCTCGTGTACCTCAGGGACGCGTCGTCCTCGGGCTCCACGAGCGGCTTCGAAAGGACAGAGTCGAGGACCCCCCAGTCCCCGATGTACGAGAGCAAGGCAGCACTGGCGAGCCACCACCGCCTCGCCGTGGTGCCGACGATCAGCGCCCGCGCCGCGAGCACCCACGTTGGTGGGGCAGAAGGGCGAGCGCGCGCTCCTGGCTCGAAAGATCTCGAGCCAGAAAAAGCTTGAGCGGACACGAAAGACAAGCAGGGCAGGGCGAGGAATATAACCTGCACTACTATCTTACACGGCCCACCCCCACCACACCACCCCGAGACGCGATCAATTAAGTTTGGAAAGCGATCATCTTCTGTGCCTCAGGAGACTTCCGCACGCCTCCAGGGACCTCCAGTGACCTTTGGAGACTTCGTGGGATCCAAGGAGCCGAGGAGCCAATGAACAAGACAGGCAGTGAGTTCTCACATAATTTTTGCGGTAGGCATTATTTTCCGCTTGGAATGGTACCAAGAGGGCGCAGGAACACACAAGCATACAGTCTGACGTCGCGGACGTCCGAAGACTGCAATTCTGTGCGCCCGCCAGCTGGCTGACTGAATGACTGATTGACGTCAACAGACAGCTTGGGGAATACGCATCCTGGGTCGCCTGCGTGCGTCCACACCCGCAACCACGGAACCCGTTTGGGGCCGCTCGCGGGCAGCCGCAACCGACACATGAGCGACACAAGAAAACGGGGTCGTCTTCGCCGACGCTGGCGCGTAACCTCCCCGCGTATGAGAGGGCGCCAACTACACACAAACACCGATCCTGGCCAGGATCACCCTGGGCCCAGGATCGGTGTATACGCCCTCCTGCCTGGGGCAGGAAGGCATATACACCAATCCTGGGCGCAGGATTGGCCTGGCCAAGATCGGTGTAGGTGTATAGTCGGTGCCCTCCCCGCGTAAGTTCGCGCGTAAGCGCCCTCGCTTCCAATGCAGCGTGCCGCGCGGGCGGCCCGCGTAAACCACCGCGAAAGGCACCGCGTAAGGTCGCTATGTCGTCTCGCGTAAGACCCATTTCTTTTCGTCGCCCACATGGCTGCTCCTGTTTTTTTCGATGCGTGGGTCCCAGAGAAAGGGGTCACTTCCCTCGGGCCGGTTTGTTGTCCCGAGTCGTTTTCTGACGGTCCTGAGGCCCAGCGAGGCCGAGAATGGCCAAAAACCGCCCGCTCCAATTTTTGGGGGAGCGTTGATCTCTGGAAGCACGCTTTTCCAATCCACATCTTGCCCATCCACGGCTAGCCGTACCCGCAAGGCCGCGCCGCGCCAAATTGCAGCCGCAGCGCCAAGCAACACCTTTCTCCAGGCTGCCCACGGGCGGCCGCGGCCGCGCCCAGAAGACCGCGTCAGCCCCGTTCCCGCAACCGCAGAGCTCCACTGTGACCGCCGCCATTGGCAGGGAACTGAAGGCACCCTCAGAGGTGGACTCTCTGGAGGCACCTGGAGGATGTCTCCGCAGGGCTTAGGCGACCCGTCCTCCTCCTCCTCCTCCTCCTCCTCCTCCTCCTCCTCCTCCTCCTCCTCCTCCTCCCTCCCCCTCCCCCTCCCCCTCCCCCTTCCCCTCCTCCTCCTCCTCCTCCTCCTCCTCCTCCTCCTCCTCCATTCCTTCTCCTTATATCTTAGATGACTCCTCACTGTCGCACCCCGAGGCCAGTTTTTAAGGCGGGCCGGGCGTTTTGCCTGAGACTTCCTCACCATTTATGACTCTGAAGCTTCAAAAACGGCAACAGTTTCACGGATTGAGGGCGGGTCGTTTTCAAAATGTGACTCTCGCTTTGGCGCCGCACACACTCGTTCTAAAACATTGCAAGAGTTTCACGGATTGAGGGTTGGGAACCGTTTTCAAAATGTGACTCTCGCCTTGGCGCCGCGCACATTCGTTTTAAACATTCGCAAGAGTTTCACGGAGTGAAGGCGGCTCCTTTTCAAAATGCAACTCTCGCCTGAGCGCCGCGTAAATTCGAATTTAGCATTTGCAAGAGTTTCACGGATTGAGGGCGGCTCCTTTTCAAAATGTGGCTCTCGCCTGAGCGCCGCGCAAATTCGAATTAAACATTTGCAGGAGTTTCACGGATTGAGGGCGGCTCCTTTTCAAAATGTGGCTCTCGCCTTAGCGCCGCGCACATTCGTTTTTAACAGTTGCAAGAGTTTCACGGATTCCCATATCAACGTACCGGAAATGGTGTTTTGGAAGGTTTCGCGATTATGCGGGTGCAACAGTTATTTCGATTCGCTGTGTTGAAGTCCCAAAAACGGCGTTCTGGCACGATTCTGGATCGTCAAGACGCAGCTGTCAGGTTGATACGTGGCGTTGAAATCCCGAGAACAATGTTTTCGCACGCTTCAGGATCTTCCAATTGTTGTCTTCCAGCGAGGCGCTTCCCTCAATGGACATGAACCGTTGTAGGGGCCTGTGAAGAGGGAGCTTGGAGGGAGGGTTCATTCCAACATCCTTGATGACTCTTGGGTTTACACGGGTCCTCCTCCTCCTCCTCCTCCTCCTCCTCCTCAGGTCCCCTACGGCCCCGGGGGAAACCGTGCAGAGGCACCCTCAGGGGTCGAAATTCCTCTCTTGCCGGGCCGCGCCCTGCAGGGCAGGACAGCCCGACCATGTCCAGCAGTGCAGGCTCCATCAAGAGAAGGGTTTCGATCGCTTCCCCATTAGCAGATACGTCCAAGTACTTGAAAGAGCGTGTTCTACCGCTGCTGGTGGGGGTTCCCAACCCGTCCCCCCCCCTCGAAAACCGGGGGGGGGCACTACCGGTTCGAACTCCCCCCTCCCCCCCAGTCCATCATGAAAAGGGTGGGGGGGCTCACTACCGGTTCGAACCCCTCCCCTCGCCGACGGCAAACGATTCCCGCTCCTCGGGACAGTGGAACAGTGGTGGGGAAACTGGGACAGTGGTGGGGACGGTGGTGGTGGGGACAGTAGTGTGGGGACAGAGGGACAGTGGTGGGGACAATGGGGACAATGGGACAGTGGTGGGGACGGTAGTGGTGGGGACAGTAGTGAGGGCGGTGGTGAGGACGGTGGTGGGGACACAGGCGACAGTGGGACAGTGGTGGGGACAGTGGGGACAATGGGACAGCACAGCGGGACAGCGGTGGGGACAGTGGAGACAGTGGGACAGTGGTGGGGACAGTGGGGACAGCGGGACAGTGCCGGGGACAGTGGGGACAATGGGGAGAGTGGGACCGTGGTGGGGACAGTGGGGACAGTGAGACACTGGTGGGGGCAATCGTGGGGACAGTGGGGACAATGGTGGGAGCAGTGGGGACAGTGGGACAGTGGTGGGGACACTGGGACAGTGGTGGGGACGGTGGTGGTGGGGGACAGAGGGACAGTGGTGGGGACAGTGGGGACAGAGGGACAGTGATGGGGACGGTGGTGGTGGGGACAGTGGACAGCTTAGTGGGACAGCGGCGGGGACAGTGGGGACAGTGGGTTTGTGGTGGGGACACAGGCGACAGTGGGACAGTGGTGGGGACAGTGGGGACAGTGGGGAGAGTGGGACCGTGGTGGGAACAGTGGTGGGGACAGTGAGGACAGTGCAACAGTGGTGGGGGCACTGGTGGGGACAGTGAGGACAGTGGTGGGAACAGTGGGGACAGTGGGACAGTTGTGCTGGGGACGGTGGTGCTGGGGACAGCGGTGAGGGTGGTGGTGAGGACGGTGGTGAGGACCCGGGAGTCGTTTGCCAGCGGTGAGTCGGGTGGGGGGGGGGTGTTCGAACCGGTAGTGAATCCCGCCCGTTTTCCGGAGGGAGGGGGGACGGGTTAGGGGGGGGGGTTGCGGGGGGAAGGAAAGGGAGGGGGTTCGAGCAGGGGGGGGTGATTTTCGGAGGGGGGGGGACCTCCGCGTTCCGGAGGAAAGGGGGGGAATCTTCCACAATGAAGCGGCGGTGGATCACGCTCTCTCAAGAATGAAAAATCGCAGCACGATCGTACTCACAGATGATGTGTCCCTCGTCTTCACGGCGCAATCGCCACATGTGGCGATGGCCTATCGCCACATGAGCGACGCAAGCCCGCTCATGCGGCCATCCATGCGAAGGCTCCAGCCAGGACGAGGATGAATTCGGGTGAGGATAAATCAGTAATCTCTGAGATCCGACGGCTCTGGATGATGTCTCGGGCGCCGCGGCCTTCTCAGAGCGTTCCAGAGCGCTCTGAGAGCGTGCCGGAACGCTCTGGAACGGATTTATCTTCGTCATAGCCCCGTCCGAGTCGGCCCAGTCGCATTTGCGGTTGAGATTTGCGGCTCCACATTCCTGTCGGCTCTGCGGGAAGGCGGCCACTCAGGCCCCCCGCCGCTTGGTGGCCCCCTTTGCCACCGCAGGGGGGGATGTAGCCGATCGAGGCTGGACCAACGCCAGTTTCCGAGGGCCACGGGCTCCAATTCGTATGTCAGCGCGGCCAGTCTTGCGCGCGTGCATGCCGAAGCTGCTGCGCGCGCCATCGCCACGGTGCCTCCATGTGAGCGACGCCAGAAAATCGGGGTCGTCTTTACGTCCGCGTAAGGTCGCGCGTGAGCGCCCTCGTCTCCAATGTGGCGTGCCGCGCGGATGTCCCGCGTAAGCTGCGGCGTAAAGTCGTTGTGCCATCTCTCGGAAGACCTGTCTTTGATCATCGTCACATGCTTCCATATCTGTCGCCACATCACCACTATCGTTGTTGTCACAATGGCCACCACCATTACCTACCATCACCACCACAAATGTCTGAATCATATATGTTGTTTTGTTTCCTCAGATCCTAAGATGGGGTTCTTGTTATTATTCGGACGGTTCCGAGAGAACAGACCCTCCTCCTCCTCCTCCTCCTCCTCCTCACCTCCTTCTCTTCCTCATCTCCCACAGCCAAAATAACTCACTCACGCTCAGACTCTCTCATACTCAGCCATACGCAGACTCACTCACACTCAGACTCACTCACAGCCAGACTCTCTCATACTCTGACTCACTCAGACTCACACCCATTCACAGTCAGACTCACTTACACTCAGAGTCACTCATACTCAGACTCAATCAGTTCAGACTCACTCACACCCAGACTCACCCGCACTTAGACTCACTCACTCTCGGACTCACTTACACCCATACTCCTCCCATGCTCAGGATGAGGCTCACGCGTACCCATTAGTGGTCGAATGCCCACCGCGATATAGCGGTCGTGGCACCCGGGCACCCCAAGGAGGGGGCGCCAGGGGTGGGAACATTCCAGGATTCGCGCTCAGCTCGTGGGGATGTCCCAGGCGCTTTGCTCGTTTGGGTGCCCAACATCCTCTGCTTGCGGACTAGATGCTGAGGATGCCTCAGGCGAGGCGTTGGTTTCAGCACTCTGAGGGGGGGGGGCGCCAGGGTTGGGAACGTTCCAGGATTCCCGCCTCAGGCGGTTTGCCTGTTTCTGCCCCTCAAGCGTTTCTCTCTGGGGGGTCCAATGTTCACAGCGATGTAGCAGGCGTGGCATTTGGGCACTCCAAGGAGGGGGCGCTAGGGGTGGGGACACTCCAGGATTCGCGCCCAGATTGTGGTGGTATCTCTCTCTGGCGGTTTGCTTGCTTGCGTGCCCAGTACCCCGTGATTTTGAAGCATATTCTGTGGACATCTCAGGCGAGGCGCTGGTTTCAGCTTTCCGAAGGGGGGGGGGCGCCAGGGGGGGGGGACATTCCAGGCTTCGCGCTCATATTGTGGGAATGTCTCCCGCGGTTTGCTTGTTTGCGTGCCCAACATCGCTGGCTTTCAAAGCAAATTGTGTGGATGCCTCGGGCGGTTTGCTCGTTTCTGCCCCCCCCAGACTTTTCTCGCTTGGTGGTTCATTCTTCGCAGCGATATAGCATGCGTGGCATTTGGGCGCTCCAAGGAGGGGGCGCCAATGGTGGGGACACTTCAGGATTCGCGCCTGGATTGTGGGGATGTCTCTGGCGGATTGCTGGTTTGCGTGCCCCATACCTACCCTCTGCTTTCAAAGCAAATCGCGATGATGCCTCAGGCGGCTTGCCTGTTTCTGCCCCCCCAGGCTTCTTTCGTTATTGGTCCAATGTTAACATCGATCTAACAGTCTTGGCACTTGGGTACCCCAGGGCGGAGCCGCCAGGGGTGGGGACACCATGGTTCGCTTCCAGATTGTGGGGATGTCTCAGGCGGTTTGCCTGTTGCTGCCCCTCATCAGATTTCTTTGTGCGGTCCAGTGTTCGCAGCGATATAGAAGATGTGGTACTTGGGCAACCCAAGGAGGAGCCGCCATGGGTGGGGACACTCCAGGGTTCGCGTCGAGTCGGTGGGGATGCTTCAGGCGGTTTGCCTGTCTCTACCCCCCCTCATTTTTTCGTCATTGGTCCAATGTTCACATCGATCTAGCAGGCTTGGCAGTTGGGCACCCTAAGGTGGAGCCGCCAGGGGTGGGGACACTCCAGGGTTCGCTTGCAGATTGTGGGGATGCCTCAGGCGGTTTGCCTGTGTCGGCCCTCCTCAGATTTCCTTTGCTGGTCCAATTTCCACCGCGACATAGCAGGCGTGGTATTTCGGCACCCCAAGGGGGAGCCGCCATGGGTGGGGACACTCCAGGGTTCGCGTCCAGTTTGTGGGCATGTCCCGGGCGCTTTGCTTATTTCTGCCCCCAGACTTCTCTTTGTATTTGTGTGCCCCTCACTCACTCACTCATTCACCTCCTTCCCAGTTACCCATTTGGACGCGCTCATTCGTACTCGGAGTTGCTCATCAGCACCTCTTCCTCATCCAGACACACTCATCGCATGCAGACTCGCTCATATTCAGATTTGGTCATATTCAGACTCACACGCGCTGTCTCGCTAATATTCATATTCGCTCAATCATTCGCAGTCAGACTCACCAGCACTCAGACTCGCTTATACTCGGACTACCTCTCACCCAGGCTCACTCATATTCACCATCGTATTTAGATATGTGTTCGTCACACTCACGCGCTGATTCACCCACACTCAGACTCACTCACATTCAGACCCGCTCGCACTTAGACTCGCTCGCGCTCAGACGCACTCATACTCAGGCCCACACGTACTCACACTGGCTGTCACGCCTCAGGCTCTATTATTTCTGGATCCACCCACACCCCGATTCGCTCACACTCAGATCACCCGCGCTCAGATTCACTCGCGCTGAGGCTCACACACACAAATTGCTACCGCGATACAGCCGTCGTGGCCCTTGCACACCCCGAATTCGCGAGCAGTACGCCAGAGAGCGGGCGCAGAAGCGCCTGCGCGCTTGCCCTAGTTGCCGCGGGGAGAACGGCGGGAGGAGCTCCGCCTCGCCCTTCCGCTCGTGTCCCCCTCGTCCCCTTAAAGGAGAGGATGACGTCACTGAAGTCGTCGCTGTCGTCGTCGTTACCGCGCTTGTCGTCTGCGCGGACTCGGTCTCACACCCAGATGCTCATAGACAGACGTCCCCAGCGAAACGTGACAGGAACATGATATGCACATATAGGGATCTCCGCGTCGAGTAACTTCCTGTCCTTCACCAGCCCCCAAAGGCCACCCGTAGCCACTTCCGAGCGCGGCTGGCGGTGCTCCGCTGAGACTGCAGCGTGCGCTTCTCGTTCCACGTTGCAGCCTTTGATGAAATGTCTTACTGTCTCCTACTGCGTGGTTGTTCCTGGGCCCACATCGGCCTTGGGTGTGGCCGACGAACCGGTCACGGAGCGCGAAGACGGCGGTAAAGGCAGCGGCAACGATGATGGCGACGGCGGCGACAAACGACGACGACGACGACGAGCGACGGCGAACGACGAACGACACACGGTGACGAACGACGACGAACGAATAACGAACGATGGCGAACAACGGACGACGGCAGAGCCACGAACGACGGACAACGAACCAACGACGATCGAATGATGACGACGACAACGACGGCGGCGACGTACGGCGGCGACGGCGCTGTGCCAGGCCCTCAACCTGACTGGCGGGTGGGTGCGAGATGCGCACGGCCAGCACACCAGGCACGGCGCCATCAGGTCAGCGCCAGCCACCACGGGGGGTGAGCTGTGTTCTCTGATTCCCCCGAGGACATACCAGCTTCGACGCGGAGATGGTGTTGTGAACTTTTCTCATCCTTTTGGGCCTCTGGGGATTTCCAGAGGCTTCCAAGGATCTCTGGTGACCTCCAGGGATCTCGATCGGCTTCGGAAACATATTTTCGGCGTTTTTTGTGGATTTCGGCGTCCAAAGGCCCGTTTCGGGTCCCATGGGCAGGGCAACCTTGTCTGTCGAAGGGCGTCCAGGCGGTCGAAACATCGGCAAGCCTGTCAGTCGGAGGGCGTCAAATGTGCACCAACACCTATCCTGGCCAGGCCGATCCTGAGCCTAGCTCGGATCAGTGTGTATGATCCCGGGTCGAGCGTTCACGAGCTCCCCCTTCCATTTTCACGTGTCCCAGTGTTTCCCCCTAAGACGGGACGGACGACGACGACGACGACGACGACGACGACGACGACGACGACGACGACGACGACGACGACGACGACGACGACGACGACGACGACGACGACGACGACGACGACGACGACGACGACGACGACGACGACGACGACGACGACGACGACGACGACGACGACGACGACGACGACGACGACGACGACGACGACGACGACGACGACGACGACGACGACGACGACGACGACGACGACGACGACGACGACGACGACGACGACGACGACGACGACGACGACGACGACGACGACGACGGACGACGACGACGACGACGACGACGACGACGACGGACGACGACGACGACGACGACGACGACGACGACGACGACGACGACGACGACGACGACGTCGACGACGACGACGACGACGGCGACGACGACGACGACGACGACGTCGAAGAAGGCGTCGACGACGACGATCAGCTCTGGGTGGGGGGGCGACCCTGGATTAAGGAGTCGTTCCTGTCCGAGCCAGGGCGTATACATACATACATCATATGCATCTGTGTGTACATGTACATATATATACATATGTGTGTGTGTGTGTTAGCCAGCGTGGACCCCAAATAGTGTGTTTTTAGCATTATCCCTTGTGCAAGATCTGTTGTGCAATCTATGTTGTGCAATCCGTGTGGTGCAGTCTATGTTGTGCAATCTATTCGCTGCAATCCATTTGGTGCAAATTATGTGGTGCAGTGCCTGTATACGGGCTTCGCCCTCTGCCGCCGGCCCTCCTGTTACTAGTGCGGGCGGCTGCGCGGGGGTCTACTTGGGGCCTCTTGTGGGTCTCCTTGGGGCCTCTTGGGGGCCTCTTGGGGGTCTCCTTGGCGCCTCTTGGGGGTCTCCTTGGGGCCTCTTGGAAATGATATTTTGGGTCTCTTGGGGCCTCTCGGGGGCCTCTTGGGGGCCTCTTTGGGCCGCTTGGAACCTTTTTGGGGCCTCCTGGGGCCCTCTCGGGGTGGAAAGGTCGAGTTTTCGGTTCGTGGACTCCCTCTTGGGCCTCTCTTGGCGCCGTCTCAGGGCCCTTTTGGGCTGGCTGGGGCGCCTCTTGGACCGTCTTGGGGCCCTCTTCGGCCGTCTTGGGGCCGTCTTGCGGGCCTCTTGGGCCGTCATGGGGGCTTCTAGGGCCGTCGTGGGGCGATCTTGGGAACCTCTTGTTTCGTCACGTAGCGTCGGAAAGCCGAAAAGGCGAGAAGGCCGAAAAACTTCAAAAACGTTAGGGGAATCGTTGATTTGTGCTTCGTGGAGCCCTCCTGGGAGACCTCTTGGAGGCCTCTTAGGCCGTCTTGGGAGCATCTTGGGCCGTCTTGGGGCCATCGTGGGACATCTCGGGGCCATCTTGGGCCGTCTTGGCCTCCTCAGGCTCTCTTCGAAGCCTCTTCGGGCAGTCTTGCTCGGGCCGTTCTGACCGTGCGGTGGCGGCGTCAGGAGAATCCTGGGGTGGCCCGGAGCAGCCAGGATTTGACGTTCACCCCCCCCGTTGTCTGTTTGGTGGCGCGGCGGGGCCCCCTAGCAGACAGTAAACAGGAGGCAGGAAACAGGACTGGAGAGACAAAAGGTCACACAACAAACGACATCATATAACACATGACAGCAGACCGCACACACACACACACCTTCGCAGCCTTGCGCCCCCGGAGGGGGCTGGCGGATGCTTATATGTATATGTACACACACATACATATATATATTTATATGTATATAGGTTGTGCAGTATGTGGTGCAGTATGTACGGTTCAACCTTTATGGTGCAACGTATGCGGTGCAATCTATGTTGTGCAAGCTATATGGTACATTCTAGCTGGTGCAATCTATATTGTGCAATCCACTGTGCTGAACTTGAAGTCGTCATCTCCACTGCTCGCGCAAACATCCCACCCTCGCACCCGCAACTTGTTCGGCAAAATTCCAGACGCGCGTATCCCCACCAGCCCATCCAGAAACGATGTCCAGGCGAGTTGAGAGGTGATCAGCGAAGTGCGGGAGCAAAGAGGGGGACGGCCGAACCGTGTGAAAGAGAGAGGGGGCGAAGGAGAAAATTGGATGGATGGATCAGGGAGTAGGGAGAAGGAGGATGAATAGGATGAGGAGGAGGAGGAGGCGGAGGGGGAGGAGGAGGATGAGAAGGGATAGGAGGAGGAAGGAGGAGGATGAGGAGAGCAAGCAAAAGGGCCAGAGGTCTCTTGGATGCTTCTCGGAGCCTCTTGGGGTATCTCTTGGGCGGCTTGGGACGTCTTGGGGGTCTCTTGGCGGTCGTGGGGGGCTCTTCGGCGTCTTGGGTGCCTCGGGGGGGCCTCTTGGGGCCGCTTGGGATCCTTTTGGGGGCCTCCTGGGGGCCTCTTGGGGGCCTCTTGGGGCCATCTTGGGGCTATCTTGGGACCTGCTTCTTGGGGCCATCTTGGAGGAGATCGATCTAACAAGAGGGGAGCTTTAATTAGAGCCCCCCCCCAGGAGGCCAAAATGGGGCCAAAATCTTAGTAAAACCAGTGATTTTGGCTTCCTCGCCGAGGCCGTTTTGGACGCTCCGACACCTCGCGGAACCCCTTGTCCAGGTCCAGGGGAGGGGGTCGGGGGAGGGGTAAACCCCTCCCCGAAGCGGAAGAAGGAGGGGTGGAAGAGGAAACTCCCTAAACCACCTACGCACAGAGGGCTGGTGGACTCATGATGCGGGGGACGCCGGCGCCACCGATGACGACATCGATGATAACATCCGCACTGCCGATGCTGAAGGTGAGTCGATGATTACGGTGAGCATATCGACATACTCGGACGTGCGCGATGACAAGATGACGTCGGCAACGTCTGCGACAATGACGAAGATGTTACCAGCGACGACGATGTTCAAGAGGGCAACGGCACGAACGATAACGGCGCCACTGATGGCAAACACGTTGACGATGCTAATGTCCATCTGTCGATCAGGCAGGTGTTCGTGATGATGCTGACATGGTTGAACAGGAAATCCGCGCGCGCGAAATTTCAACAAATCCGTCAGACTGATCACGCGCGCGTGGCGGTGCGCGCATGTGGCCCGCGTTGCATTTTTTGCTAGGGACTCGCGCCTTCGGCGGATGACTGGAGTATCACGAATGCACCGCGCGGTGACATGAAATCGGTGGATTTGGCAGACTTCGTGAGAAATCCAAGATTTTGGTATGATGTTTTCATGACCATATATTTCTAATTTCGAACATGCTGTTGTCTTAGTTAGTTAGTTATATATATATACTGAACCGCTTGCGAACACGTGGTGTTGGGTATGATTTTGACATGGGCGCGCGCGTGATGATTTTTCCAAAATATTATTGAATTTTGCTTTCTTAAGATGAAGAAGCGTGTGCGCGCGTCTTTTGTTGCAGAGGATGGCGGGGGGGGGGGGATGCCGGTTTGGCCGGGCTAGTATGGTTCAAATTTAGGATGGACGACAGGGATAATACATATGAAGTTACAATACCCGAAGGGGGACCGTTAACTCCGAGTGGGGGGGGGGGAGATGTAGTCCATTTTTATTGTGAAAAACCAGAGCGCACGTTGTGCAATGCGCATGCGTCTGTCCATGTGGTGCACGATATGTTGCGCAATACATGTTGTGCTATTTATGTTGTGCAGTCCACGTGGTGCAATGTATACAGTGCGATCTATGTTGCGCAAGCTGTGTGGTGCAATCTAGCTGGTGCAATCAGTGTGGCGGACCATATGTTGTGAAATTAGTTTTTGTTCGCAGTGAGTTGTCCATTCCACTGCTCGCGCAAACATCCCACCGGCCCACCCGCAACTTGGTTTGCAAACTCTTTTAAGACCGTGGCGGTGGGTACCAAATGGCACTTGGCAACGACAGCGACGCCGACGACGACAGCGACAACGACGACGACGACGCCGCCGACAACGACTACGACGACACCGACGACGTCTCCAACGACTTCGACGACGCCGACAACGACGACGACGACGCCGACGACGACGACGCCGACGCCGACGATGACGATGACGATGACAACGACGACGACGATGACGACGACGACAACGACGACGACGACACCGACGACGACGACGACGACGACGGCAGCGACGACGACGACGCCGACGCCGACGTCGACGAAGACGACGACGCCGACGCCGACGAAGACGACGAAGACGACGACGACGTCGCTAACGAAGACGACGACGAGGCAGGAGGGAGGACGACGACGGCGATAACGACGACAACGACGACAACGACGAGGGAGAAGGGATAACGGCGACGACGCGAACGACGAAGAAGGAGGAAGGACGGCGACGTCGACGACGACAACGCCGAGGGAGGAGGGATGACGACGACGACGACGACGACGACGACGACGATGAAATAGGAGGGACGACGACGAGGCGCCGACGACGGACGACGACGACGAGGGAGGAGGAGGGAGGACGACCATGGCGACAACGACGACGGAACGACCACGACGCCAAAGAGGACGACGACGACGAACACGAGGAAAGACAGATGACGACGTAGGCGACGACGACGACGACGCGGGAGGAGGGAGGACGGCGACGACGACGACGACGCAAGAGCGCGCGCGCACGCTTTTGTTGAAAATCCGTGTTGCGAAACCTTGTGTTTTTGTAGGTTTTGTGGACACGATTTTGCAATCCTTCCGAGAACGATGGGTTGTGAAGGATTTTGGCATACGCGCGCGACGACGCGCGCGTTTGCACTTCGTCTTTTTTTTGCAGAGGTTTCTCGCGGCGGCACACGCTCAAGGGCGTTCGACAGATTTCGACATGCGCGCGCGCGAAGCCCGTTTGGTGGCATGTTGAGAAAATGTGGAAAAACCTATGGTTTTATTAAGATTTCGCAAGAGCTCGCGCGTACACTTTTAGCAAATCAGTGTTGCGAAACCTCGTGTGTTCGTATATTTTTTGGAAGCTCGATTGCGACATCCTTCCGACACCGAAGGTTTCTGAAGGATTTCGGCATGCGCGCGCGACGACGCGCGCGTGTGCACCTCGTCCTGTTTTTTGCAAGGTATTCGTGAAAACGTCTTTATGTGAGAACAACAAATGTCACCGCATAATGTTTCTTACACGGGAACCTCACGGGGGGGAAACCCAGTTGGCCTGGGACATTGCGATTCCATATTTCGGATGCACATGTGGTCATAATCATATGTGATTTACATAGGACGCGGGGGGGGGGGGGGGTGATAACGCCAGGGGGGGGGGGTATAGTGTATAAATCTTGTAGAAGGGAGAATTTATGTTGTACAATCCACGTTGTGCACCCAACGCGATGCAATATATGCGGGGCCACTTTTGTGGTGTAGTCTACGCGGTGCAAGCTATGTTGTGCCGTCTAAGGCGGCGACGAGGCGGCGACGGGGTCGGCGGCGGCGACAACATAGTTGCCAGACTGCCACACCCGCCCAGACGACGGGCGTCGACGAGGCGGCTACGGGGCGGCGACGGCGGCTACATAGCCGCCAGAGCGACACACTAGAACCCCTAAGCGCAAGCATTGCTTTGGAAATCTATTTGTTTGTAGACTGAACATGATGGGCCAGGATCGGTGTAGGTCTCTAGGTGGTGCCTTCCTATTAAAGAGATCGTCGACACGAAAGGTCCCTTCGGGGGTGTCAGGACCACCACAGCTCCCCCACGTGTGGCGGACCGGCAGGTACCACGCGGACCACCCCGTCGGGATCAATGGGCACGGAACCGACTGGATGACTTTCGGCAAGGTCTTCTGTCGGGAGTGCCGAAAGAGGTGGATTTGCTTGGGGGGGACACCGACCTCCAATCATCAATACATCGTCGATTGGGTTCTTGGGTGCTCAACCCTGCCCGCGCGCGCTCGTGGGACGAGGGGGAGGAGGCGGAAGGAGGAGGATTAATATGTATGTATGTGTACACATACACACATATTGTTCTTTCTCTCTCTCCCTCTCTCTTGAGCCGGCCCCCTCCTCTTCGGAATACCTCTTCCAGAGGAGGAAGAGTTGTTGCGAACGAGCGAGTCGTCTTCCCCTCTGGTTTCCTGTCCCTCTCGAGTCTGCACGGCAGCTTCCTACCGCCTCGGCGCGCGGCGGTCCCAGGGAGCCCAGAGAGCGCAGAGTAATCAGGACAGAGCGGCTCGCGCGGTAACGGAAGCCAGATCCTGCGCCGCCATGGCAGGAATTTGCCGCCCTACACACCCCTGCTTCCCTCCCTCCCCCCTCCCTCCGTCCCTCGACACGAGTTCGTTTACGTCGAGGTTTCTATTCTCAGCTGCGAAGGTCGATCTGAAGGTGGTCTGGGGCCACACGAAGAGCGGGCTTAGGTACCTCAACATGTTCGCGAGGCGCTTGCCCAAAGCTGGGATGCCGATCGGCGGCCCTCTCTGCCCCTGCCTCTCCTCGTCTTCCCGGCTCCCTCCCTCCCTCCTTCCTCCTCTCGCCTTTCCGCTCGAACGTTACCTGATACTGGACTGTCCGCCGCCATATTAGCTTCCCAGGGATCCCACCGTGCCCGTGCTTATCACGTGTCTAGTACGCGTTTGCGGGTACGTTTGCTTGCAACGTGAGCTAAACCATCTAATCGTTCTAACCCCATGACGCTTATGCTTGGCAGCGGAGCTCAGCTTTCGCTCCACGGCCTCATGTCCTGCTTCTCCCGCGCCACCGTGGTATCCATGTTAGTGCTCCAGCCTTGCGACAAGGATGGCCTGAACACGAACTCGTTTCAGCCCACCGCGAGCATGAGCACGAGTGTGTCTCAGCCCACCGCGAGCGGCATCGATGATTACGTTGGTCCAGCTCGAATCTGTGGACACCGTCTTAGCAAAGACGGGTGGAGAGGATATCGGGGGCAGCCGACTTCCGCAGACCGTCGGTACGACATTCTGTACAATGCTTCCATGTTCAAGAACACCTCGGATCTTAAGGTCTAGGACAAGATCCATCAGCTCAATAACACCCACGGCACCATGGTCGAGAACAGATGCGCTGGCGCCAGAGCCGCTGGGTCTCGGCGCGGCGGCTGGCCTGGGAGAGCTACGCCAGGCTAGATGGTGGTGGGGCTCGGCCCCGGCATGCTTTCCCAGCACATTGGCGAGGTCACGTGGCTGGTCGGACGGGGCCAGGACGAGGACAAGTCCTTTCCAGTGTTCCGGAACGCTGTCAGAGCGCTCCAGAACGCTCTGAGAAGGCGCGGCGCCCGAGACATCCTCCACAGCCGCCAGGAGAGTGGCTCGGCCAGTGGCCGCGTCGCTGGTGCAGCTCCATCGGCGCCGCCAAACATGGCCCGCACCGACGGCGTGTCCGTATGGCCAGGGCCACCAAATGACGACCGACGACGACGGCGAGCAGTACAGTCGGCATGACACCCGCTTGACCAAGAAACTCGCGGGGAGAATGCCATCGCCAGAAGATACCGCTTGTGCTGAGCAGGATGACGGCATTTCAATGGCCCGTGTTAAAACAAATAGTTGTTTTGGGGGTCACTGTCGGTGACGGCATCGCGACGGGGCCACAGGATCTTCCACGGTCAGGTCGAAGGACTGCGCGTTCTGTCGCAAGCTCCGCTTGTTGAGGTGGCCACCAAAACCAGACTACGGCCACTCCCCTTGCGCAGGCCCCGACGGCAGTCTTGAAAACAAGTAGGAGTCACTGCGATTCCTATCAATGCGCCTCTTGCGAGCACAGCTAGTGCGAACGCACATCAGACTGTTCAGTAATACAGCATGAAATTCGTCAGCGCGGATACCGAATCCCAGCACGTGCACCAGCTGCTCAGACGACTGAAGCACATGCTGGAAACATCGCCTGGCAACCTTGCTTCGGCGATCCGCCTCAGTTCTGGAGCACTTTGGCGGAGCATGGGCAGCTGACCAGCGGCGTGTCTGCCAGCGGCTGGGGAGGTCTCGAGCATCTGGCGCTGGGTCCCCCTGGATTCCCGCTGTCCTGATACCCACGGCGAAGCTGACTGTTCGGGTCAGGAGGAGGCCTGCCCAGCTGCCGACGCCGACTCACACCGAGCTCCCCGCCCCCAAGGAAGGCCGAACCGCCCCCAGCTTGCCGCCCGAGTGGAATGCAGCTTCCAAGACACATGCTAAAGCCGCAGCGGCGAGGGTACGTGCTGCCAGTGCACCGCCCAGCCAGGGCTGTCGTGGGGCTGTGGTTGCGAAACCATGCGAAACCATCACGAGCGTAGAGGCTGCGAGCGAAGCTGTACCTGAAACGGTGGGAAGACCCGCCGCAGCGATTGCCAAACCATTCCCGTCTGTAGAGGTGGATGAAGGCACGAGTAGCGAAACTGACGTCTTGTCCGAGGTCGTCTGGGAACCGCAGGCAACAGTCGATGCGTTGACTGACCCAGGTCAGGAACTCATCGGTATCCTGCCTGATGCCTAGTGGTATTTGCTTGCTGGTGCAACCCCGTGCCGCTGCACGATGCGACAGAAAGGGCGCGCATGCGGTGCGATTGCCAGATTTCTCCGGCATGCTGCAGAGCGCGCGAGTCGCGTGGATTCCGTGGCGTGGAGTACCGAGCTGGTTAACGTCATCATCGCCGAATGGCTAGCAAGGCGGAAATGGGAATGCGGCCCCCGATTCCCCGAAGACGTTCCCGTGCATCTAAAAACTTAGCTTCGCATATTTGTTTGAGGTTTCCCGTGGCTGATCGGGGTGAGCATGCGCGCCCGGCGCGTCGAGAACAATATGCAAGATCTTGGATTGCGACCGAAACAAGTCTATTCCTGCGCCCGAGCGGGCGAGGCATCTGGCGCCGCGACAATGCAGCGGCGGGGGGCCCGCTGCCAATGGTCGCATCTCCCGCGACAGAGTTTGTGGTGGACGACGGTAATAACCTCGTCGTCAGTCGAGCTGTTGGTGGCCGCTGCCTCGCGGGCGAGTCGCGATTCGCCGCTCGGGGGTGGGCCGAGGTGTCTCCGCGTGATTTCGCTTCGATTTGGCATGTTCGGCGCGCGCAACTTCCCGGGGGCAGAGGCCGCCCTCGGCGCGTCAGCGTCGCGTTTTGCCCGCGCCCCGCCCGGTGCCACCGGGTGGAGAGGGCCCCGCGGCCCGGCTTTCCCCGCCCATCGGTTGGGGGGGGCAGCGTTCAGATGGCCGCTTGCAGAGTGCGCCGGCCATGGTTTGCACGGCTATTGGTTCGTCATGTCCTGGAAGACCATTGGGCCTGACTGCTTCGATATCTGCGCGGCGTTCGCGGCCGGTTCGAGGCTGGCGCGCGCGCGGGGCGCGATGGCCCGCCGACGCGGGCACCCGCAATGGCGAGGCCTAGCTTGGCGGACCCGCGCGCGCGCGCGCAGCGCGCCCAGGACGGCGGCGCCGCCGCCGCCGCTAAAACAAGCGGCCGGGGAACCAGCTGCCGCCAAGGCGACGACCGATGCAGCGGAGGGGGGCGCCCCTGGGGCCGCGCGGTGCGAGGTTCCATCTGCGCGTCATGCGGTGGTGCCAGCCCTCGCAGAATATTGCGGGCCCAGGAGTTCAAATTGGACCGACCTCGCCATTTCTGCTTGGCTTGGGGGGCCTTGCGACGGGAGAAGATGCCGGCGCCGCCGTGGCCCGAGCCGGGAGGGGATCTCAGGGCTGGCGATCGCTGCAGACCAGGCGCTCACGTCCTCGCCCTGGCCCAGCTATCTCGTCTCGTTAGAAATAGAACGTTGTCTCGTCTCGTTCTTGTTTGATTGGTGCCCGCGCGTTGTTCTCAACCTTTTGCGGAAGTCCACGCGTCCATCTTCCACCTCGTTCTCGCCCTTCGATGCCGTCGTCAGGCATGCCGCCCTATTCTGTCGCCCTAGTTGCTTGCGTGCGCCCGCGGTGTGTCTTTGCGTGCGTTCTGCGGCGTTCCTATAGGTCGACTGTCAACGAATTGTCCCCGTCGGTGCTTCTGCGTGTTTGCGTTGACGTGTCCATCGCTGGCGACGTTCCCGCAGCCGGGCAGCTATCCGGGGAGCGGCCAGCAGATCGCACCCTTGTGCGTGACATGCGAGTGCATTGCCCTCTCGCCCAGGCAGGCCTCGCTCTCGCCTGGCGGCCGGCTGGGCGCCGTCTTATGGCCGGCGTTTCTTTTTGGGCGTCTTCAGCGTGCTCCGAATGGGGGCCGTCGGGGGCCGCGCGGTGGAAAAGACGAAGCCAGTTCGTGGAGCCGCTGGGCTGCTTCTGCAGCCGTCCGCCCGCAGCCGTGGGTCGCCAGCAACGCGCGCCCGTGGGGCGCGGGAAGCGCGCGGCTTGTTAGAGAAGAAACTCAGACGGGCTTCGCGGAGGGAGCGTTGCTCCGAGGATTGGCCTGCTGCGCCTCTGCAGGCAGCAGTTGGCGATTTGCCGTTTCTGCAACTCCAGGCAACCCGGCTCGCCCGTGGATCGGGTGACCTTTACGGGGCAGGCAGCGTCAACTAGCCAGTCTGTTCTGCTGGCTGCCCCCGCCCCGCCGCTGCGCGGGGGTTGTCGGGCCAAGGAGGGCCCTGCGAAAGTGCGCCCCGGGGGCGTTGTGCCGCTGGTTCGAACGCGCCACTGGGCCGCGCGGTCGCGCTTCCGCGGGGGCGACAGGTTGCGCTGCCGAAGGATGCGGCATTTCGGCCTCGACCGCATGCTCTTCTTCCGTGTCGCTTGGGCCCGCTGCCGCGCGCCCGCGCCGTGAGATAGCCCGCCGCCGCCCCCCTGCAAATGGATGTCGCGGGGCGCCCCTCCTCGCGGGCCGGCCAATGTGTCCTGCGCGCCCGCGCAAAAGGCTGCCGAAAAAAGCGCGGGGCGCGCGCGTCGACTGACGCTTGCTCCGCGGTCGGCGGCGGGCGCCCGACGGCGCCGTTGCCCCGCCGGGCCGCCCGGGTCTTCTGCGAGGGTCAGATCGCAAGACGGTGGCCGCCAGGCGGGTGGGTGAAGCGTTCCAGGGCCGTCAGCTGCCGCTTGTCCATGGGCTCGCGGCGCGCGCGCCGCGCCCTTTCCTTCCTCGGGGTGCGCCCGTTGCTCGAGAGCGCCGCGGCCAGGCGCCCGATTGGGGCGAGGCGGAGATGCGATGGGCCAGGGCGCGCGTCGGGCTCGTGGCTACGCGTTTTTAAACACACTTTTACGCACCCCCTTTAAACGTTCAGATAGCCGCCTCAACTGTATTTTAGGAGTAGGGCTAGCTCGTGCTCTCTCGTGCTTGCCCCTCCGCTCCTTGCGCAAAGTTTCGGCTCGAAGAGCGGGTTTCGCGGGCGAGGCCCGCGCTCGAGCCATCAGAGAGGGGGAGCTTCCAGCCCCTGCTCGCCCCGGGCCCGACAGGCTCGGGCGCCGCCACGACGCCGGCCATCGGGCGCCCCGGCTGGCTGCTGGTGGCGGCGCTCGCCCTCTGCGAGCTCGACGGGCTGCTGGAGTTCTTCGGCGGCCGCCAGAGGGGGGCCGAGGAGGTCCTGGTCGAGCCGCTCGACCTCGCGGGCGGCGCCGGGTGGACGGGCTCGCCGGCGGGGTTCATGGCGCCCTGGGGCAGGTGGAACCGCGTCTGCGTCCAGACGCAGGGGAGGAACACGGGCGTGGTGATGCTGCTCGTGAGCCGCGTCGGCCCGGGTACCTCGCTGGTGTGGGCCGCGATCGACCCCGCGAAGCGCGTGCAGATCATCAACCTTCGGGACAAGGCTCGGATGCTGCCGCGCCCGAAGAAGGGAGTGACCTGGACGGAGCACCCAGGGCTGAGCGAGAAGGAGAGGGAGCAGGCCATCATAGCCGCGGAGCGGCTCATCGTGCGCCACGAGCTGGGGCAGGCTGGCGCCGAGAGCGCTAAGGCGAACACGACGAAGGCGAAGAAGGCGAGCTCGAAGGCCAAGGTGGCGTCCTGGTTCGGGAAGGGGCTCGTGACGACCGTGGTGACGGCCTGGGCCCACAAGACGTGGGGCGGTGTGGCGGCGGCGTTTTTCGTGGGCTGGAGGTTGTGGCGGTGGCTACACCTCGGGTCCTTCTTCGCCGCGGGGTACCACACCATCTCCGCGGGGATGCAGGCGATCGAGGACCTGGACAACTTCCGTGAGTTCGTTGGTGAGCTGTACGAGTCAGGCGACCTCGAGCTTGGCGCGGCGTATCTGGGCTGCATCCTCATCGGGATCTACGCGGTCTGGACCTACGGATGCTCCTGCAGAAAGGAGGGCTACTCGGACAGCGACTCAGGCTCGGATTCGGACGGCGGGTCAGTGCACGCTGGCGAGGACGTGAGCGACGTGAGTGGGGACGAGCGTGACACCAAGACCCTGTTCGCGGAGTTGGCCCGTGGGCAGTCAGACTTGGCCGACGCGGTGGGCATGCTGAAGTCAAGGCTGGACGTCGGTGGCGGCGCGGGAGCGGGCCCGGCTTGCGGCGGTGGGGCTCGGGCTTCGGACCCAGGCCTACCTCCTCCGCCCCCCGCGGAGCCGCCGCCGCCCAGAGGGGATGAGCCCAGCACGGCCGAGGTGGACGCGTTCATCAAGAAGTTGACGGATCACGAGGAGCTGGTGCAGCGCGACTCGGGCTCGAGCACCCGGGCGCAGGCGGGATCACCTACGCCGAGTTCGAGCGCAGCGTCCTGGGAGAAGGTCGGGGACCTGGGCGAGCTCGACGATCCCTTGAAGGACCAGATCGTTCAGCTGAAGGAGGAGTCGCGGAACCCGAAGGAGAGCCTGCTGACGACGCTGGAGAAGTACCGCCGCGTGGCAGGCTCCCCCGTGGGCGGGATCAAGGCCCGCGTGGCGCCGACGGTGTTGGCGAGGCTCTACAAGGGCGGGCGGAGCGCCCGCGTGGAGACGCAGGAGTGGCTCCGCTCCAAGGAGCTGCAGGGCGCGGGCATCGCGCAGGAGCTGAACATGCTGGCGCTGGTCCTCGACAGGATGATGAGCCAGGGGCAGTGCGACGAGCTGATCAACTCGCAGGCCGCGGAGGTGACCTGCTTGCGCCTCTACTCGATCTGGAAGGCCTACGAGCGGGTGCAGTGCAAGAGCGACTGGCAGAGGCCGAAGGCGCAGCACGGCGGCAAGTGGCGCTCCAAGGTCGACTGGAGTCTGGCGGAGGAGTACCTGCGCCTCGACGGGGACCCCAACAGCTAGAACAAGGGGGCCGACGACGAGGTGCTGGAGAAGCTCAGGCGGCGGGCGATCCTCAACAAGCACCTGGGTGAGGTGCGTTCGGGGCAGCCCGCCGGCGACGACGAATAGGTTGCGGCCGGAGCTATCGTGGTGTGCTGTGGCCAAGGCCTGAGGGGTCAATCCCCTCTACCACGGCCGCGGCGGCGAGCCGCTTTCGTGCCGAGCTTCCTGCTGGACACGTCTTTCGGTTGGTGGTGCTACATCGGGCTGGTGAGCTTCCTGACGATCGGTTGTGGGGTCTCCCACGGCGGCGTCGGAGCGTCGAGGCCTTTCTTGTACTTGGAGCCTCGCGCCGTTCTGTGGCGAGCTGGCTTTCCCGTACGTCGGAGCGCAGGTCGCTCGGTGGTCCCAGATGACTACTGGGGAGAAGGATGCAAGGGAGAGGGATCCCCTGAGGAGTCTACCTGGGCTTCCGTTCCCACTACAGTCGAGGAGGTCGAGTTCGAGCCTGTCGGAGAAGGAGCTGAGGACAACCTGGCATCGGACTTCGAGGACGATAGCGGCGATCAGGAGTATGGCGACGGGCTGTTCGAGTGGTTGGATACATCCATCGACCCTGACGGACAAGCAGACGTGCCAGACGGACTGGAGTGCGAGTACGCCGCTGCAGAAGAGGCTGGTGACGGAAGCCTGGGACCTCCACGCCGCGAGAGCGAAGTGGGGGACCATCAACGACGGCAGGGCGGCATTGAGCCGCCTGGCAGGAGGGAGCCCGACGGAGTATTTTGCGAAGGGATCGAGGTCTACGACAGCTACGGCATCGGAGACTTCACCGCAGTTGAGGAAGGGCGACCTGTGCCCTCTGAAGGCGGAGCAGGTGTCGTTCCCAGCGCCGGGGGCCCAGAGCTTGGAGGTGGCGGCGATCTCGAGCCTCGCTGGACGGTACCTCACAGAGGCCAGCCAGCTGATGATAAAGGGCTCGGGGGAAGTCGACTGGGAAAGGTACGAGGCGACGAAGAGCTACTCGGACCCGGCGTGGCGGAGCAAGAAGGAGCGCTTGGCACTTGCCCTGCGGATGGCGCAGGCTGGAATGATAGCATATGTGACGAAGATGCGCGAACATGTCGGGCTGTTCACGGTGGCGAAGGATTTCGACCCCAAGACTGGTGGTATCTTGAAGTCTCGGCTGATCTGGGACTGCCGAAGAGTCAACCTGCTCTTCGTGGATCCCCCTTGGGTACCTCTGGGCAGCCCCGCGGGCCTCGCGCTCCTGGAGCTGGACGAAGCGGTGTTGCGTGGACGGCGGCTCTTCTCCTTCCAGGGCGACGTACCGGACTGGTTTTATCGGTTGCACTGGGGTTCGTATTTGGCGGAATATTTTGTGGTGGAGGATGTCTCACCGCAGGAGCTGTATCAATACGGGATGGAGCAGGGCGTGACGTTGCCGAAGCCGCGCGAGGAGGACATTGGCATTGGGGCTTCGAGCTTAGTCATGGGCTCGGCGTGGGCGGTGTTCTTGGCCCACAGCTGCTTGGAGGCGAGCTTCGAGTCCCTGAAGGCCCCCAGCTTGACTTACGGCAAGCCCACCCCGTCTTTTGGCCTATCGGAGGAGGAGGCGATCAGGTTCTTGCTGATGCTGTACATCGACGATTACATCGGCTTCACCCTCGAGGGCGAGGACGGCGAGCTGAAGATCCTGGAGGACAAGGAGATGATCAAGGAGCTCCTGAACGGCAAGGGGCTCGCGGTGCACAAGGAGGCCTGGGGGGAGGGAATGGAGAACGGCCTGGGCCTTTGCATTGCTGCCACGAGACCCTACACGCTGAGGATCCAGCCGAAGAAGATGGAGCAGGTCGTGTTAGCTACGGAAGCGGCGGTGTTGGAAGTTGCTCTCAGACCTGCAGCGGTGGCTTCTTTGGTCGGGCACTGGACTTGGACCATGATGGTCTTCCGCCCCTCGTTTGCGATTCTGGACGCGACCTACAGGTGGCTGAGGGAGTTCACCGAGGAGGAGAGTGTTGTACCACATCGCCTGCCCGAGGAGGTCAGGAGCGAGTTGAGGGCCGTTGCGTCACTCTCGGTCTACATGGAGTCGAACCTGGAGATGGGCTGGTGGCCGAGGTCATATATGACGGATGCGTCCAACGAGGGCTTCGGCGCCCTGGCTTGCGACTGCACGGAGGAGGACGTCCGACGGGAAGCTGCCCGAGGAGATGGGGGAGCTTGGGGACCCTTGGCCGAGCAGAGCTACACCGAGATCGAGCGGGCGCAGGAGGCGATCGGCGAGGAGGAGGACCTCCCGGCCGCTCCCACCATGGGGCGACCTGGAGTGCTGGAGCTCTTCGCTGGGAGCTCTCGCCTGCTGGGCGCGATCAGGGAGCTGACCGACTCGTGGGGCGAGGCCTGGGACATCCAGCGAGGCGTGGAGTTCGACGTACTGGTCACAGAGAACCTGGAGCTGCTGTTACGGAGGTTGAGGACTGGCTGGTTCTGGTGGGTGCATGTCGCCCCCCCGTGCGCGACGTTTTCGAGAGCAAGACAGCCGCCACTGAGGTCGAGCGATCACCCATGGGGGCTGCCGGACTGCACGGAGACGGACCAGGCCAAGATCGACGAAGGGAACGCTTTGGCTTTGATCGCAGTAGAGGTGGTCAAGATTTGCCTACGCCTTGGCATTGGATTCACCCTCGAGAACCCCAGGACCAGCATGATATGGGCGTTCACGCCAATGACCGCGCTCTTGGATCTCGAGGGGGTTTTCCGTGTGGAGGTGGATTACTGCATGTACGGCGAGGAATGGAGAAAGCCAACTACGTTCATCACCAATGTGAAGAAGATGGCGACGCTGCAGCGGGTGTGCTTGTGCTCTTCTGGCCGCTGCAGTCGTACTGGCCGAGCTCACCGAGAATTACGAGGACGATCACCATGTGGGCTACGGTGGACTCAGGTGGCCTGTGCTTACCCGCTGGAGTTGTGCAGGGCATACGCGTCCAATCTGCAGGAGCTCGAGCCGCACTGGGACTCGATACCAGTGGGCGCCCGGTTTCGTCTGCAGGGGGACCGCGGGCGCGTCGTACGTGCGACTGGCCCAGCCCTGCCGTTGCTGGGCCATTGGCTGGAGAGGAAGTGGCACGTGTTGTTTCAGGGACGATGGTCTCACGCCGAGCACAACAACGTCCTGGAGTTGCGGACGGTGGTGGCGGTGCTCCGACACCTCAGCCGCACGTCCCAGAGCTGGAACCACCGCGTGCTTTTCTTCACCGACTCGTTGGTGAGCCTAGGCGTCCTGAAGAAAGGGCGCTCGTCTGCCAGGGACCTCCTGCACCTGGCGAGGATCGGTGGCATCATTCAGATGGTCTGCAGGATCCGCGGGTACTTCAGGTGGGTGCCGAGCGAGCTCAACCTGGCAGACGGCCCCTCGAGGGGTCAAGGCATAGGAGCGGCGGAGGACACGGTGGCGGGCCACGTGGGCCGTGGAGTGCCGAGGGAGCTACTTCAGCGGCTGCAAGACCGGGCCCGACGAGGACCGCCTGGAGCTTCGCATTTGTGATGGCGCTGAGCGGGCTGAGGCTGTGCGAGGCGATGCCGCGGCGCGGAGCGGACGGCCCCGCGACGACCTCGGCCAAGCCACCCCCTTTGGCTAAGAGGGGCGCTCGGGCTTGGGAGCAGGCGCCGAACGACAGGTTGCATCACAATGTGAGGCTCGTGGTGCACGCCGTGGACGACGCCACGAATCAGATCTACGAGAAGGAGGTGAGGGCCTTCCTCCTGGACGTGAAGCGGCACGGTCTCCCCTTCTCCACCTACGAGGAGAGGGATGCGGCGCTCGGCGGGTACATATCGGACATGTGCTACGTGATGCAGCTACCCTTCAGTAGGGCGTCTGCGCTTTTCATTGGCTTCATGCACATCTTCGAGGATCACCGCAATCGGCTCCCCGTCGCCGCCAGGGCGCTGAAGTCCTGGTCCAGGATGGGCTTCCAGAAGGAGGGGGCGCCAGTGCCGTTCGAGGCCGTGGGGTGCGTGCTCTATGACCTCTTCGAGCACGGCCAGCTGTGCGAGGGGGCCGCGGTGCTGCTGCAGCTGGACGGCTGGCTGAGGGAGCAGGACTGGGGCCTGCTCAGGAAGACGGACGTGGCGGTCGGGCCCGACGGGGAGGTCGGGCTCACCTTGGGCCGCAGAGAGCGGGGCGAGAAGGTGAAGACGGGAGCGAACCAGGGCGTCGTGGTCTCGTGGCAGGTGACGAAGGCCATCCTGAGGGCGATCGGCAAGGGCGCGGCGCCGCGGGACCTCCTCTTCCCGCTCTCGCAGGATAAGTACAGGAAGGCGTGGCGGCTGGCGTTCGACAGGGCGGGCCTGGCGGACTTCGGGCCTCCGCACTCGCTGAGGCACGCGGGCGCGGCGGTCTACATCGCCGCGGGTGGCTCGCTCGAGGCGGCGCGCCGGAAGGGCCGCTGGCAGACCACGTCGGCCCTTCAGCGCTACACGAAGGTGCACGTGCTGATCGAACAGCGGAGTCGGCTCACCCCCGAGCAGCTCGAGCGGGGGCGGGCCTTCTGGCGCAGGCCAGCTCAGAAGATCGCGGAGGCCATCTACCGCTCCGACGCCGTGCTGGCGCCGCTGGCGCAGGACGTGGTGCGGGAGCTCGAGGCAGCCAAGAACGACGAGGTCGTGCTGCCACAGCTGGAGAGCATGGCGGATGGGGGCGCGGAGCCGACCAGCCGCCCGTCTACGGCTGGCCGCAGCAGGTCGAGAAGGCAGTGATCAGGCTGCCTGAGCCCCACCTCTATTTAGGCTCCCGCCTGTCGCTGGAGCTATATCTTTTGATATAAATGCAGGAGCCTCGAGAGTTAGGGCGCGTGCACCCTCGTCCTCCACACGTCTTCCTTGAACAATTAATAGGTCTTGGGGAAAATATGAAGCAGGTTTTTGGTGGGTGAGAGCGACGCAAATTATCTCCCGTTCCCCCCCTCCCGAATGTGTGCCGCGCTCGTGTCTAGCAGAGGCTGGAAGCGTGAAGGCACAAGTGCCAGTCTGGTGATGACGGGACTGGGGGTTTCGCCGCGAGGCTTCGTGGCCCGTCCGTGGGCCGAGGCACGGTCAGGAACCTCTCGGCCTTTAAAGTTTCGGGCCTCGCATGGGGCCCCGCCGCAGCGAACAGATACTTTCGGAGGGTGCCCCCTCCTCTCGAGCCGCTCGCTGTCCTGTGGGTGTGTCTCCCCCCGCTGCTGCGTCGGATATTCTGTGGGGCCTCTTTTCATTAGGGTTGTCGCTCTACCCCCGCCTGCCCCCAGCACTTTAAAATCAAGATTTTAAAGGTATAGGCACGCTCCGAGTTAACATAGATTCAAGCCTGGCTCTCGAGTGTGGGTGTTGTGTAAATACGCGTTTTTAAACACACTTTTACGCACCCCCTTTAAACGTTCAGATAGCCGCCTCAACTGTATTTTAGGAGTAGGGCTAGCTCGTACTCTCTCGTGCTTGCCCCTCCGCTCCTTGCGCAAAGTTTCGGCTCCCAACCCTGCCCCCCCTGGGCTTGCATGGGCTCTGGGGGTTTCGCCGCGAGGCTTCGTGGCCCGTCCGTGGGCCGAGGCACGGTCAGGAACCTCTCGGCCTTTAAAGTTTCGGGCCTCGCATGGGGCCCCGCCGCAGCGAACAGATACTTTCGGAGGGTGCCCCCTCCTCTCGAGCCGCTCGCTGTCCTGTGGGTGTGTCTCCTCCCGCTGCTGCGTCGGATATTCTGTGGGGCCTCTTTTCATTAGGGTTGTCGCTCTACCCCCGCCTGCCCCCAGCACTTTAAAATCAAGATTTTAAAGGTATAGGCACGCTCCGAGTTAACATAGATTCAAGCCTGGCTCTCGAGTGTGGGCGTTGTGTAAAAGGTGCTTTGCCCGAGCAAGCGCGCGTCTCACGGGCCGACGCAGTGCGCGCGCAGCCCAGACGCCACGGCCAAGGGCCGCGACGTGGTCCGGCTTGACATGGTCTCGGACGTGCCAGACAGGCCAAGTCGGGAAGCTGACGTGGCGGCCGCGGGCTCTTGCGTGGCCCGCGCGTGCTCCCAGCTTGGCATGTCCTGGCGCGTCGTGCAGAACCGCGTCCCAAACGTTGTTCACGTGCAGCGCGACCGCTGCGCTTGCGCGGGTGAGCGGGCTGCGTGGGCACGCGCGACTCGCGGGTGCCAGGCGCGCGCCGGGGATGTGGGGGGGCGCTGGGGTGGTGCTGTTGCGGCACGCCAAGGGCTTGTCTGGCGGTGGGGCGCGATCTCGCCGAGGTGGTCCGCGGCCGCCAAGAGCGCTGCAGAGGCCAGTGACTGTTGCTTGGCCGTGCGATGGGCCAGCTCCCAGAGTCGCCGAGAAAATCTTTGGCTGCGAACGGCACCGAGCAGCTATGCATCCATCGTGGGCGCGTGCGTCCCGCGGCCAGGGTGCGCGACGGCCAGAGCATTCGCCCCGGCGCCGCGTGCGGAGCATCGCGTCGTCGGCTTGTTTGCAGACGCTGGCCAGCTTTTACGAGACAGGGGGTCCCCCTTCTTCGCCGTGCTTCGGTGCGCCCAGATTGCGGGCAAGACGACAGTGTTGGCGGCCCGCCGCGGCCGCGCCGCGCCCCTGGGCGGCCGCGCGCGGGCTCCGAGCGAATCCTGTTGCGTGCGTGATGTTGCAATATTGCTTTCTTGGGGGCGTCGTTCGTGTCTTAGTGGCCCCCCAGGACGGTGGGGCTTTATCAGAGCTTGCGGCAAATTGCGCGTTCGGTTCCGAATAAAGGCGATGGGCCCTCGACGTCCGCTTCGGAGGTCGTTTTACGAGCGTATCCGAAGCGTGGGGCCGAGAGGTAGTTCGAGACTATTGCGTCGACGACTCATATTGGGTGTCTGGTGCGCATTCCCGCGGGCGCTTGCAAGTGGCCGTCTGCGCAGTGTACGGCGCGAGTTTCTCTATTGCGCCGCTGGCGGCTCCCCCCGAAGGGCTTGATCTCGATTTCGATGCGCTCGCGTCCTGCAGGGGCATGGCCGACGAACTGTGGGCGCAGTGTTGTTTTTTGCGTGCTAAGCGGCCGCCTCTCTCGGCGGTCGCGGCTCGTGCCCGGCGCGCTTCCCGGTGGCGCAGCAGCCGGCGCCGGCGGGAGTTGCGCGGCTGGGGGCGCGGCCGCTGGCGATCCGTTGGCGGCAGCGGCCGGCAGCGCGGCATCCCCAGAGTGCTCGAGTGGCGCCCGCGGCTAAACTGGGGGCGGATTGCTGATGCCTGCGGGGGCACGCGCAGCGGCTGGGGTCGCAAGTGCCGGCGGCGGTCGTTCTCTTCTTCCGCTAGCTCCCCCCCCGCCTCGCCATCGGGTTCGGGCCGACGCCGGGGCCGCGAAGACAGAAGGGGCAAGAAGGGCCAGGGGGGCAGTCGCATGCCAAGGGGGATCGTACATGCAAGTAATGCAAGGAAGACAGAACATGCATGAAGTTCAAGAAGGGCCGTGGGGGCAGCTCGCCAGGCATCGCTGCTATGGGCGAAAAGACGGAGCTTGCGGCGGCGGCCGACGGCGGCGCCCCGGCCGCGCGGTTTCCTGCGCCCGGGCGCCGGGCAGAGGCTGGGACGTGGACTTGGTTTCGGATAAGTCGAAGATCCGGCCCCCCTAGCGGGTGGGCAAAGGCCCAGGGCGACCAGGGGTTCCCGACTGGGAGCATTTTTGGATGCGCAGCTCAGCTCCTGGGCGGGTGCCCGAGTTCAAGATGCTCTGCGACGCCCTGGGCGCCGAGGTGCCCGCGCCGCCTGGAAGGGCGTCGTCATCGCTGCGCTCCAGGCGGGGGCGCCGCCATCGCGAGGGCGGGGTGGCTGCTGGCGCCCCTGCTCAGCGCCCTATCGCCATGGCTCGCCTCAGACTAGCGCCGCGGCCTCGGCCCGGATGCCGGCCCTCGGCGGCCCCTGTCCGGGCGCCGCCTGCCGGGGCCAGCCGTCTTGGGTGGATTCCTTCGGCGAGCCGCGCCGCGCCCGAAGGCGGGCGCTCGAGCGCCAACCCTTTGGGCGCCGTGACCGGGGACGGGGATTCCTTGCTGGGCCCCGCCCCCGTTTCGGACCCGCCCCTCGCGCCCGAAATTTGAGCAATCAGCTAGTCGAATGGTCTGAGCTGCGCGCGCGGCGCGCGGTTTCCGAGGGCGCCCGGGAGCTTCGCGCGCGGGGCGCAAGGGTTGTAGGGCGGCCGAAAAAGTCCGCGCGCCCGTGGCCCCATGGACCGAAGGGGCGACCGCGGGGGGCAAGCGAGCCCGATGGCAATCCGACGGGGGCATGTCTGCTGCGCGCATGGGCGGCCGCGAGCAGTCCAGCGAGTTTTAGGTCGCAGTGGGGCCGCGGCCATGGGCCGTCCGCCGCGCCGTGGCTGATTATACAGGCTTTAGAAGGGGTGCAAGTTGATCGATATTTTCAAATTTGCCGGCCTGGATGGGGCCGCGCGAGGGAGGTGGGTGCGCGCGACGCCGCGGCACGACCGGGCGGATAATCTTAGGGCGCGATCGCTGCAGACCGGGCGCTCACCCGTGCGCCCTGGCCCAGCCTCCAGACGGCAACGTCGGAAAGATGACGCTGTCTCGTTTCATTTTTATTTGATTCGCGCGTGTTAAGGAGAGCGTCGAGGTGATGGTGCGTGATGCCGCGCATCGAGAAGGCTTTGGCGCGGCTTGCGATGCCGTTGGAGAACTCAGGACTGCATTCGCTTCGAACGCTAGAGAAGCTGCCGCGCGGCCGCTATGGCTGGATTTCGACCCCTGTCAGTGGCGGTTCACCCAGTGCGCGAAACCACCAGGGATTCGACCACTGCCCCGCTGCCCAAGCAGCCCGGAATCGATTCTGACAGATCTGACGCGCGAGTGTGCCGGAAGCGTTTGCGCTGCCCGCTTCTGCTGCCGGAAAGCGTCAGACTTTCGGTCTCCGATGCGCGCGTGGCCGCCCTCGACCTCGCGCGGCTTATTTTCCCGGGAGGCGGCCGAGGGCACCGCGAGACATCCCGTGTCATATTGCGTGGCCCTCCGCGAGTGAAACGAGCTGGCGTGGGCGCGCTTCTCAATCGGATGCAGGTGGCCGCGTCGGGCCGTGCTCGGAGACGCCAGACTTTCATGTATCGCTCGCCCCTATGTGATATGTTCTGCGCCATTCTTGAGAACGCCCCAGTTTCCGCATGGGGAATTCCCGCGTTTGCCGAGGACGCAGCGCAGACGCGTCATGTCCGCGTTTTCGCATGCGAAGCTCAGCCGAGAGGAGGGCGAGGGCGCGGCCGAGGACGCCTTGGGCAACGGTCCTCAGCGGCCGAACTGAAGCTTGCCATTCCTGCGGGCGAGGCAGACAACGGGGGCCCGGGGGCAGGACTTCGCGGAGCCCCGCTTCGGCGTCGCAGGTGTTTGCTCGCGAGGGCGGCGAGCTCTCGAGGCGGAGGTGGCGGGGGTCCCATTGTCGTAGCCACTCCCGCCAGTGAAAGCATCATGCAGGCGATTGTTCACATGGGGGCAGTCCCAAGAGATGCTGGGAAGTGGGCGGGAGATGTTGAAACGGGGGAAGAACGCGCTGGCGAGGCCGATCAGGAAGCGAAGGGGGGGGGCCTTTGCTGCGCTGATCGCAGATGCCGCGCTGTCTGAAGGTCTCTAGGACCCCCAGCCAGAGATCTTCGCTGGAGTTCCATTGGGCCGCGGGCGCCAGCGTCCGTGGCCGAGGGGGGCGAATCAGAAGATTTGACTCGGTGAAGAGCTAGGGCCGATTTTCGCGGCCGATGAGGAACGCGGGCGAAAAGTTGGCAGCCGAGAAGCTCGTGGAGAAGCGGACGTAGACGGAAGAGGATGCCGATCCCACGGCAAAAACAAGATGCCTTTGGGCCCTCTCGTTTCTTTCGGCTCACGACGCCGCGCTTGCTTGCCCAGGGCGTGCTGGCGAGCGGAGTCGTCAAGCAAGACGGTGAAGCGCCTTGCCTCAGTTACACAGCAGTGCTGTCTTCTTCTTCTTCGGGAAGCAGATCCACCGCGCGCCCCATTTGCTTGGTTCTTGTCGCGGCTTCTTGAAGCGGGGAAGAGACGGGACTGCTCCTTCACTATCCACGAGCTTTGGATCATTATCGATGGGGGATGCCCGAGGAACTGACTTCCTGTGCGGGGGAGCGGTTGGCCGCGAGGGGGCACCGTCGCAAGTGGTCGATGGCCCTGTTCCCTACGTAGCTCGAGCGCATGGCGCGAGACGGCTCAAGGTCCGCGTGTGTTCTCCCCCCCCCCGATAACGCAGGGATTACATGGGCACCGTCGTGCTGCCACAGACACTACAGCAGCCTAGCACACTTGGGGATGCGACAGTTGTGTCTGGTTTTTGCTGTGCTAATGATTTTGTTGTGTTTGGCTGCTTGTGGGTGGGCGTTTGATGTTTCATTGGTTGTTGATGTTGATTTTTTTTTTTAAAAAAAATATATAATCGGATGTTGTGATGTTTTGATGTATGTGATTGTTTTTGATGGCTATTGTGTTGTATTGTTTGTTGGCTGTGCGTATTTGTAGGTTTTTTGTTTGTTGGTTGTTTTTCGTTGAAAAGCTGTGTTTCCCATGTCTTCTAGATTTTTGATGCGGGGCTCATGTTTATGCATGGTTCTACAATATTGTCGGCTGTTTTGTTTTCTTGTTGGTCGGTGAGTGGTCGGTTGTGGTCGGTGGTTGGTCGGTGGGTGGTCGGTGGGTGGTCGGTGGGGACCAGTCACTGGCCAAACATATCCCGAACAGTTGACACAATTGTGGAAGCGTGCACAACATGAAACCCGCATCACAAACCAATGACATAATATGAATCTATGAACGGAAAAGCATGTTCAACGAAACGCATCAAAAACAGCCAAGCATTCGCAGAAACCGGCAACTAATGAAACACAGCCAAGAGATAATACAACACAAACGAACACCAAAAACAACCAGAAACAACACAAAGCAACCAAAAACAACAAATACACAACAACACCAAAAACGAGCAACAAAGTATAACATCCTGCAATAACAATTGAAAACATCAGCAACCAGCAAAAAACATAAACACACATCAACAATCGGCAAAACACGGAAATCTTATAGCACAGCACAAACAACACACAACGGTTGGATTCCCGGGTTTGCTGGGCTGTTGTATGTTTTGTTGCAACACGGCGGTGTCCATGTAATTTTTGTGTTAGCCGGAAGAAAAAAACGCATACGGATTTTGGGCCGTGGCACAGAAACCGCACGCACATGACGACGTTGTTTGGTACAATTGGACCCCCAGTGGTCGTCGTTGTCGTCGTCGCTGTCGTCGTCGTCTTGATCACCATCCTCACCATGACCGTCGTCGCCATCGTCATCGACATCGTCATCGTCGTATGCATCGTCGTCGTCGTCATCGTCGTCGATATCGTCGTCGTCATTCTCCTCGTCGTCGTCGTCGTTGTGATCATCATCATCATCATCATCATCATCATCATCATCATCATCATCATCATCACCAGGCGTAACAAAACGCAGCACACACCAGCAATGCTTGCTGTGTGTGTATGTGTGTGTGTGTGCTGTGTGTTTTTTTTGCCGGCGTGTGATGTACATTTGTTTTGCTGATGTGTGCTGCGTGATTGTTCCCAATCATCCTGTGATGTTGGGCCCTCGTTTTGAGGAGACAACGCCCCACGTCCCCTCCTCTCTTCCTAAGCTTCGCCCTCTTATCGCCTCCTTGCCTGTGCTCTCCGCATTTCAAGACCACGCTGGACAGTCGGAGGATAATTTGTTTTGAAAGCATCTTTTGGAGTTTGGGGGTCACCAGTTTCGTGATTTCGGCGGCTTCGGGCGCAGAAGGGGCTCAGATGAGCGCGTCCCGTTCTGTTGCGGGCTGTACCATTAGGTCCTACTCCCTCCTCCGCCCCTTTTCCTCCTCGTTCCTCCTCCTCTTCTTCAACCTCCATCTCGCCCCAGCTGCTCCTTGCTCCTCCTCGTCCTCCTTTCCCTTCGTCTTCCTCCCCCTCTTCCGCCTTCCTCTTCCGCCGCCTTTTCCTTCCTTCTCCCCCTTCTCCTTCCTCTCCCTCCTCCTCCTCCTCCTCTTCCCTTGTACCTGCACGAGGCGCCTCTCCAAGGCTGGGGTGCCGATCGGCGGCCTCCTCGGCCTGGACGACCACACAGCGGCGTCCACCCCGAGCCTAAGGCGCTCGCTGCCGTCGTCGTCGTCGTCGTCGTCGTCGTCGTCGTCGTCGTCGTCGTCGTCGTCGTCGTCGTCGTCGTCGTCGTCGTCGTCGCCGACCTCGTCGATCGAAGCTCCGCGTGCCGTCGGGCGTATCTTGGGCCCTCGGTGTACCTCCGGACTCCTCGTGGGACTCCGGCGGACCGCTGGGGACCCCTGGAGGCTGTCGTCGACGTCGTCGCGATCGTCGACCGGCGAAACGCGGGTCTCGGGGTTGCCTTGCGCTATCTGTGGGCCTCTGGAGCCCTGCGGAGGCCTCCAGGGGCCTGCGGAGACCATCAGGGACCTCTGGAGGCTATCGTGGTCGTCGTCGTCGTCGTCGTCGTCGTCGCCGTCGTCGCCGTCGTCGCCGTCGTGGTCGTCACGGCCGCAGTCTCCGTCGGGCGCCAGGTGCAAGCGAACCATGACGTTGCTGAGCCTGCTGGAGACACAGCCCTGAGGCCCGAGGGGGCTACGCTAATTCAGTAGGTGGCCTTCCGTCGTGGTCTGCTGGACTCCCGCAGGAGAAGGAGACGAAGGAGGCTTCAGAGGGGGTCCTCGAGATCGACCTCGATCGACCTCGAGGATTTCAGCCGACCTCGATCGACCTCATTTCCTCGAGGCCTGGGGTGTCTGTGTCTCTGGGTCACCAGCCCGAGCTCATGGCAGGATTGCCGACCACGGGGCCGAGGTCGGCTCCGACGAGGGGCGTTTTTCGAGGGGGTGCCTCGTCGCGGGCCCCCCGGGGCGGGAGCATGGGAGCCCGTCTCGGGGGCCGACGCATCTCCCCTTGATGAGGACCCCCCTGGACTCTCTCTCTCTTCGGGGGCGGACAGAACCCCCAACAGTGACACGTCGATTCGTGAATTGTCCGGTTTCGGTTCTCGAGATGGCGCCGTGGCCGTTATTTCCCAGGCTTGCGCCCGCCAGGTTTGGGCCTCAGGTCGTTTTCACTAAACCACGTTTTACCAAAGGGGGGTCTGTCCATCCCCGATCTCTCTCTTTCTCCCTCTCTTCCCCGCACGGGCGCTCAGTCCCTGGCCGTTAAAGTGGCCAGCCGACTAGGACCCTCAGCGCGTGAGGCTGGCGCCGTCACCCTTCGGAGAGAGGGCCGACGCATCTCCCCTTGATGAGCCCCCCCCCCCTGGACTCTCTCTCTCTCTCTCTCTCTCTCTCCCTCTCCCTCCCTTCCTTCCCCTCACGAGCGTTCAGCCCCTGGCCGTCAGAGTGGCCAGCCGACCAGGACCCTCCGCGAGTTTTGGCTGGCGCCGTCACCTTCGGAGAGAGGGCGAGCCTCGCCGTGCCTTTGCCAGGGGTGGGCTCGAGAAGCCCAGCCCGTCGCCACGCCACAGAGACGGAGCAGCAGGCGGGAGAAAGGGGGGGTAGGGAGGAGAGGGAGGCAGGGAGGCAGGGAGGGAGGATGGAGGAGGGAGGAGGAGGAGGGAGGAGGGAGGAGAAGGAGGGAGGACGAGGGAGGAGGGACGGGGAGGGAGAGGGAGAGTGGAGTGGGGAGGAGAGAGGAGGGAGCATCTGCGGCAGCCGGAGTGCGGCGGGAGGGAGGAAGGGAGGATGCAATGCAGGGGGAGGAGGGGGCGGGGAAGGGAGCGGGGAGGTGGGAGGTTTGGAGGACAGGAGGTGGGCCCTACCACCCTCAGCTGCCCACCCCCAACTGACCTCTTTTCGATTGTGGCTGCTGGGAGGCCAAGGCGTGGGCGGGATTCGTACTCTCCAGCTTATTGCATGGATAAGACTTGTCGCAGTTGGTGGCTCGCTGCCCAGATTTGACAGCCGTGTCACTGGAAGACAAGTGGGTTCTTCGTCCTCGTCGTCATCACGCTTCCCACGCAGTGATGCTCATGCTCCGAGCACCTGCTCTTTGTCAGCGCCCGTCCTTCTCAATGGCATTGTAATCTTCTGCACGCTCACATCTTTGGCACTAGTGTTGACAGCTCATGATCATGGGTGGTAGTAGCTTGCGATTACCACCCAGGGTGTGCCTGCGTTCCTCCGAACGTGTGTGCGTGTGCAAGCGAGGCCGAGCAGACCCACTACGTAGGGTATTGATCAATCGCAGTCGTAGCAGATCGAGTATTTCGAAGCGCGAGTGCATATGGGCGATTTGGTACTGGTCCATGATGCGTTTGCGGGCCTAGAGTTGCGTTGAGGTGTCTTACATGGTGTGTAAGTTGCTTACCCTGTGACGAAATATTGTTGCGAGCAGGCGCGATGCCCGCGTGAGCGGGTGACCTTGGTCACCTGGGTCACCTGTTGGGGGATTCGTTTGGCACAACGAAGTTGCCCAATATTGTGTCTAATAATGCAGCGTGATTTCACCAGAGAGACACATGTGTTGATTTGGGGGATTTCCGAAAATACTCCACGTCCGCCCGCCGCGGCATATTGCTTGACTCCTCTCTACTATCGACTTGACTTTCCACGTATCTACTTTGTCTTTCTCTGCTTAATATTATCGGTTTTCACTTTCAATGTATGTTTTTCCCTGTTTTTTTTTCCCTCTCTGCTTTGCCTTGTGTGAAAACTATGCCCGTTCGCTTTGGAACGTGTTTTCCTGGCATCTACTCTACACATACTCCACCCTTCTCACACGCTTCCTCTGCCTACATTTGAAAAAACGCGTTCTGTGGTCGCTGGGAGGGGGGGGGGGTGGAACCGGACCCCCCCACCACCCCCCTGGATGGAGGGGGGGGTTTGGAACTGGAACCGGACCCCCCTGGATGGAGGGGGGGGTTCGAACCCCCCCACACCCCCTCCTCTCCCGTGACGGACGGGGGGGTTTCGACCCCCCCCCCCCTCTCGTGATGTGGGGGGTTTCGAACCCCCCCCCTTGCTTCCCCTCTCCTCGAGCTGGCGCTGCGCTTGGGTCGGCGGCGGCTGGCGACGGCGGCGGGGACGACGATTTCCATTTCTTGGCTGGCGCCGGCGCCTGCGGCGAGGGGCGGCGGTGGCGGGAAGCGTCGACGAGGAGGCGTCAGCGGGGCATATGTCATGTCTTCATCATCGTTGCATCCGCGGCCTCTGCGGCGTCGGGTCCGCCGACTGCGAAGCAACGCAAACGCGATGCCGTCGGGAGTCTTCGGAGCTTCGCGGACGAGGTCAGGCTCGGGCCCGCGGTCGGCGCGTGCGGGCGGAGAGCAGCGGATCTCTTGCGACGCCGACCGACCGACCGACCGACGACCGCGGCGATGACCGACCGACAGACGGACCGAAGACAATCAGCCGCCCGACGAGCCGACGGGTCGACCGGACGACGACCGACCAGTGCGGCCGACGAAGACGACGGACCAAGCGGCCGGCCGAGGACCGACGACCGAAGAGCGACGACGACCGATCGATTGAGTAACTGACAGACGGATGGACTGACCGAGACGACGACGACCGACGACGGCTAGCGACGGACCGACCGACCGACAGAAGACGACCGACCCACCGACCGACCCACCGACCGACCGAGACGACGACGAACGACGACCGACGGCCCGACCGACCGACGACCGACGACCAGACGGACCGACCGAGACGACGACGAGCGACGACGACGACGGACCGACCGACGCACCGACGACCCGCGACAGGACCGACCGACGGACCGACCGACCGACCGAGGCGACGATGAACGACGACGGGACCGACCGACCAACCGACCGACGGCTGGGCCGACCGACCGACCGACCGACCGACCGACGTCGGGACCGACCAAACGAGACATCGCACGCGCGCCAGCGCGCGCGAACAGGCCCAGTTTGGGAACGAGGCGTAATTTCAACGCTAGGACTCGGCGGGAGGGGGGAATGCTTCTTAGAAGCACCGTCGCTCCTTAGAAGGCACGGGCGCCCCTTTGAAGAAGCTTGCTGAGCGCTGTTGCTTCTCAGGAGCTGTTCCTGGCGTGCTTCCGAGAAGCAGGCGGCTCGCCTCTAGGAAGCTGTTAGTTCCTCTAAGAGCACTTCCGTGCATCTAAGAAGCTGCTGGGGTGCCCCGAAGAAGCTGCGCGCCCCTGGCTTCGCAGTGGGGCGGCCGGCGCCGTCTGAGAGGCAACCGCCTTCTAAGAACCCCCCCCCTCCCTCTACCCCTTTGCGCGCGCCGCCGGCCCCGCCCCCGCCCCCGGGCCTGTTTCCTATTCTTTTCCCCGCCCCATGTATACTTAATAAACCTGAGCGTGGCGACGTTCCAGCGCCCGGTTTCTGCGCGGGATAGTGGTTCCAGCGCCTCATGCCTTCGTGACAGATGGGCTCCAGCGCCCAATTTGCACGGGGGGCGGCGGTTCCAGCGCCTCGCGGCGTCTGTTCCAGCGCCCAATGTTGAGGAGGGGTGGTGGTTCCAGCGCCTCGTGCTTTCAAGACGGATGGGTTTCGGCGTCCAATTGTTGCGCGGGGCGGTGGTTCAAGCGCCCCGCGGCGCGGGTTCCCCGCAGTGGTGATAATGGTCCCGGCGCTTCGTGCCTGCAAGACAGACGCGTTCCATCGCTCGCTCTTTGCGAGGGGCGGTGGTACCAGCGGGGCACGGCGCGGGTTCCAGCGCCCATGTTTGATGAGGAACGGTCGTGCAGACAGTGGTTCCAGCAGCGGGCGGCGCGGGCCCCAGCGCCCGCGGCGTGGGTTCCAGCGGCGAATGTCATTGGGCGCGAGCTTCCCAGCAACCTTCGACATGGCTGGCGGGGGCGCGGCGGTCGTCGTTTCAGGCGGCAGGTCGAGCGATCCACGCCCGGCCACTACTACCCCGTGCCACGCCTGGTCAGAGTTTGCATTCTGGAAGTATCCACCGAACTGGCCAGTCAGGTGAATATGGTTGTCGGTGAGACTCGTAGAGCGCATGTGCGCGTGTCGGAGGCGTCAGGGGGGCATGTGTTGCGTCTTCATCATCATTGCGTCCGTGGCCTGCGTGGTCCAAGAGGGGCGACTTGGGGGGCCGCGGCGTCGGGTCCGGCGACTGCGAAGCAGCGCAAACGCGATGCCGTCGGGAATTTTCGGAGCTTCGCGGAAGCGGTCGGACTCGGGCCCGGGGTCGGCGCGGACGGGCTGAGAGCGGCGGATCTTTTTGCAACGCCGACCGACCAACCGACCAACGACCGCGACGATACCCGACCAACAGACGGACAGACGACAATCAGCTGCTCGACAAGCCGACGGATCGACAGCTGGACAACCGACGACGGAAAAACGACGACGACCGAGACGACGACCGACCGACGCGACCGACGTGTGACCACGACGGACCAACGTGCCGAGGACCGAGTACCGAGGACCGACGGCGACCGGTCGACCGAGTAACCGACCGACGGACGGACTGTTTGAGACGACGACGACCGACGACGGCGAGCGACGGGGCGACCGACCGACCGACGAGCGACGACCGAACCGACCGACGGACAGACCAACCGACCGAGACTTCGACGAATGACGACCCACGGACCGACCGACCGAGGCGACGACCAGACGGACCGACCGACCGACCGAGACGACGACGGACGACGACGACGGGCGGACCGACTGACGCACCGACGACCCGCGACGGGACCGACCGACCGACCGACCAACCGACCGACCGAGACGACGACGGACGACGACCCACCGACCGATCGACCGACTGACGACCGCGCCGACCGACCGACCGACGACGGGATCGACCAAGCGAGACAACGCACGCGCGCCAGCGCGTGCGAACAGGCCCCGTTTGGGAACGAGGCGTGACTACAATGCTAGGACCACTTCCGCCCCCGGGCCCGCCTCTCCAGCGCCCCGCGGCGCCCGTTCCAGCGTTCAGAATGCGCGGGGGATGCTGGTGACAGCGCCTCGCGCCATGAAGACAGATGAGTTCCAGCGCGCGCTCGTTACGAGCGGCGGTGGTTCCTGCGGCGTCCATGTTTCGCGAGGAACAGTTGTTCAGACAGTGGTTCTAGCTGGCAGCGGCGCGGGCTCCAGCGGCCGCGGCGTGGCCTTCAGCAGTGCATGTCATTGGGCGCGAGCTTCCCAGCAGCCTGCGCCATGGCTGGCGGGGGCGCGGCGGCCGTCGTTTCATGTGGCAGGTCGAGCGATCCACGCCCCCGACGCCATTGACCCATGCCCCACCTGGTCAGAATTTGCAGCATTAACGTATTTACCTAACTGGCCAGTCAGGTGAACGTTGTTGGTCGTGAAGTTTTAGGGCGCGTGTGCGCGTGTCGGCGTCAGGGGGGCATCTGTCATGTCTTCATGACCATTGCATCCGTGACCTGTGTGGCCCAAGCGGCGCGACTCGAGGGAATGCCGCGGCGTCGGGCCCAGCGACTGCGAAGGAGCGCAAGCGCGATGCCGTCGGGAATCTTCGGAGCTTCGCGGGCGAGGTCGGGCTCGGGCCCGGGGTCGGCGCGGGCGGGCGGAGACCAGCGGGTCTCTTGCGACGCCGACCGACCGACCGACCGACGGCCGCGGCGACAACCGAACGACAGACGGACCGACGGCAATCAGCTGGTCGACAAGCCGACGGATCGACCGCTTGACGACCGACGACGAAAACGACGACGACCGACGACGATTGACCGACGCGACCGACGACCGACGACGGCCGCGGACCAACCGACGGACCGAGGACCGACGACCGATCGACCGAGCAAACGACCGACGGACGGACTGACCGAGACGACGACGACCGACGACAGCGAGCGACGGAGCGACCCACCGACCGACAAGCGACGACCGAACCGACCGACCGACCGACCGATTCAGACGACGACGAACGACGACCATCAGGCCGACCGACCGACGTTTGACGACCAGACCGACCGACCGACTGACCGGCCGACCGAGACGACGACGAACGACGACGACGGACGGACCGACCGACGACCCACGACGGGACCGACGGACCGACCGACCGACCGAGACGACGACGGACGACGACCCACCGACCGACCGACCGACCGACGATTGGGCCGACTGACCGACCGACGACGGGACCGACTAAGCGAGACAACGCACGCGCGCCAGCGCGTGCGAACAGGCCCCATTTGGGAACGAGGCGTGATTGCAATGCTAGGACCTCCCCGCCCCCGGGCCCGTCTCCCACCCTGCCCCCTCTCCCGCGCATCCCTCCGCCTTTTTTTAAAAAATTTCTTATCGCCCTGAACGGGGTGAGGTTCCAGCCCCCCGCGGCGTCGGTTCCGGCGCCGAGGGTCTGCGTGGGATAGTGGTTCCAGCGCCGCATGCCTGCAGGACAGATGGGTTCCAGCGCCCACTCTTTACGAGGGGCGGTGGTTCCAACGCGCCGCGGCGTCGGCTCCGGCGCCCAATATTTACGAGGGAGAGTTGTTCCAGCGCTTCATGCCTTCAAGACAGATGAGTTCCAGCGCCGTGGTTTCAGCGCCCCGGTGCGTTGGTTCCAGCGCTCAATATTTACGGGGAGTCGTGTTTCCAGCGCCTCGTGCCTACAAGACGGACGGCTTCCAGCGCGTATTCTTGCCGACGGACGGTGGTTCCAGCAGGCCGCGGCGTGGATTCCAGCGCCCATGTTGTGCGAGGAGCAGCTGTTCAGCCAGCGGTTCTGGCAGCGCGCGGCGTGGGCTCCAGCGCCCGCGGCGTGGGTTCCAGCGGTGCATTTCACTGAGCGCGAGCTTTCCGGCAGCCCGCGGCGTGGCTGGCGGCGAAGTGGCGGCCGTCGTTTCAGGCGGCAGGTAGAGCGATCCACGTCCCCGTGCCGCCGCTAGCCCATGCCCCGCCTGGTCAGAATTTCCATTGCCAATTTGGTCGCCTAATCTTAAGGGCCCTTTGCATCCCTCAGTCGCTGTCGGAAGAGGTGCCCAAAGTTGAAGAGGCGTTGCCGTCTCCGACGGGCGCGGGCTCGGAAACCCGTCCGGGCGCGCTATGCTTGCTGGGCGTTGGCTTCCCGAGCGCGCGGCCCCTGTTGGCTGGCGCCGTCGACAGACAGCTGCGTTGGGGGATTGGAGCAACGTGTTTCGTCGTTTTCAATTTCCCGTTGCTCCACTTGGCCGCCTGCTCCGCTTTTTGTGGCTGTTACGTTTTCAATGCGTTTCCGGTGCGTTTTCAGCTTGCGTGCAAACCCGCCCCCGACGAATCTCTCCAGGATCTCCGCCCCCGCCGTCGCGGCCGTCTCAGTCGAGGGCGCCGCCCAGCAGGGCCCGGCCGCTCGGGGCGGCCGCGCTCGCCGAGCGAAGCGTGGGGAGCGGGCGGGAGCGGCGGATGCAGGCGAGGGCGTTGACGGGGCCGAGCCCGCGCCCATCTAAGATTGCAGCGCCCCCTTCGCCGCGGGCGCCTCCTCCAACAGTGGCTGGGGGGCCCCGCCGCCGCCGCCCCAATCCTGCTCGCGCGTGCCTGTTTGTTTGTTGTTTTGTTTCGGGGCCCCGGGGAGGTTCTGGCGAGCGCCTTTTTCAGCGTCGTTTCTTGGGCATATATGTATGCGCTGTAGTTATGTGGTCAGTTCTCGACGAGCAGATCATGACAACGCGAATGCAGGCCTTGGCCGTTTTGAGAGGCAGCCAAGCCACGTTCCCCCTTGGGGCGTCTCTCTCAAGTCCACCTGGCAAGGCTGGATCAACTCTCCGAGTGAGGCAGAGTCGCGCCGCCCTCCCTCAACTTCCCCGCGCGTGACTTCATTGGCAAAACCCGCCTTTCGCTCCCCCGGGCGCGCGCCTGGCGAGGGAACGCGCTTGCGCCGCGGCATTCGAGGCCAGCGGAGACGACCGAACCGCGCCAACTGACAATGAGTTCGACCACAGGGTAATTGTCGACCTGGTCGCTACATAAAGCAAGCACAGGAACAAGCCCGACGCGCTCCGCTCTGCTTGCCAGCGCCTGTAAGCCAAGCGCGTGGCGGGGCGACCGCCAGCGCGGCCGGGGCCTTGTCCCCCACCCGGCTTGTTCGCAGACGCCAGGGCCTCAGGCCCCCCCGCCCCCCCCCGCGAGGGTGGGCCTCCCGTGTCTGGGCCTCGACATTGCGCGCTGTTTAACGCCCGTCGTCGACGCGCGCGGCCCCCGCGGGGCGCCGCGCATTGAGGCAGCGCCGCCCTCCGCGACCACCAGGGAAGGAACCGCCTCGCCCGGCTGCCGCCGGGGCGAACCCCTTGCCGGCATCGTCTTTGGCCCGAAAGCGACGCCTACGCAGAACTGTGGATGCCGATCCCCGTGCCTGGGCGCGCGGGCAGGGCCGCCGAGGTCATTCCCGCCCGCGTTGACGGCGCAGTCTACCACTTTAGTGCTACCGAAGTCAGCTGCCGCCGGAACGTGGCCGTCGCCGCCGTGGACCTTGCTTGCGCGGCCAACTTGATGCAGAGCGGCATTTGCGAAACAGAAATTCCGCTGCGGTCGGCGACCTGGCCGCCCTCTTCGCCAGGCAATTATCGGGCGCAGCCCCTGTCGGTGGCGCCCTCCGCGGGGCTGTCGACGGGCGCCCCTCCAAGCCGCCGCGCGGGAGCTGCGCGCCCAGAGCAGCGAGGCCCGAGCCGAGATGGGCGTGGGCGACCTTCTCCAGCATCAGTGCAGTCGAAGTCAAGGAACCCCCGGCGAGGCCGGGCTGGCGCGGCGAAGCCCTGACCAAACGCAGAGTCGCGGCCGCGTTCGGTGCCCCCCCCTGGTGCACGGCCGCCGTGCTGGATATTTTGGGCTGCGGAGGCTTCGCTTGCGAGTCCAGCTCCCGCCGACGCAAGCGCCTTGGTTCCTATCAGCCTCTGTGTCGTTGCATTGCCACGGGTTGCCCGTGGTCGCAATGCGACTGATCTGCTTGTCTGAGGGTTCGCGGAAGAATGTGTTCACGATGGCGAGCCTTTCGGTTGTGCCCAGGCGTCGCGACCGCCGCCCCCTGGAGTTTTCGCCGCTGCATCCGCGGGGGCCCGCGCGCCGAGAAAAAGCGCGTCATTGGTGATTGTCGGGGCGTCGGCGCGCGCTGCGGGCGTGAGGAAGCGCGCTCGCGGCGCGCTTCGCGCGAAATGATGGGCCCCAGTTTCGAGCGACCCCTCCGCCCCTGGAAAAGGAGGGGGTGGGGCTGCCGAAGCCAGCATTTTTTTCGCTGGCATTATTTAGCTGGGGGTGCTCCTGCTAAGGGGGGGGGGGGGCTTAGAAGCGCCCCCCCTTCCGCCCCCCTCTCGGGCCCGGGCCCCCCCTTCCGCGGGGGGGGGGGGGGGGGGGGGGGGGCGGGCTTCGGAAGCGCTCGGCCTTTTCTTTTGCATGAGTGTTGCAGTGGGGGGGTCCTTGGCTAGAGGGGGCGGGGGGCGGGGAAGCCGCCCCCCCGCTCTTCCTCTTCGGGGCCCAGGGCGCGCCTGGGCCCCCCTGTCCAAAGAGGGGCGGGCATCCGAAGCCGCCGCCCCCCCCGTCCCTCTGCTCGCTTTTCCAGCCGGGGGGCCCTGGCTGAAGGCTGGTTTTGAAGGTGCTTTTCATTTTGGGTTTTCGGCGCCCCGTTGGCTTGCGGCGCCCGTGTGGTTTCTGATGTCTCTTTGGTTTTCGGCGCCTCCTTGGTTTCTGGCGCGTTCAGGGCATTTGGCGCTTCCGTGGTTTTCGGCGCTCTTTTGGTTTTCGGTGCACTTTTGGTTTTCGGCGCTCGCGTGGTTTTCGGCGCTTCTTTTGGTTTCTGACGCCCATTTTGGTTTTCTGCGCGCCCATTTTGGTTTTCGGCGCGTCATTGGTTTTCGGCGCCATCTCGGGGTCGGGCGCTCCTTTGGTTTTCGGCGACCTTTCGGTTTTCTGTGCCTTTTTGGTTTTCGTAGTTTTTTTTTGTTTTCGGCGCCGTTTTGGTTTTCAGCGCTGGTTTGTTTTCGGCGCTGCTCTCTGGTTTTGGACCACCTTCTGCTATCTGCGCGCCTTTCGTTTTTAGCGCCCTTTTGGTTTTTGGTGCCATTCTGGTTATCGGCGCGGCTTTGGTCTTGTTGGCGTTCGGCGCGTCGTTGGTTTTCGGCGTTCCTTTGGTTTTCGGCGCCTCTTTGGTTTTCGGCGCCCCTTTGGTTTTTGGCGGGGTTTCTTTTTTGTTGTTGTTGTTTCGGCGCCCCCCGGATGTTCGGTGCCCCTTTGGTTTTCGGCGCCCTTTTGGTGTTCGGTGTCCTTTTGGTTTTCGGTATCCTTTTGGTTTTCGGTGTCCTTTTGGTTTCTGGCGCATCTTTGGCTTTCGGCGCGCCTTCTTGCGTTCGGCGTCTTGTTGGTTTTCGTATTTCTTTCGGTTTTCTGCGCCTCTTTGGTTTCCTGCGCTCTTCTGGTTTTCGGCGCCTTCTTTATTTTCGGCGCTCCTTGGGTTCTCGGTGCCCTTGTGGTTTTCAGCGCCTCTTCGGTTTTCGGCGCTCCCTTTGGTTTTTTTCGGCGCCGTTTTGGTCTCTGGTGGCCTTTTTGTTTTCGGCGCTCCTTTGGTTTTCGGCAGAATGTTGGTTCTCGGTGCCCTTTGGTGTTTGGCGATCCTCTGGTTGTCGGCTTTCTAATGGTCTTCGGCGCCTCTTTGGTTTCCGGCGTTCTGTTCGAGTTCGGCGACCCTTTGGTTTTGAGCGCCTTTTGGGGTTTCGGTGCTTTCTGGTTTTCGGCGCCCTTTCAGTGTTCGGCGCTGCTTTGGATTTCGGCGCTGTTTTGGTTTTCGGCGCTCTTTGGTTTTTAGCGCCCCGCTGGCTTTCGGAGCTGTTATTTTGTTTTCGGCGCCTCTTTGGTGTTCGGCGCCATTTGGTTTTCGGCGCCCCTTTGCTTTTCGGCGCTCTTTCGGTTTTCGGCGCTCCTTTGGTTTTCGGCCCCCATTTAATTGTCGGTGCGTTTTTGGTTTTTGGCGCCCTTTGGTTTTCGGCGCTCCTTCGGGATTGGGTGCTCCATTGGTTTTCGGCGCATTTTCTGCTGTCGGCGCCGTTTTGGTTTTCGGTGCCTTTTCGTTGTCCGGCGTTTCTTTGGCTTTCGGCGCCCTGTGCTTTTCGCGCCTTTTCGGTTTTCGGTGGCTCTTTGGTTTTCGGTGCTCTGTTGGGTTTCGGCGCTGTTTTGGTCTTCGGCGCTTGTTGCTTTAGCTTCACCCCCCCCTCTTAGCCCAAAAGGGTTGAAGGGAGGGTTCTGCCAGGGGGGGTTCAGGTGTGGGGGGTTAGGTAAGCCCCCCCCCCTCTGGAAAGGGAGGGGGGGGGGGTAGTTTCCGGAGCGCGAAAGGGGAGGAGGGGGGGGGGAGCTTCCGAGGAGCGGGAAACAAGGAGAGGGGGGTTTCCGGCAGGGGAGCTTCAAAGGGGGGGGGGTAGCTAAGCCCCTGCCTCCTTTGGACAGGGAGGGCGGGGGTTGCTTTTGGAACGCAAACGGGAGGGGTAGCTTCCCAAGGGCGGAGAGAATGGAAGGGGGGGTAGCTAAGGGCCCCCCCCCTGGAAGTGCGCCGCGGGCGCGCTCTCTTTGAGTTTCCTTGTGCATATGACCAATTCTGTCGCACTTGCTTTGTATAAGTGTGTGTGTGTGTGTGTGTCCGTATCTCCAGTGTGTGGCAAGTACCCTGGAACTACCTGTCATCGACGTCGTCTTTCTTTCCAAACCATCCTGTGGTGTCGGGTCCTCGTTTTGAAGAGACAGCGCCCCGCGTTCCTCCTCACCCTCCTCCCGCTGCCCCCTCCTCTCTCTCTCCACGCGGTTCCCCGCCCATTTCGGCACAGCCCTCACACGTTTCGTTGTCCCATAAGGAGCTCAATTGGAGGCCCCAGTGGCAGGGTCCGCTTGCGGTTCCCCGCCCATTTCGGCACCCCCCTCACACGCTTCGTGACCCCATATGGAGCTCCACCGAAGGCCCCAGGGGCAGGGTCCGCATGCGGTTCCCCGCGCATTTCGGCACACCCCTGACACGTTTCGTGGCCTCATTTGGAGCTCCACCGAAGGCCCCATTGGCAGGGTCCGCATGCGGTTCCCCGCCCATTTCGGCACACCCGTCACGCTTCGTGGCACCATAGGGAGCTCCACCGAAGGCCTCAGTGGCAGGGTCCGCATGCGGTTCCCCGCCCAGTTCGGCACAGCCCTCACACATTTGGTGGCCCCATTGGGAGCTCCCCCGTAGGCCCCAGTGGCAGGAGCCGCATGCGGTTCCCCGCCCATTTCGGCACCCCCCTCACACGCTTCGTGGCACCATATGGAGCTCCACCGAAGGCCTCAGTGGCAGGGTCTGCATGCGGTTCCCCGTCCATTTCGGCACAGCCCTCACACGTTTCGTGGCTCAATTGGGAGCTCCACTGAAGGCCCCAGTGGCAGGGTCCGCATGCGGTTCCCCGCCCATTTCGGCACACCCCTCACGCTTCGTGGCACCATAGGGAGCTCCACCGAAGGCCTCAGTGGCAGGGTCCGCATGCGGTTCTCCGCCCAGTTCGGCACAGCCCTCACACATTTGGTGGCCCCATTGGGAGCTCCCCCGTAGGCCCCAGTGGCAGGAGCCGCATGCGGTTCCCCGCCCATTTCGGCACCCCCCTCACACGCTTCGTGGCACCATATGGAGCTCCACCGAAGGCCTCAGTGGCAGGGTCCGCATGCGGTTCCCCGTCCATTTCGGCACAGCCCTCACACGCTTCGTGGCTCAATTGGGAGCTCCACTGAAGGCCCCAGTGGCAGGGTCCGCATGCGGTTCCCCGCCCGTTTCGGCACACCCCTCACACGGTTTGTGGCCCCATAGGGAGGCCTGGCAAACGATGGACCCAGAACGCGGTATCCACATTTGCATATGGTTGGGTTTTTCGTCAGGCTAAGTTTGATAATCATTGTTGCCAGTTTCGCCTGGGTGGCCTGCAGTTCCAATCTGTAAGGGCTCGAGCGCTTGCGCATCAATATTGCACTCCATGGCCCGCACTCTGCGAAGGTATGTCCGTAAAGTGTCTCCTTCTGCTGTGTCCTCCAAGTTTTGTTGCTCAGAATGGTATCTAAGTGGTTGTTTTGTGCGTCGCGTAGAAGCTCGTCGACGCGGCCGTCAGATTCCAATGTTCTCGCATTATTATGGATTATGGTGAAGTTGGTGATGCCATTGCTGTCGATGGCTGGTGCTGGTAGTGCTGGGGAATGCTGACTAGAGATGGTAGGGAGGGGTTGGTGGATGGGACAGCTGGGAAAGTCACCGTCAACGTTCGCGCATTCCGTTCCCCCGCCGCCAAAGTTAAGGCGCGGTTGCGGAAATCGCATGGGTGCCATTGGGAAACCGTTTTCTACAGAACTGTTCTTTCCCCGTCCTTCTTCACCCGTCGGTGGCGGTGGTGGTACGCGGTGGTCGGCAATTGGGCTGGTTGTTGTTGTTGCTGGTCGTTGGCACGGTCGGTGATGTCGCCGCTGCTGGTCGGCGGTGGGACTGTCGCATGCCGTCGCTGGTCGGAGCTGCTGATCGGTGATGGTCTGTGGTGTTTTGTGTTAGGGCGGCAACGGGCTTTTGGTCGGTAGAAGTCGGAGTGGTGTCGTTGATGTGTGTCGGTGCTGGTGTTGGTAACGGTCGGAACTGGTCGGTGTTGTTGGTCGGAGGTGGTCTGTGCAGGTCGGTTTCTGGCCTGGCCGGTGCTCCTGATTAATGACCGTCGATGTTGTTCGCGTTGCTGCTCGGTGGTGGTACTGGTGTAGGTCGCTGGTCGGCGCTGTTGGTTTGTGGTGGTCCGCTGTGTTTTCTGCTTGGCCTGTTTTGGGCTGCTGGTCGGTGGAGGTCGATGCTGTTGGTGTCGTCATGGTGTGTCGATGTTCCCAGTGTCGGTCTGTCCTGGTCGATGTTGCTGGTCGGAGGTGGTCTGTGGGTGTCGGTGTGTGGTCCAGTTGGTGTTGCTTGTCGTCGTGCTTGGTGTTGCTGGTAGTTTGAGTCGCTGTTGGTAGTGTGGGTATTGGTCGCCGCTAATCAGTGCAGGCGTGCTGGTCGGTGCTGGGATCGCGGGGCCGTGGATGTTGCAGCCGTTGGAGTTGTCGTCCGCGAACATGGCCAGGCTGTGGTCGGAAAGGCACGCCTTCCAATCTGGTTCGGCAAATCTGTTCGGGACCCGAATGTCTCGGGATAGGACGCTGGGGTGGATGATTTGATGCCGATGTCGTCGTGCTCAGAGGGTAGGGGAGAACGGATTTTGGAGGGTGGGTGTAGAAGATGAAATTCATCTGAGAGACGGGCCTTCGTACTGGTACTAGTGCAAATGCGCGGTGGTGTAGCCGTCAATCTTGACTCTCCCGCCACTTCTTCTTGAATTGTTGACGCTTCGCGCATCCTCACCAGCCCATCCAGAAACGATGCCCAGGGGAATAGCCAGAAGCCTCTTCAATGCCTCTCGGAGTCTCCTCGGATGTCTCTGGGAAGCTTCTTGGATGCCCCTTGAAACGTCTGGGGAAGCTCTTGGCGGGCCCAGGGCCATCTTTGATCGTCTTGGGTACCTCGGGGATCATCTTGAGGCCTCTTGGGGGTCTCTTGGGAGCCTCTTGGAGGCCTCTTGGCGCCGCCTGGGCGCCTCTTGGGGCCCTCTTGGGGCGCTCGTGGGAGCTTTGGGGGCGCTTTTTGGGCTATCTTGGAGGCCATCGATCAAACAACACGGGAGCTCCAATTAGCGCCCCCACTCGGGAGCCCCACACATCGCCTCTTGGGGCGCTCTTGGGGCATTCTTCTAGCGCTCTTGGTCGCTGTTTGAGCCGTTTTGGGACTCTCTTGGGCCTCCCTCGGGGCCCTCTTAGCCCATCTTGGAGCCATCTTGAAGCCTCGGATGGCCATCAGACGCGAAAAGGCGAGACAGCAACACACACACACACACACACTGATTTCCCGTAGGTTTTGGAATGGATTTGGGCTCTTCGGAGCTTCCTTGGGGAGCTCTTTGACCACTTTGAGCCGTTGGGGCACCTTGGAGCATGTTGGAAGCCATCTTGAGGCATCTCTTGCGCTATCGTGATTCATATTGGAGGCCATCTTGGGCTCTCTGAGGCCCTCTTGGAGCCGTCTTGGGCCATGTTGGACGCCCCGACTGGGGGTAGGGGGGGTAAACCCCTCCGAGAAGAGGAAGCATGGGGGTGGAAGCGGAAACGCCCTTGACCACTTACGCCCAGAGGACTGGTGGGATACTTTAAACGGAGAAGGTTAAAGGCGAGGTATAAATCGAGCATGTACCGCTGCCGTGCCTGGCTCAAGCCGGGCCCGGCCAAATATGTGATTGTGCCTCACCGAGGCGCACGACTTGTATCTGAGATCGGAAAATACCTTTTCCATTGACGATGCCCATCCTATCCTTTACTCCAGATCCCATGCTTCGTCTTGCTCTCTTGCTCATGCGATATGAGCCAAAGCCTGGGATATGGCAACGCTTAAAGCGTAACACATACCTAAGCTTACCAGCTTGTTTTCGACTTGGTAGCGGAGCTGGCTACACTCTCGTGTGGCTGGCTCTCGCTCTGATTCCTGTAATCCACGGCACAACTTGGTGGACTACTACTACGGTGGAATACCATGTTGCGCCGGCTCTGCGAGGAGCGGAGCCAGTCCGCGATCGAGCTAGCGGGGCAACCCGCGAACTCGAGACGCTCTCTCCTACTTCACTGCGCCACTTCACTCTCGACTTCCACCAGATGCCAATCGGCAACTCGATCGAGAACGTGGTCACCCTGCGGGGCTACCCGCAGCGGGGCCACCTGCATCCCGTGCCAGTCAGGCGCCTCACGGCTACTACGCCAGAGCCTGACAAACCACAGCCTAAACCAATCACCGAAGCCGAAATGCACATGCACTGGATTAAGATAACTATCTTCGGCATTCTGTGGGTAATAATGGGATGTGCTGTGGGATACATGCGGCAGGGGATGGACGACACGCGTACTACTGGCCCTTCATGGGACCCTGCCGGTACTACGCCTTTTCGCGAATACGTTCGCGAAGTACATGCATGGATAAACGTAACGAGCGGCAATATGACGCCACCACAACAAGCTGCAGCACTACAACGAGGCCTTCAAGGTCTTGCTCGTCGTATCGCCATGCAGGTCCCCTCCCAGATCATCAACTATGGTGTAACTGTCAATGGACAGCCAACGGATGCAGTCACATATATACTGTACCTACTGAGCACCAAATTTGAAAATCTGGAAGATGAGCGCCAGCTCAACTCTGGCACTGCCCTTATCGACTTCCGCGTCGAAAGGGGCGAGCGAATCGACTCAGTATTAGCTCGATTCGAGATGGCCCGTGACGAGGCTAACTCTGTTGGCTTTGTCATCCCCAACTTTCAGATCCTAACGCTGATTCTCTTCAGAGCGTTAGGCGTTGGCGCGTCACGAGCCCAACACCTGCTGGAGCCTTTTAATCATCAGATGCCCAGAACACAAGCAGACTATGACAGGCTGCTGACCAGGATGAGGAACTACGGACATGTTGCCGAGCGCTCTCCTGGCAACATTGCGGGTATCTTCACAGGGCACCACTCACATGCAGGTGTCTACGCCACGACTGCGGGGTCACCCGCTGGTCCTGGCGAGCCAAGTCCCTGGGCTGACCCAGCCGATATGCCCAACGAGGCCACTGCCTTCTTAGGGCAGACCGGCCAGGCATCGGCAGAGGCAGCTGAGGCGAACGCCTGGTCGAACTACTCGCCAGGCGCCGCCTACACTGCAAGCCCGCCCTCGGGCACAACCCTCTGGGGCCAAGCGGAGTCATCCGCTCAAGGGTCTCAGCCACCCTCACCGTTTGAATCTGGCACTGACACAGACACCTCATCTGACGATGAGCACAATGGCATAGTCTCTGCTGGTAATGACTATCCAGCGGATGACACTCACCTTTCTGAACAACAAAGAGCGGAAGCCGCTTTTATGGCCTATCGCAAATCAAAACGCCGTTGGAGGCGCTTTATGAAGAAACCAGTCAGAAAAGTGAGACGTGCAGTACGCCGACATTTCAAACGATATGGAAAGGGTCGTGGCAAAGGGGGTCGCAGACGCCGTATGCATGGTAGGGGTATTACTGCTTTCCTCACGTCCTTAACTGATATAGTCTTTGAGGAAGTTCTTATCGGAGGCAAAGGTCGGGGTCACAGGCGGACCTCCGGTAAGGGAAAAGGGCGGAGGGGCAACCCTAGGGACGCTTCTGGCAATACTATGAAGTGTCATACATGCGGCAGCACAGAGCACTTGCGCGATCAATGCCCGAAAGGGAAAGGAAAGGGATCCGTACATTTGGCTCAAAATTCTTTTATGGATGACATAGACTACATTGACTACGAGTTTTACGTCAATCCAGAAGCGGCTCCCGCCGCGGGCTCCTCCACGTACTACGTGATGGCCCGCTACGCTGAAGTGACCGTAGCCCTGGAAGATTACGCAGTGACCCTCTTCGACGAGTTCCACGGCTGGGACGAAGTCGACGAGGTCGCGTTCAATGCTTGGTTCGGTCTTCCAGCGGGGCCACCCGCCGACGACGAGATCTCCGAAGCTGAGACCGTCCCGGCGACCGAGGAAGAGCTCACCGCCGCGCTGGCACCGCAGGTGATTGGCATGCCGTTGCTGCCAGATCTTCCGCGAGCTGGCTCGGAAGCGGGAGACGCTGATGACGAAATGCGGGGCCATCCCGCGTATTCTGACTCCGAAGAGGCCGAAGAGGACTATAAGGACATGCTCCAAGAGCAGGTCGCAGAAGCAATCCGGCTCCTGAGTGCGCCAGCACATCAGCAGATAACCATGAACGACCTGCTGTCGCGCCCAGGGGCCGCACGGCTGCGTCCATACCTGGAACCAGACATGTCGGCACCTCAGATGCTGACAGCACTCCAGGCTCTAGCGGGGTCACCCGCCGAAGTGACGCCAGCCGCAGCAGCGGGGCCACCCGCTTGGTCTATGGATGTATTTATGCAGGGCTGCGACCAGATGGACCTCAACGACCTCACGATGGAGCAGCTAAACGACATCGGGTACTTCAGGAGCCCGTATCAGCACGTATTCATGGTCCAGGACAGCTCAGAGGACTCGGAGGACATGCGCTATGCCAAGAGGGACAGACGACCATCGCCTCCCCGAGACTCAGAGCATGACGATCAAAGGCCCATGGAACGTGGTAGTGCGTCAGCGGGGCCAGCCCGCAGGAGGAGCCGTTCAGCTCCCCGACGCCCTACACATGATGCATCGGGCTACCCGTACAGTACGGAGCACTCCGTTGGTGTATCCGCTCAGTACGTGCCGGATTGGTACATCAATTGGTACCCCGGCTACTCGATGGACGTGATCCGCCACTGGTATTCTAAGGAATACTGCACCAAAAGGGACGAAACTGGCATGATAATACGTACCAAGGGTGGCAAGACCAAAACGCCAGAGGCTTGGGACAAAAGGGCTAAGAAACAGGAGATCATCAAAGATCGCAAGACATACAGAAAACAAGTATGTCAGTGCGAGCCCTTCAAAGGTCACATGCGCAGTTGTCCAATGGACCGCCCCTCCAGGAGCCCTCATCGCGGTGAGACCCCGTGGAATTGGTCTCATGGAGATGACGCTGGCAACGTCCATGATCCTAACAAGGAGGTCCCTGGAGGAGGAAAGCGCGTCACAGAAGCCGATCGCGTCCCTATGACCGAAGAGGTTGCCAACGCTGTCAGGGAAAATTGGGTACAGCTTCCCAATGACCATCGCCTCAAGGAATGGAACCGCCGATTCCATAAAGAGGCGGGGTCACCCGCAGGATCCAGCAAAGAAGCGGGGTCACCCGCAGACGCGGCGCCAGCCGCTGGGTCCGCGGACGAAGATTGGATAGCTGTTGCATCTGTTGCCGGGTCCGCCGCCGGTACTGACCACACCGAACTGAATGAAGAATGGGCGGCGGAAGACGGCTCAGAGAACCCATTCCCTGATGGATGCGCCTGTTGGTACTACAGCTCCTCGGCGCAGAAGTGGCTTTGCACGAGGGTAATTCACCGCCGCGAAAATGGCAAGTACAAGCTGGCCATAAAAGGCACTGCCGACATCGACCATATGAGGCAGATCATCCATGATCATGGCCAGCCAGAAGGCCCTCCTAAGGACCCTCCTGGTCCACAACCAGGCAAGGGCAGCAGACCACCTCCAAGACCTGAAGCCGACTCCTCGTCTTCACCGACTCCTGCGAAGAGGCACCCGTCCAGGAGCCCCGAAGGCACACAGGGGCGGGCGAAGGCCAGAGGGATCGCCAAGACGGACGACCTTGAGCTCGAAGATCCTCCCGGTCTGTCCGTGACGGAGAGGAGGAAGGCTTTTGCTGGACCATCGACCCCGATGCCACCGGCTGCCCAAGGCGATGTCAAGGACGAAGCTCGCAATCAGCCTAAGGCAGCCTTCCGAGGTGACTGGACTCCAACTCTGCATCAGCCGCGCCTTGCACCACGACCAGGTTCGGCACGAATGAAAGCACAGCCGAAGCCCGAAGCTGGGATGAGGTCGGTGCGGGCAGAAGCAGCCGCCAAAGCTAAGGAGGACAAGGGCTCTGCGGGGCCACCCGCTAAAGCGGCGCCAGCTGCAGCAGCGGGGACACCCGCAGAAAGCACTCTTCAAGAGAAGAACGCTTCAGAGCCCTCAAAGAATTTGGCGACCGACAGAAACAAGCCGACGATGCAGTGGCTGACCAAGGTCACCCGCACCCTGGCGCGGAGTCATCCGCTGGAGCTGCCTCGTCAGCCGCAGGTTCTGCAGGGCCACCCATTAAAGCGGCGCCAGCTGCATTAGCGGGGCCACCCGTTAGAGCGTCGCCAGCTGCGTTAGCGGGGCCACCCGCGCGCTGGCAGCCAGTAATGTCTGTTCTTAGGAACATCCCTCTGGGAGCCATGGAATATTGGCAAGGCATTGAAGGCAAAGGCCCGAAGCGCACCATAAACCCACGAGTCACTCGAGACGATACAGACCGATACGAGGTCATTAATTGCCCTGATCGTCGTAACTTCGAGTGCCGCAACGACTGGGAACGTGAGCAACAAGCCGTGGGAAATATGTTGCGAGACAGGCCGCCATTGCGCGTCGCACAGCATAAGGCAGAGCTCATGAAGGTCATGGAGAGGTTCGGCATGGATCCGACTCTGCCGCGCGATGGGCAAATGACCAAGGTGTCAACATGGTTCTCTACAGCCCTACGCCATAGTCCGTATTGGAAGGACGGATTCAGCCGACACTTCGAAAAGATTAGCACTTTCGATCCATACGATGGCTGGGTTGTTGTTGACGATTTGCTGACAAACTGGACTGAAAATGATCAGTGGAAAGGCTATCGTGAAATGCACGAGGTGCTGATCAAGGGCAGGCCCCACACGTCATACGTGTATTGGGTGCTGCTAAACTGCTGTGAGATGATTGACCATCACGGCATGCAGAAGGGCAGGCTCCAGATGAAGTGCGTTGATGACAGCATGCTGCTGCCTCCCAGGTTTCGACCAACGGCACGCAGGCCACAGTACTTCATCAGAGCCACGAACGGCCACAGCAGCCCAGGCATCCACTGTCCCGAGTCGCTTTATAAGCCGATCACAACATGGATGAAAGAACCAGACGACCCAGTATATTTCATCCACGGGACACAGTGGGAGTATGTCAAGGACATCCTTGCTAATGGCCTTTCATGCCTCGCACAGGACAACCCTAAAAGGAAGGGGGGGCGCCAATTTGTACACGGCTGCCCCTACCTCCCGGGCGACCCGAGGATTCAATCGGGCATCCGTCCTGACTCGGAGGTGCTCATATTCTGCAGCATCAACAAGATGCTGTCCAGTGGCTTTTCCATATGGAGGTCAGCAAATGACATCGTCATGACACGGGGCCACGACGGCCGTATACCGCCCGATCATATCCTCCAGATTGTGAGCATTGCGAAATATCGGGTCGGTGAAGCCTGGAGCAATCCGCTGGCTTATGACAAGTCGCGGAGGCGGGGCCAACCCGCGGACAGGATTCGCACCGATGACTACCTGCCACTTAAATTATGTGACAGAACTCTGGGTGTAATGGAAGATCACGCCATGTACCTAAAGGGCTGGTCTAAGACGGACGGTCGCCCATTCAACTTGATCATGACCGAGCAAGATGTTGCTCCACGACCGTACGACACACAGACGGTCCTCATGATAAATGCCCAGGAAGACGAGGTCATGCCTGAAGCGGGGCCACCCGCAGGTGCGGGGACACCCGCGGTAGACACCTCGGACGGTTCATGGCAACAAGTGGTCACACCAGTAGCAACGGTAGCATCTCCTTGGAGGCCGGATCAGCAGACATGGGTCCAGGCCCTCAACAGCTACTTGACACCAGCCGACGTCTCTGGACTGACCGATCAGCTATATCGTGCTGACCCGTGGGCAGTGCATACAGGTATCCAAGACGCACAGCAGAGGAACCTGCGCACTCCTGCGGGGCCACCAGGCGCCCTAGGACCACAACCACAACGCCCTCCGCAGCAGGCTGGAGGTGCGAGGTTTGTCCCTATGGGCGGCTCAGATGGTGGCTCGCCGTTTCGGACTCCGCCGTCTGAAACGAGCGAGAACAGCTTGTGGCAAAGACTCCAGGCGATTCGCGGGAATCCGGCGCTCGCAGCAGCACTCCAGGCGACCACTCCCTTTGGCACTCCGAGGGGTAGTGAAGGAGGAGTGGCTGCGGGGACACCCGCCGAGCGAACGCCTGCGGAGCCACCCGCACATGCGGGGCCACCCGCTGACGGACAGCAAGGTTCAGACTACGAACGTCGGGCAGCCAACTTAAGAGCACAGGCTACCTTTCTGCAGCAACAAGCTGATAGAGTGCCCAGCCTGTTGCGGAACCGCAACATAGATGTTACGAATCATGGCGACTTTCGGCCTCTCTGGAGCTGGACTTCTGAAGATGCTCCAAATGCTGATCCCACGAATCCATATCGACAGGTGTTTATTCCAGGAATAGCATCACACCCAATATATGGATGGGACAATCACGGACCAGCAGAGGCACAGGCCATGGACGCGCCGATGTACCCGGAGTACTACGCGCAGATGAATAACACTCCTATGATTGCGGGGCCACCTGCGAACGAATACACTCGGAATCTTGCCAATGAGATGTTTCGTTTGCAGTTTACACGAGCGGTCGATGCGCAGTCTATGCCGCACTACGCCTACATGCCCACGCCGACGGACCCCGAGACCGTAGTTCAGCCAGCTGGTCTCGCGGTGCCAGCCGCTATGGGCAGCATGCCAGACTACATCCGCGACGTGCACAACACGCAGCAAGCGATACTGGCATCTAGGCAGCAGGCTCGGGACAACACCAGGCTGCGCCAACAACGCGCGATCCAGAGAAGGATTGAGCGTGAGACCCAAGCGGGGACACCCGCAGACGCGGGGCCACCCGCTGAACGGCCAGATAGACGGCCGCCACCGACGCCATATCGGGAGGGCGAAACCACTTTCGAGCGCCAAGCTCGGACTCGCCCAGACGTGCCTGCTCCAGTCATTTCAGACTACAACTTCACACAGTGCCCAATCTGTATGGACAACTACGAGATGGGCACTATAGTGTGGAGACTGGCGTGTGGGCACTTCTTCCACGATATATGCTGGGATCGTGTTGCACAGCAGCACGTCCGCAATCAGCGACCAGGTGCGCCGAACGAGGCCCCCTGCGCTGTGTGTCGTGGGCCGGGCATAGTTATAGCACACTTCCCGTATGCTGGACAGCGCGACGCTGAATCGGAACAAGCGCGCCAGCAGGAAAGGTACGTGGCAGATGCCCGGGAAATGCGTCGGCTACGTGAAGCAGTGGAGGCACTGGAAGCTCGAGCCGCGCAATCGGCGGAGCCATCCGCACGTGCCCCAGCTGCACAGGCACACCCCTGGCCAGCGCCAGAGCAAGGCATCCAGATGCCAATCCTGCCTACGCTTCGAGCGCAGGAGCCCCCAGCTGCGGGGCCACCCGCTGAAGCGGCTCCCGCCGCCAAAGCGGGGCCACCCGCAAATGGACCTCCAAATCCAGGATTCCTGAGGGCAATGGAGGCCAACATCAGGCGGAGTGGCAGGAGCGGAGGCGGGACTCGAAGGCCAACTGGATCAACCAGGACCTCGCGTGTGGCAAGCCCGGTCAGCGCTAGGAGCCGGGCAAGCGCTGAGAGCGCGGAGGCAGCCCAGTTCCATACCACATTCATGATCGATACAGAGGGGCTGACCTATGCACGTGACGACACGGACACGCTGCCGCCAGGAGGTGAATGGATGTCCACACTATCTGCGAATTATTGGGTTCTTGAACAGGAACCAATTACCGTGGAGGAGCGCCGCCAATATGAGCAGATGTGGTGCACCGAGCTAACCATGAGCCAATGGGTGCTTGAACAGCGCCTGTTGAAAGGTACACTCGGTTCGCAGATCACGTACCACACCAATGACCATGGTACAATGGCTCTGGCAGCGCGAAATGGGACATTCTTCCCTGACGAAGACGGTATGCCCTGCATCTCGTTCATGCTAGACATTGGGTCCAACGTGAACATCATTGGATCCAATACGGCGCGAACCTTCCAGGAGATTATGGCCAGGTACAATCATAGACCTGCCATATGCACCCTGAGCAAGACCCTCTACATCAATGGTGTTGGTGAGGGCGCTGCGATATGTCGGAAGATGGGCAACTTCAAGATCGGGGTACAATATGCCAATGAGGCAAGCCCCCGTATCGAGGAGTATGCCTCCAACATCGCAGAAGGCTCGGGTGCCAATCTCCCGGCCATCTGGGGCCTAGGAGCCATGGAAGCACGTGACACGATCATCGTGCTGAAGCCAGGCTACCAGAAGGTTATCTTCCCCAGCGGTGACTACACCCTGAAGCTGGGAAGGGGCGCCAAGGTCCTGAAGGCGAAGAAAACTCCCTCGGGACATCTCGCGATTCCCTGCGGTTTGTATGACGGGGCTAAAAGCCAGACGGTCACGAACACCTTCACAATCCGCAGCAGTCGAGATGGCTATACCGAGACGGAGAACGAAGAGGACCCCGTCAGTGCGGGGCCACCCGCTGGAGCAAGTGCGGGGCCACCCGCCGAAGCAACAGCGGGGCCACCCGCGACGGGACAGTCCATGACCGTCACGACCGATACGTACATTGTCGAGCCGTACCTCGACAAGCAGCTCCTGGAAGACACGACCCGTTTGATCGTGGACAGGACGCTGAACAGCTGGTGGGAGGGCCAACAGTGTCCCGAAGGGACCTGGCCACATATGAAGGATGCCCTGAAGTCTAAGATATTCTGGGCAGTCCAGGAGGCGGTGAATAAATGGACACCTGAGGACCAAGCGGGGCCACCCGCGTCACCGCCACCACCACCAAGCTACACGGGCGGAGGTTCGTCGGACTCTGCGGGGCCAACCCGCGTGGAGATCGCGAGCGTAGCCGCACCAGCGACTCCTGCGGAGCCATCCGCTAACAGCATGCCCCCGAGTCAGACGGCAACGTGGTCACACGACCGCCGCTGACGGGGGCAGGCGGGCGCGCCGGCGGCGCTCGCTTGCGAAGAGAAGCCGAATACCGGCCTCCTCGCTACATACGTTGGCCGCGCTGAGGCCCGAGAGGAAAAATATCATTCAAAATGTCTTGTCATCGAAGATATTCGCACAGCTTGCGCTGAACTCCGAACCCGTGGATATATATGCGACCGGATTACCCATAATGAGGTAATGACTTCAACTGGAACACAGTATTTGGGAAATTTGTTGGCAGGAGACTACAATATGTTGTGGGTGGCCACACCCTCTGATTGGTACGTTCGTACTCCAGGAAAGAGGGCGGGACCACACTATCAACGTATACAAAATCTCCTGATCAAAGCGCGTGCTCTGAGAATGCAGATAGTTATCCTGGGGCCACCCGGGTATTTCTGGAAACAGGGTCCGATCAAAGATGTTATCGAAGATTTGAAGCTAAGCATTATACGAATGAGACTCTGTCATTTCGGTATCAAGTTTGACCGATCCAGTAAATATCCCAGTGGTTCTTATATACAAGTTGCTACATCTTGTCCTCATATACCGATAAACTTATGGAAATGTACTTGTGGCTCACACAAGGAGCATGATTTGGATTGGTATGGCCAAGATCAGCAACGTGCCGAGTTTCGGTATAAAACTTTGGCTATCATTATTGCACGCTTCCTTGATCAACTCGATAAAGCCAACATGATCAGGAATGAGCGGAGGGCGGTACACCTCAGTGTGTGTACTCGCGTTGACAGAAAGGTCAGACACTACGTCCAATGTCCACAAAAGGGCCCTCAATGGGACCATGTTGTTCGTAGAGTCACGACCGACCTGGACACGAATAAGATCGTTCAATATATCAGAATCCAGGATCAGCCAACTGGGTACAATTATGTAGCTCCATTACCTGATGGGGTTACAAACATCAGTACTCGGCTATACTGGGAGCCTCCGGCTCCAGTTCTTCATGGCGACGGTGAGTCGCGAAGGCCACGCCCAAAGCGTGTGACGATCGTCGACGACGATCGATCTCCTCCCCCTTCGATTGAGCGTTGCCAAACGCGACCCACCAACAACCTTCCTGAAATTCCGCCATTTCCTGACTTAACAGCGGATTCCTCCGCAGCGGATCTCTCCGCGGAAACTGCGTTGCCCACTGATGCCAGGATAAAACAGAAAGAAAAGCAGAAAGCTGACAAAGAGGCCGGCATCAAACCGAAGAAAGTCCCGAAGAAAGTGGAAGACGGTAACGACGACTGTGGAGAGGACCTCAAAGGGCTTGACTGCTCCACATATTTCAACGACGTTCCTCTTGACGACTCGGACTCGGACAGCGAATCAGAGGACATCTTCATGATGTTACCGGCGGGGCAACCCGCTGACTCACATGCTGATGTCTTCTCGATGGTCCAGTCATTATGCTACGGCAGAAACAATCAAGTGGACATGCTTGAATTATGTGGGGGCAAGGGTGGTATATCCATATTAGCCTTCAAGAGGGGACTCTCGTCAGGCGGGAACCTTGACAAGATATCTATGGTTGACCTTGGAAACTCGGAAGTACAAAGAGCAGTCCTCCACTACCTCAAGACTTGCTTTGTCAAGATCACGATTCTGCAGCCAAGCTGCAGAACTACTGGACTTCCTTCCTATTTCAATGCACAGGTCAATCATGATACGTGGCTTAAACACCACAAAGAGGACCTGCCTCACATCACGTTCTGTGGAACAGTCGCTCTATTACAAGACGACCTAAGACGTTTCTTTCTCAGGGAACAACCAATGGGCACGTGGGTGGATGAGATCCAGCCATGGAAGGAACTGGCACAACGCAAGGTCACTTGCCAAACGATTATTGATCAGTGCACGACTGGTCTCAAAGATTCATTTGGACAATACATCCGCAAGCCAACACAGATGATGGCAAACAAAGAAGAGTTGTTGGCACCTTTCAGAGGCAAGCGTTGTCCAGGTAATCATGTGCACGCCAATGCTTGTAACAAAGAACTAGCAAGGGCGGCACAGTATACCTACAGAATGCAGTCACTGATCGTTGATGCGGTGCAAATCGCCAAAGACCTGTTTGCTTACGGTCGCGATCCATTCGCGAATCGCGAACGCAGCTATGCGTTCGTAACAAACAGTGCTGGCTACGACTTGGACGACCCAACAATCCGGAGACACCCAAACGGAGAAATCTGGCGACCACCACCTGGCGGTCTTGGGTGCCCTGGCTGTGTGGACAACAACTACAAGCAATCACCAAAGCACAGCAGGGATCCGAAGATGTGTCGGTGGTATGATGTTGAACCATACTACTGGGACTGTCCAAGCTGTAAGAAGGAATATCAGAAGAGCAATCCTCACCACACCAAGATATCTGGCCAATGCAGATTCGCCGAAAAATGGAAGCTGCCAGATAACTTTGGCCAGCCGCGCCCGGCGGGGCAAGCCGCTCCTGCGGCGCCAGCCGCGGAAGCGGCTCCAGCCGCAGAAGCGGCGCCAGCCGCAAAAGCGGCGCCGGCCGCGAGAGCGCGCATACGCGCGCCTAGGCCGCCACGGCCTGGTGAGGGCGATCCAACCGCAGGCGCCAGCAGCCATGACATCACCAGAGCCGAAGGGGCTAATGGTGGCAACACTGGCGCTGGCAGCTCTGACGATCACCGTAGACTGCCACAAGTTGCAGCAAGGCGCGGACGCATGGAGGGAGGAGATCCTCCACCACCGCCGCAGCCTCAAGCAGAGCCGAGGCCAAGGCCAAGGCTCCCTGATTGGACTCGCTTCGACGTTCAGCTCAGCCTCCAAAACCTGCGCAGCTTTGACCCAGCTGTAGTGCAGCGAGAACTCCGCAAACTCCACTTGAGATGGTTTCATGCCAAGGAGCCAAAAATGCGGATGATTCTAACCAAGGTTGGTCTGGGTGAAACCCGTTTGAGTCTGATCAAAGGCATTTGCGACTCGTGTAGAGAATGTCGAGCCTGGGACAAACCAGGCAACACGGTGATGCCTTCTGTGTCACTGCCAGGACGTTTCAACGAGGAAGTCGAATGTGATCTTTTCTTTTACAAACAGGAACATATTGTTTTTCACATCATCGACCGTTGTATTCGCTGGGCAGCTGGCACAGAGATTCCTGATAAGACCATGCATACTGTTCTCGATGCCTATCATACAACTTGGATGCAACATGGCCCTGCTAAAATCTTATACTCCGATGGGGAAGGAGCACTGAATAACGATACAGCAAAGGCCATCCTTAAGGCTAAGGGAACAGAGCTTCGTATCCGAGCGCGTGGCCAACACGCCACGACTATCGAAGCTAGGAACGGCATCCTGCGACACCTCATACACGTGATGGGAGAAGAATTGAATAGATTAAATATTCCTCTGAATTTCACTCGTCTTTTACATGAAGCCTTGTTTGCCAGCAACGCATTTACCTTCTACAATGAAGTGTCTCCGTACAATGCGCTGTATGGCAGACAACCAGCTATGCTTCCCGATTTCCCTGTCTTGGATCATGATCAGTCCGCTGAATCATCAGATCACTCAAGGGAGGAAACAATCAGGAGGGTTAGTCTGGAGGCAATCACGCAGGCCACTGCGGTTGCCAAGACGAACAGGGCTCTCCGTACGAAGACTACTGCTACGGGTGAATTTCACTACAAAGAGGGAGATCTCGTGGACTATCATCGCCCGACCACCACGAAAGACGACTGGGGTGGATGGAGTGGTCCATACCCGGTCATCCGCAACGAACCTGACCGAGGCCAGGTCATCGTGAAGGTCGGCAGTCGCGAGGTGCGAGTACAGTATCCTGACACACGACACACGCTGTACATCGAAGCACTTATGGTCCGCGAGATAGGATCGGACAATACGGCCCTTCGGACAGTATTGGCCTTTATTGCCGGTCTGCCAGCGGGGAAACCCGCCATGACTTTCGGATATCTACCAGCGAAACAGGGTCGGCTGCAGATGACTGCTGCGAGCCGACTTTCGCCTAAGGTGCACTTGGCTCTTCAGTACCTCATACGCAACTACTTTCGTATTGAAAACGTTGTTGCTGTACGACTTGCCAAGAGCCTGACGAAGTTGCCTGCTGCACCCTATGCAGACAGCTGTACACTAGTGCACTATGATAATGATGTGACCCCTGGTTTTCATTACTATGAAGCTGATGGCACTGCCTTGAACATCTACGACATCACAGGATCTACACACTCACGCATCATCCAGTGTCTTAAATCCAGGAAGCCGTCTGCTGGATTTGACCGGAGACCTCACTAAGTTTGAGGAACTCGCTGATGGTCCACCACCAAGCGAGTCACCTCCAGCAGCTGCTCCTGAGGAGCCTCCTACGGAGAACGATGGTCGGCCCCCGACCATCATAGAGGAAACAGAAGAAGATCTGGATGCCTTTGTCTTGAAGTCGTGGTATGCTGAACTGATGGATGACAGAACACTCTTTGAAGCTGACACAGAAGAAGTCATGCATGCAGTTCCCACATACATGACAGACACACAGTGTGTGTTAGTCTCTACGACCTGTGAAGATGTGCAAGGCCACTTGCCGGAGCGGGGTCACCCGCCAGGATACGACATGGACACTTCTTACTACGTTCCTTTATGCTCCACGGATCCGGACAGTAAATATGATCTGGACTCCGATGAGCACGGGAAGTACATCGAGCTCTGCTTCACAGCAGACATGTCCAAAGTCGTCCTGTCCGAGCAGCAACGCCGATTGTTGGATGGCAGCAGCGTCACAACTATGCGAGTATACGTTAGTGCTGCTTCCAAACGTGCCGTGGTCGTCAAGGAAGACGATCTACTCACGAAGGCCGACGTCAAAGCAAATCCGGTCAAAGTTTCCAAAGCCCTTTACACAGAATTGAAGACTTGGCTTGACAACAAATGCTTCCAGATGACTGACTTGAGCAAAGCGTCTAATATCATGACTTCACGCTACGTATACAAATGGAAGTTTGTCAAGAACGAAAAGGGCGAAATGGAAAGGACGATTAGGTTACGCTTGGTACTCCGTGGCTTCATGGACCTTGAAGCCTTTGATGTCGAAACCTTCTCTGGCACGGCAAGGAGGTCAAGCCAGAGACTGCTCGCAAGTTCTGCTGCATGCAACAAAGCTTGGATCATCGCTTCCCTGGACATCAACATGGCTTTCTTGAAGGGACTGACCTATAGCGAGCTCGCCGCGGCAACGGGCGAGAAAGAGCGTGTGGTGTGCTTCACACTACCTCCTGGGTCAGCAGCTGTCCTTCGCACACTGCCAGGCTTTGAGTCATATGACGAATCAAAGCATTGTCTTCGGTGTCTGAAGCCGGGGACGGGCACGAAGGATGCTCCCAGGGCATTCTCGTTGAAGCTCAGGTCCATCACTAGGAGCTTTGGGCTACAGCCTACTTCATACGACGAAGAGTTCGAGATGAGCCCAAACCTCTTGACAGCCAAACACGTTGATGACATCAATATGACCGGGAAGGAAGATGCTATTGACAAGTATGTCAAGTGTGTTGAAGATACGTTTGGAAAGTGCAAACTGAACAAGCATACATACACAAACTGTGCCGTTCGGTACAACAAGACCGATGATGGGAGCGTCACTCTTGATCAGGACGAATACATCAAACAGCTCGTCCTATCACACATCCAGAACTCACAGGAGCTGATCCTGAGAGCAAAGCGACAAAGACGATTTCTGACATGTTCGTCAGTCTTCGTGGCGCTCTAGCCTATGCGTTGATCACGCAGGTATGGCTGATGGTCTATGTTGTCTCACTACAACGTATCCAGGAACCGACAAACATCCAGGTACGACGACTAAACGCGGTTACCAGGAAACTACAGGCAGGTCCGAAGAAGATCGTGTATCAAGCTATGACTCCAACAGGAGAAGTTGACCTGCATAGCGATTCTGGCTATCGCCGTCTCAATGGAGATGAAGACGACGAAGTCAAAGGCTATGGTATCCGCGGGGCTAACCTGCTGAGGCGTGGCCACACGCAAGCGGGGAAACCCGTCGTGCACCTGGTGGACGCATACTGCAAGTCTCATCGACTGCAGGTGCGTTCGAGCTACTCTGCGGAAACACTGGCAGCAGCCCACAACTTGGAAGACTGCTACCCGACCATTGTAACGCTCCACGAGCTACACTCGGGACCATTGACCCCCACACAGTTAAAGAACATATTGGAAATGGGTGGTCTATGTATCAAAGTCACTCTGACTATTGATGCCGAGTCTGTCTTCAAGTCTTTGTCTAGCAAAGATCTGAAGAAGCCCACAGAATGTACTCTGCTTGGGCACATTAGCTGGATCCGCCAGATGATGGAGCGCGGAATCGTTGAAAGCGTTCAATGGTGTGACACGCGGGATATGACTGCCGATGGTCATACCAAAGGTAGCATTGACCGCGCGTTGCTCCTACAAGTAATGGCCGGCCAGCAATCCTTCAAGCACGAGCTGAAGAAACATACACCGTATAGGGCGGGCAGGTCGTCTCAGGACGGCCCTGCCTCCCGAGCTAGCGGGGAAACCCGCGTGCAGGTGCGCTCTAGTAGCGAGGAAACTCGCCGGTAGCGAGGCTACTCGCGCGCCCTTGCCTTGTAGGCAGCCGCTGCTGCTTAGCACTGTTTTTTCCGCGTAATGTAGAAGTGCGGTGCCTGCTCGTCTCCTCCCCCTCCGACTTTAAACGGAGAAGGTTAAAGGCGAGGTATAAATCGAGCATGTACCGCTGCCGTGCCTGGCTCAAGCCGGGCCCGGCCAAATATGTGATTGTGCCTCACCGAGGCGCACGACTTGTATCTGAGATCGGAAAATACCTTTTCCATTGACGATGCCCATCCTATCCTTTACTCCAGATCCCATGCTTCGTCTTGCTCTCTTGCTCATGCGATATGAGCCAAAGCCTGGGATATGGCAACGCTTAAAGCGTAACACATACCTAAGCTTACCAGCTTGTTTTCGACTGGGATTCCTCCACCGCTTCCTTCACGGCGTTCCCGTCCCCTACAGTCTCGACCTTTCCACTGTTGCCAGTATTATGTCACCTTTGATCCTGACGACGCCCTTTTCCCAGAATATTCGCATGTCGTGCTGTCTGCGCTCTTTGTGTTCAGCAAAAACGTTTTGCTGACACTCCGTTCTCGCGCGTTTTGTTGACGTTGAACCACATCTGGGTTTAAGAGGTCAACTCTTTTGGCTCGCCCCCCTTGTCTTCACATATGTATTCTTCATTTCTGTACCCTCAAACTCTATTACCCCAAGTCTGGAAGGATCACTGAGCGCGCGCATGGTTGATACCTTATCTCTCATGCCATCTTCTATCCATGTCTTGCATTTGCTTGATACTATTGCCCTTTCCTCATCGTTTTCCAATCTCCCTGTTAGTACTTGGAGCTCCCTGTCTTCACCTGGAAGATTGTGTGTGTGTGGGGGAGTTCGAGTATCATTAGTTTTCATGTGTTTTCCAATGGCTTCTTGTACAAACTGTTTGAGGAAGGGGAGAACGGGCAGAATAATGAGGGGACGATAAGGCGTTCGGATGATACTGATGCTGATGATGCTGCTGATGATGATGCTCCTGATGATGACGATGATGATGATGGTGAGGAGGAGGTGGAGGTTGAGGAGGAGGAGGAGGATTCAGAGGAGGAGGAGAAGGAGGAGGAGGAGGAGGTGGGGAGGACAGAGGGAGAGTTGAATCATGATAATGGTAGTGGGAGTATGAGAGGGAGGATGAGGACCAGTGTAAGCCCAAGACTCATCAACGATGTTGCAATGAGCCCTCCCTCCAAGTTCCCTCATAGAACCCTTGAAGAAATTATTTTCAATGCGGGAAGTGGCCCATTAGAAGATGACAGGCTGAGAATCCTCAGCCGTGCCAAAACACCATTCGTGGGACTTTAAGGCCGCGGATCAACTTGACAGTTGCGTCCTGACAGTCCTAAATCGTGCCAGAAAACCATTCCCGGGCTTCTAGACATCGCGAATCAACGTGACTGTGGCATCCTGACAATCCGTGCCAGAACATAATTTCTCGGATGCCATCCATGCGAATCTCTTGAAATTGTCGCAACCTTCTTTGCACGTATGTGCGCGGCCCTAAAGCGAGAACCAACCGCCCTACATCGTTGAATCCTCTTCTTGCAAACTTGTAAGACGAATGTGCACGATGCCAAAAGGCGAGAGCAACATGTTCAACATGATTTATCTTCCATCCGTGAAAATTTTGCAAATGTTCAAGACGAGTTTGCGCGGCGCTAAGGTGAGAACCACGTTTTGAAAACTGGACGCCCTCCATCCGTGAAGCGGTTGTACATTCTTAAGACGAGTGTGCGCGACACGAAGGTGAGAACCGCATTTTGAAAACCACCCACCTCCCATCCGTGAAACTGTTGCGAATTTCAAGATTAGGGGTCATGAGCGATGAGGAAGTCCGAAGCGAGACGCCGCCCACAAAGCTCTCGGCAAAGCCGGGCCCCAGGCTTTTGCCATCTATGGGGCTCGAGTCTCCGCCAGGCGGCGAGCTGCCATCTGGAACTGCCATGTGGCCTCGCTCGTGCCCTTCCCGGCCTACTACGTCATGCTCAGCCGCCGACAGGAGGTCATTGTGCGGACTCACCTCTGGGTCGCCCTTGGCGTTGCCGGCGTCAGGTATGTTCCCCTCGCCCTGCTCGCGGGGCTGGGACCATGCTTCCAGATTCTAGGTGCACCTCGCTTGCGACAGCACGCGCTGTTGCTACCTTATGCCTTCGCGCGTTATGACTTCTGGGGACCCCCACCACCGACACGTCTGGGGGTGCGACAGGGAGGAGGTATTTATAAGGAAAAGGGGCGGAGGACGAGGAGGAGGAGGAGGAGGAGGAGAAGGAGGAGGAAGAGTCGTGCGGGGCTAAGACAAGGATAAACCCGTTCGAGGAGGCCGCGGTGCCCGAGTCATCCTCCAGAGCCACCGGATCTCAGAGATTCTCGATTTACTCTCACCCGATTTTGTCCGCGTCCTGGCTTCGTCTTGAAGAGGAAGAGGGGCAGGCCTCAGACGCGTCGAAATGCCCAAATGCGGTCGGAACGGACATGCGGGATCGGAAGGTACAGCTGCGAGGCCCGCAGAGCCATCGGGACTCAGCGGCCAAAAGAGACCCGGGTACTCAGAGCCGTCGAGGCTGACAGGGCACCAGGACCGCGGCCTGGAGTTGCCAGGGGTTCGGAAGGGAGAGGGGCATAGGGATTTCGGGAGGAAGATCTAGGAAAAAGGAAGAGGAGGAACACGCTCGGAGGAGGAGGAGGAATCGGAGCGGGAGCAGGAGGATGAGGAGGAGGATGAGGAGGAGGAGGAGGAGGTCTCGGAGCGGGAGCAGGAGGAGGAGGAGGAGGAGCAGGAGGAGGAGGAGCAGGGGGAGAAGGACCAGGAGGAGGAGGAGCAGGAGGAGTGGCAGGAGGAGCAGCAGCAGTGGAGGGGAGGGGGGAGAACGAGGAGGAGGAGGGGGACGAGGAGAGCGCTTTGTATGCATTCGGCTCCGGGAATGCGGCGGGCGGCTGGCGCGGCGAAGCAGCGCTGCCGCCTCCCCCCGTGCTCTGCTGCACTGAGCCGCCGAGCCGCCGCCGCAGCCCAGGGAGCGGGCGCCCCGTGGCGCTGGGAGCGCGGGGGCGATGGCGGCCGCCGGGTCGGATGCGAAGGTCGAGGCCGAAGATCGGCGGCGGGCCCAGGGGGGCAGTGAGACGGGGTGGGCCCTCTGACGAGGCTCGGAAGTCACCGGGCCTTCCGAGAAGTTCCGTAATTGGGCCTTCTCCGGAGACACAGGGGGCTTCTCTGAGGGCGCGTGGGCTTTGAGAGGTTCCGCCGCCTTCTGAGAGGGCCTTCTCCTTCTCACTTCCTCCCCTCGCTCGCCGCCGAGAAGAGCCGCCGCCCCGGGCCGCCCTCCGCTGTCGTCGTTGTCGTCTCGTCGTCGTCGCCCTTCCCGGTGCGCCGCCGACCGTGGCGCAGGCCGCGTCGTGCAAGCGTCGCCACGCGCCCGCCCGCGGGTTTTACATCTGCCAGAAATGGATGTGGAGGAGGTATCCAGCTGCCTGAGGCAAGTTCCGTCACCGTGTACGCCTAGCATTCTTGGTGGCGACTGTCTGAGAGGGCACGGGGGGCCGTCACGTGTGGCACACTCCAGACTTGGGAGAGCAGTGATGTGGATGATGAGGGTAATGAGGATGATAGGGATTGTGTTGTTGATGGTGATGACGACGAGGATGATGATGCTGATGCTGCTGCTGCTGCTGCTGATCGTGGTGATGATGAGGATGACGATTATGATAACTATTAGCAGGAAGAGGGTGAGGATGATGATGATGATGATGATGATGATGATGATGATGATGATGATGATGATGATGATGATGATGATGATGATGATGATGATGATGATGATGATGATGATGATGATGATGATGATGATGATGATGATGATGATGATGATGATGATGATGATGATGATGGTGATGGTGATGGTGATGGTGATGATGCTGATGCTGATGCTGATGCTGATGCTGCTGCTGATGATGATGATGATGAGGAGGAGGAGGAGGAGGAGGAGGAGTAGGAGGAGTAGGAGGAGGAGCAGGAGGAGGAGGAGGAGGAGGAGGGGGGAGGGCATGTCTCACCTTTGGTGTTCACTATCTGTGGAGCTCTTAAGGAACTTGTTTGGGCCGTCTTGGGGTTGTCATGGCCTCCCGTGAGACAGTCTTGGCGGTCCCTCAGAGTCATACAGTGGGGGTCCTTGGGACAGCACAGGCTCAGTCTCCAGTCTCCAGTTCCTCTTGGGTCGTCTTGGGGCCCCCTTACGTCGTCTTGGAGCTCTCGCTCGGGCCGTCCTGGGGCCATTTTTGCCGTATGGCGGGTGTCTAGGGGCCGTCGTGGGTCAGTTTTGGATTGTCGGAGGGCCTTCAAGGCCGTCTTGGGTTTCACGGGAGGCCCTCTTGGGACATCTTGGGGCCGTCTCGAATGCCTCTTGTGCCATCGTCGTTTTCTTCTTGGGCCATCTTGAGACCCTTCTGGTGGCATGTTAGGCTGTCTTGGGGTTATCGGGGACGCTTCTTGGGCCATCTTGAGCTGACGGAAGCCCGCAAATGCGAGAATGCGAATCCCATTCAGAAACCCATGGGAAGTCAATGTTGTTACCTTCTTCGGGCCCTGTTGTTCCTCTTGTGGTCCTTTTGGGCCTTCTTGGATGCGCCTCGGGCCGTCCTGGGGCCATATTCGGTTGCCTTGGGACCATTTTGGGCCGTCTTTGAGGCAACTTGTGCAATCTTGGTATCTTGGTCGCCTGCATGGACCGTCTTGGAAGCTCGGGACGCAGATCCATCGTTTTTACCGAGGGTTCGTGGACTCGGGTCATGGCCACGGGAGGAAAAGGGGGTGCACGCAGCGGTCTGCTACTTACTTGAATGCAGAACCTTCCCAGACAGCATGTGACATTCTAGCACGCTTCAACGTGTCAGGGGGTACGGATGCGGATACAACATTCTCACCCAAGAAGGGTGGGGGGTGGTAGTACGAATTGATCAAACAAAGTTCCTGAAGTCTACGGTGATCTGCAATATGGATGAGAACAACGACATTTGATGATGTATTCGCACCGCACGCATAGTAGCTCAAGGGCCCGTGGTACAGTTTATCCCTCACATGCTGCTCCGCACCTGTACCTGCACCTGCTGCTACACCGTGCACGATGTACGGCGCACATCTCACACCCCCGAGAAGGTCCTGAGAGAGTGAAACGAATCTCACACAATATGAACTCACAGCCGCAGGCTGAAAAGACTGTGAAGCGCAGCAGTGCAGACACGGAACACGCACACGCCCAGCTGGCCGGCTCCGCCTGGCGAGGCCGCACGCGGATGCGTGGCTGCACCTTCTCGGCAGTGGCCTCGCCCGCCCGGGCGAGCCCCTGCGTGGAGTGCACGAACCGCCATTGGTCATCGCTGAGCTTGTGGGTACTCATGCTCTGTGTGCCAACCGTCCGTTGGTCTCCTCCGACCTTGCTGCCATGCCGCCGGGCATGTTGTTGTAGTGGTGCTGCTCAGGCTTGTCGCTCTTCTTTTCGTGGCAGGTCATTGCCTAGGCCTTCTGGTCGCTCTCGCCCTCGAAGTCGTTCTTGGCGTTCTGCTGGATACCAGCCTCCAGTTTGATATACATGAGCTCCATGTCGTACTTCGACTTGTTGAATTTGTTGATGATCGGCCATGCCATGACCGTTCCAAGTGGCAGCGCGATGATTGCAATCCAGGGCACGGAAATCTCGTTCCTGATCTCCTTGCCAGTTTCGGCCGCTGCTCTGAAGCAACACGTTGAAATACTGCCAGCTGCATGAATGGTGTCTTCGCCGGTCTCGTCGCTGATGATGTGGCTGCTCGCGTCTGGTCGATGCTCTCCTGTTGCTCCTCCCTGGTCTTTCTCGTGGCTGCCGTGTGGGTCGGGTCGTGCGTCAGCTTCCAGCGTAAATACCGTAGTGGGTCCGCGAAGAGCTACCGTGCTGCTATCTTCGTGAGTCGGATGATACCCATGTCCACTGAGTGTTTGTCGCCTCGATCCGTTCGCGTAGTGCGAGCACCTCTATGCCAGTCCTCTTGTCCTGAAAGCTCGTGATGCTTTTCTTCTTGGCCGCGTCGTAGAGGGCCTTCGCGTCTACCACCAGAGCTGACTTTCCAGCGTAATGTGTGTTCTCGTCCTTTGTGATGTCCACGTCTGGGTAGATCAGGGCTGCGAACTCTAAGGATTCCATGCTTGCTGCTGCCGCTTGTGATTCCGCATGTAAGGAAACTCTCGCAGTGCGTCGCAGCTTGAACAATTTCAAGTCGACCACGGTGAAGATGGACTCGAATCCTAGTAGTACTTCCTCGTGGCACGCTAAGATGACGTGCCTCCTTGACTGGATCAGTCGTGTTGAACTCCCCAAGCTGCGTCCGCCATCGCTACGAACGAGATGTCGCTGATCTGGCCGATCTTGTGCATCTCGAGTCCGATGTCCGCTTGTAGAACCGCAGCGTCAGTTGCTGTGGCCACCGTCGCCGTCGGCAGCTGGCCTTGATGAGTGCTAACCTATGCCCAGATGCGTTGGCACGCCTGCGAGCTGGGCCACTGTGGCGCGCCGAGTAGGCCTCGTAGCTGGCGCTTCTCCTTCAGGTTGAGCTACATAATATAATACGACAACCAATGGGTGGATATGGCATCTGATGCAAATTTGTGGAAAAGTCTTGAGGACGGCTTTCTCGACTACATGGAGGACTTCCTTCTTCTCCCTCAAAGAGTCTCCAGCATCCATCTCTCCGATTTCTGCTCGCAATACGTCTTCTGAGGGCCCCGGCCCCCCCGCGCTGCCCTCGTAGGGCCGGTCCCGCTGGACCGACATCGCGCGCTCGTCTCGTCTCGTCTCCCCCTGGTCGTCGCTATGATTCTGATCGATGGTGATCAGCCTGAGGTTCTTGGCGTAGGTGGCCATCTTAGCCTCGATCTCATTGCCGTCCACGGTTTTGCTTGAGGGTGTCTGCTGATCTCTAGGCCGACTCCGCAGTAGTTCATCCTGGCGTACTCGATCCACTATCTGAGCTTGAACTTCTTCTTGTCCTTCTTGGTGATCTCGTCGTAGTTGCTTCGTTGGCTCTGGTCTCCACCTCCAAGCATGTTGTCTACGTACACAAGTGCGAACCCGTCGTTGTTGCCGTCCTTGACGAAACTCGTGAACACGCTCAGGTCTAGGGGATGTTGTTTGAGTCCACATGCGTTGAGACCGTCCACTGCTCGCTGCCACCATCGCCTGGGGGCGTCCACCAGGCCGTTCAAAGATAGGCTGAATGAGCTTCGTGAGCGTCTCGGCGTCAGCTCCGACGAGGTGTGCCGCGTCCTTGGGAACCTTCGTATAGAATTCTCTCTTGCGGTCGTTCTTGAAGAAATGCCGTCGCCACATGTGCCGTCCACAATCTCCATGCGTTGTTTGCTGCAAGTAGTAGGCTTTCGATGCCGTAGGTGATGCCGTCGGTACCTTACCGCTGTAGTACGAAACGTGCTTTCGCCCTGGGCGGGCCGTCGTCGTTCTTCGCCCACTTGAGTACACACTTAGCCTTTATTCTCCGTGCCGGGTCCTCCTGGCTGGTCGGCTTGTGGAACTCACACATGTCGTGGCCGAATAGTTCTTCGAGCTCCTTCCGCTTACCTTCCACGAGTGCTGCTCTCTCGTCGGTTTTCATGTCGCGGGTGGATACGCTCGAGTAGATGTCGTTGAGCTTGGCCTGCGTGCCGTCGAAGTCCCGTCCGAATTGTAGGTTGCTATCCTCCAGTACGAGCTTCAAGGTTGCGAGCTCGTCGTCGGCACTGTGGGGTACTGGTATTGCTGAGCTGTGAGCTGATTCCGCCAGAGAGGATCCTTGATATACCCCGTCAAGCCGTCGGAAGATCGCTGCCTCGGCCACGTCAAGTCGACGTCGGCTCTCGCGGAGTGGGGGTCCGTACCAGAATTACGGGTGGTGGTTTTACAGGTGGTGTTGGCGTCGTAGGTTTCTGTTGTCCGTCTGCTGCGGGTAGTGACGTCGGAGGCATTTGCTCCTCGTCTGGCTGACCCATTGAGCTCCCCTCTGGCATGGCCATGTCGACGTCGTGGTCCTCGTCTGGTGGTGCTGCTGCCGCCGCTGCAGGATGAGTTACGCTAGGGGTCATCGTAGGAGTTGGCGGTACCGCTCCTGATGATGCTGCCGCTCATGAAGATGCCTACCGTTGCAGTTGGGATTGGGGTCGTCGCTGAGGATGCTCCTCGGTGTCGCTCGGCAGGTGGCTGCTGGTTGTGGTCATCCTCGTCCTCCTCGTCGACGTCCATGTCGGAATCGCCTGGCGCCTCGAAGGGTGTCTGCTGCTCGCGCACGTCGTGTAGTTGCGTAACTCCAGTCCAGCGCATGCCGCGCAAAGTGTCCTTGGACTTGTCGAGGTTCTCGAGCATGACGCACTCCTGGTCGCTCACGTCGAGTCGTATGTGCTCTGGGGCACATCGGAGTAGCTGGGTGCCGCGCACGATCCAGTAGATCCCGGGGCCCACATCGTCTGGTCGCATCGCCTTGAATACGACGATGGTTGGTCCCTTCCATTTATTCTTGATGAGCTTGTTCGTCTTGCCCTCGCGCCAGTAGTAGCACCACTGTCCACTGATGAAGTCGTGCTTGAGAGCAACGTGTCGTCGTAGGAGGGCGCGGTTGAGTTTGGCTGAGGCGTCTGCCTTTGTGAAGGCTGTCGCAGCCATCGAGCGCTTTTCCAGCACGTTGTTGAAGCCCTCGTCCTCCTTCATCTGGTAGAGGGTGGCTGGTGAGAACTTGTCGCTGGAGTTCGTAATAGTCATCTTAAGGTCCACGCCGAGTGCCCATTGGCATGAAGCAGATCCCTTGGTGAACGCCAGTCGGTTCACCTGGTGAGGTACGTAGGTGCACGCCTCGGTGATCAGCTCCTCTTTGATTATGGTGTTGGCTCCTCGCTCGATCGCGTCGTTGCAGTAGAGCTCGATATCATCTCTCACTAGTTGGTGGCGTCGCTGCACTATTCCCAGTCTGGCGTGAGCTTCGCCTGCCGCGATCACGATGAGTATCCATTGCTTCTTCAAGAATTGCGTGAACCTCTCGGATGCGAATCCCGAGCCGTCGTCCATCCTGAGCTCATTCGTCGGGCCGCATTGCCTGATCCAGGCTCGCTCGACTGCCTTGACTAGCTTGTCCGCCGTTTCTGTCTTGATGGGTCGTAGTGGGCAGTACCAGGTGGCTCCGTCTACCATCGAGAGTACTGCTGCCTTGCCAGTCGCCGTCCTGATCCAGAACACGTCGGTGTAGATCGTCTCGTTGATCTTCGTCGCCTGTTTCACGCTGGCGTCGGGTGCTTTTGGAGGTCGCTGACGCTCCACACAGTGTTCACATCGATATTCAGATGTGCATTGCAGGACGCTGTCCTGTGCGCCCGCTGGCTGTAGCAGTCGGTGCAGGACCAACGGTCTGGGGTGGCCCATATTCCGATGCAGTCGCTTGACGTATCGTAGTGTCGTGGTGCCTCCGTGCCGTACTTCTCGCGAAGTTGCCGGTGTGCGTGAATTGTCTCCTCCTCTTCTCTTCGCTGGGGTCGGTGGCGTTGGTGTCCTCGGTGCTGTCCTCCCTCGCCGCTGTAGAGATCCCCGATCTCGTGCTCCGCCACGACCCGAGCCAACGTGGCTGCGAGCGTGAAGGGGGGCAGTTCTCCGCGTACCTCGTGCGCTCGATGCGTGCGCCGTTGACGCTGCCTCCCAGCGTTGTGTGCGGATGGGCTCGACCGCACGTCGTCGTCACGATGGTCGCCACGTGCTTCTTGGCTGTCCCGGTCGTGGCAGGTCACTGCCCGGTGTGGTCAGGCCGTGCACGCGCCGGCCGAACGCGGCCTCGTGCCCCGTGGGCTTCGAGAGCGCCGCCGTGCCAGGCTCTCGGTGCAGCGGGCTGGCTGCCCGACGTGTGCGCGTCGTCCGCCCCTGCTGCTGCACGTGGTCGACGTCCGCCGTGAACCTCGGATGCTTTCGATGATGCCACCCGCGCAGCTCCGCGAGACACTCCCTTGCATCTGGGATGCCGGTGAATGTTCAACTCCTGCACGGTGATCGTTTTCTTATTCATTGTTTTGCCGATCGGCGCGGACCCTCGCCCCCCCCCCTCCCCCGTGGAGTGGATCTTGGGTGTGTTTGGCGCCTGTTTCGAGCAGGTGGAGTCTCCCCCGGAGGACGCACGGTTCCAAACAGTCGCCTTAAGCAGAGGTCCGGAATTGGACCCCCCCCTCCCCCCCACCTCCGCCCAATGTCGAAACGCCGAATGTTTGACCAAGCTTCGCAGATGGGTGCTACGAACACCTCGTCGGGTTGTTCGTAGATCTCGTCTAAGAACTGCATGGCGCTGATGCTGTCCCCGTCCTGCTCTAGAACTGCTTCGCGTCCACGGGCTCGTAATGATAGTCCAACTCCACTTGATCTTTCATGTCGTCCAGGTCCTCCAGTAGGTCCACCATGTAATGGCCTTGTGGGGAGAGCGTCGCGTCCCTGAACTCGGCGCCTGAGGATATCTTCCGAGTCGCGTAGTCGACCTGGACCCTGAACTCCTCTAGCAGGGGCCTCGGGAACAGCATGGGCGTTCGCCCTGGCGCCACGCAGATGTAGGGGATGCCCTTGCGCTTCTTGATACTCGCTGGGATCACGCCGCACCAGAGTGCGCGCTTGATCTTGCCGTTCCCGAAGCGGAATGGCCGCGTGCACTTGAGCTGCTCGATCGGGTAGCCCTTGCTGCGGGCCTCTTGAGGGAGCCCTTGATGGTGTTCTGTCCTGACATGAACGTCGTCGCGCCACCGTTCGTCCCAGTATACCTCGTCTACCATCATGCTGTCGTTGTTGTGTGGTTGCTTCCTCGGTCCTTGGGGTTGGTCTCCTCGCTGCGTCCTCTCGCTGCGCTGCACTCGGCCGTGGCCGAACGTAGGGATTCTTTTGAGCGGATGTTGCATTCCTTCTTACGGCCAGAGCTGCCGTTGGATGATGATCGTCCGCCTTTGCCTTTTGACCTGCCTCGTCCTGCTAATTTTCCTTTTGTCTGGAGGGGCCACTACTATTGCTACCAGGCTCCACCATCGACGCGACTGGGTAGAATCCTCGAGGTAGGCGTAGGTCATTGAACCGCTTCCTCGCGTCCGTGTAGGCCGCGTATACATCGCCGAACTGAGCGACATCGTAGTCCTGGCTGGCGTTGGGGTCGGGCTGGTAGTAGTCTTCGTCGCAGTCGTGCCAGTTGTCGTCGCCCTCGGCCCAGTACTGCTGCCAGTACCCTTCCTCCAACTCGGGCTCGTCGTAGTCCTGAACGTGGTATTCCTGCTCCTCTGGGCAATCTTCGTCATCTTCATCGACGTAGTACTGTGTCCCGGGTGATGTCTTTGCCGACGATGGACATGATCACGGCCTTCTGGTCTGAGATGTAGCCGCCGCGTCGCAGAACTAGCCAACCTCGAACTTCGGCTGGTAGCTGGACGTCGTGGGTCTTGAGCTTGCGCTCCGCTGCTCTTATCTGGGAGATGTAGGAGAAAAGCGTCTCACCCTTCGTACGCTCCCTCCTGCAGCACCACTACTCGAAGTCGTCTGCCAGCTTTGTCTGGTCGTCCATGTTGAATCTCTTTCGTACAGACGGCACTGATTAGTAGTTCGATCCTGCCAAATGAAGGGTACCCTTGTGTCCTGTGTCTCGCGACCTATGCCTCCTACATTCCTATGGCAATGTAGCGCTCGGAATGGTCTTGTGTCCTCTCGCGTGTCGTGTCCAATCAAGTCCGACTGTAGCTTGTCCATGAGCTAAGATGCTGCGCCTGGCTTCGTCAGGTCGTCGGTGGGGATGTCATCAATCTCGTCCCAGGCTTTGCCAGTGAAGCCTGCTGCCAGCAAGAGAGCTGCTTCGCCTCCGGTCTTCTCCAGAGTCAGTTTCGAGGAGGAGGGGGAGGAGGAGGAGGAGGAGGAGGAGGAGGAGTGAGCTCTGTCTGGTTGAGCTACCATGCCGTCCCACGCAGTGTAGCCACTGCCCTTCGCCATCGTGATGATGCTGAGCTCAGTGAGGCCGAAAATGTCATCGCTGTCGCTGAAGGCGAGGACCTTGCTGGAGGTGGATCCCTGGTTGCGGCTGCTGTTGCGGCTGTCGTCCTTGCTGCCGCGCTGGTTGTCCAGCACGCTCTGGAGATGTGGAGGGTGCGAACCAGTCGTGACTGGACCCGCTATCAACATGAATTGATCAAAGCTCCCGAAGTTTTTGACGATCTGCAATCTGTAGAACAATAAGAACAGTATTCGATAATGTTTTCACACCGCACGCGTAGTAGCTCTCGGGCGGGGCTAAGACGAGGAAAATCCGTTCCACAGCGTTCCGGAACGCCCGTAGAGCGTTCCGGAACGCTCTGAGAAGGCCGCGGCGCCCGAGACATCCTCCAGAGCCGCCGGATCTCAGAGATTCTCGATTTGTCCTCACCCGATGTTATCCTCGTCATGGCTTCGTCTTGAGCTTGAGGGCTACAGTTCGGGCCAAGTGGACAGCGAAGGCAAATCCCTCACATGCAGCGGAAGTAAATGTCAGCAGTGCTGTGCTCGTAGCGTGTGGCCGAGGCATGCCGCTGCGTATGCGCGCAGACATGCGCTCCGAATGTTGTAATCCGTAAGGGCTTCGCCCCCTGCCGCCGGCCCCCTCTCTCGGAGAATGGGCCATGGAAGAGCTAAGTCATGAGGCCTTGGCGCTGTCGTGAAGCAGTATCGAAACTTCATGCGAAGCCGATTCGCAATCAGCAAAACCAACTGATCACAAGAGGGGTTACCACACCTGGCGATTGGTAAGACGTGTATGGTTTACGGGCTTGGTTACCACACCTTGCGATTAAAGGGCCGAGGGAGTTCTCGCAGTTTGGGTTACCACGCCTTGCGATGGATGAGCGTGAAGGGTGGCACCGAATTTCAGAAATGTGGCAAATCCCTGTGTTTTTGGACCCTGACCCCGCGGATCGCGTGATCTGCGATCTGCGAGGGGTGGCACCGAATTTCAGAAATGTGGCAAATGTTTTTGGACCCTGACCCCGCGGATCTGCGTGAGGGGTGGCACCGAATTTCAGAAATGTGGCAAATCCCATGTGTTTTTGGACCCTGACCCCGCGGATCTGCGTAAGGGGTGTCGATTTCGAGCCCCCCCAGCAATTCAGACAACGCGCCCAGGAGACGCTAAAAATCCCGTTTGGGCCTCCCCCCCCCTCGCGCGGTCAATCAACTAGTTACAGTAACCAGCAAGAAGCAGAACTGTAACACTGGAAACTACAATCTACAACTGGTACAGGAAACTGCGAACCTCGCGCCTACAGCCTGGTGGCCCCACAAGGGGGCCGGCGGATTCGCCCAGTCGCTCTCGTCTTCCTCCCTGCTTCCTGCCTCACTCTCCTTGCCTTCGAGGCCGACGAGCTGCCCGACTTCGACGAGGCGACCGATGACAAGGGCGCACGCGAGGATGCCCTGGGGAGGCCCCTGCTGCACCACCAGCCCCACCACTCCAGCGTTGTGTTGGGGTGGGTACGCGGTGGGGTGGGGTGGGGAAGGAGGGAGGAAGGGATCCGAGAGGGAGGGATGAAAGTAGAGGAGGAGGAGGAGGAGGAGGAGGAGGAGGAGGAGGAGGAGGAGGAGGAGGATGGGGAGGAGGAGGAGGTGCTGCTTGTTTTACAGACACCAAATTACTGCTACTGCTGCAGACGTGTCGGCCGCGGTCGCACGCCCAAAACATAGAGGCAAACTTGATCATGACGGGCGTTGTGTGCATATGCGCCATTTGATTTACAAGTGCGCTCTGGATCTCACTACTCGCTGTTTTAACGCATCAGTGGCCTCTAGCGTTGCCATGTCGAGGGTTGGTGCTGCGAAGCACGTGAGGGGGAAGGGAACCTCCACTCCCAAACCCACGCAGCTCCGAGTCATCATGTCCTTCCCGGCTGATCACTATGTTTTGGATTGGTTGATCGTGCCACAGTGCTGCTGGGTCGGAGCTCGGCCATTCACGCAAGCACTGGACACCACGCACCTCGTTGTCGAGCGAGGCCTGGACGATGTCAGCCAATCGGCGATGTCTCAGAGCGATATTGAAGCCTCATGACTCACGACTCTCTCCCTTTTTTGGGGGTGTTGCAGTGGTGCGTTTCTCGAGGCATGCCATTCGAGCTGCTGCTAGCAGCAGCAGCAGCAGCAGCAGCAGCAGCAGCAGCAGCAGCAGCAGCAGCAGAATCAGCATCAGCAGCAGCAGCAGCAGCAGCAGCAGCAGCAGCAGCAGCAGCTCGCCATCAGTTGCTTCAAGTAGCGAGTTTGTGCGTTGGTGACGTCGATGCGGAGCTGGGCAAGCGATCCCGCGGGAGTGTCACTGGGAGCCGGGTGGCCGGTGTCTTAGGCCGTGTTCCAGTCGAGGCGACGCTCGAGAAGATGCTAGATGACTGCCGGCGGCGGGGCTTCTTAGACGAAGCCCAGCACATCGCCATTGCCACATACGTTGGCAGCATGTATTCGTAAGCAATTCCCTTTGTAGTTTGACGTGTTTGTTGGATATACTCGAGTCCCCGTGTTTCTTCAATCGGGGGTTCCGCATCAATGATTCCAGCATGTTTTGCATGGTTCCTGCAGGAGGGGATGCGTCCGTTTCGGACACAGCCGTTTGGAAGCAATCTGCTTTTTGTGAAGATGTTGGCCACATCCTGGAGGGTACGGGATCGTGCACGATGTGTGTCGGCAGAGCCATGGCCGCCGTGTGGCGTGCTGTTTGGGCCAAGTGTGCATTGCATGGATTGCGGCACGTCCCTCTGCGGCGACGTCTTCGCCTTCTTGATCGCTCGGTGCTGGCTGTGTTCGATTCTCGTTGCAGCATGTGGCCGCCAGCCACCACCCTGGAAGGGCGGGTCGATACGTGTCAGTGCCGCATTGTCAGTATTCTGAGGCGGGTGCCGCGGCAGGCCGTGTAGAAGGCGCTTGCCATTTTTTTCGCCGAGAGGCCCGGGAGGCCAATGACCTCTGTAAGCAGAGGCGCGTTGGTGGAACCATCTTCAGTGTATACGTACGGGTGTTGGACTGGCGCCGGCACCATGAACGGCCATGCAATCGCCGTTCCTGGGCGGCGCACAATTTACACTGGCAAGGCGAATGCTGGCACCAAGAACAGCTACAGCGTTCATGCCGGGCGCGCGGATACGAGACGGGTAACCCCTCGTCCACGACAGCGGTGGCATGATGGAGCTCGGCTTGTTTGAAAGCACGTGCTGCCTGTTTCGCTTGCCGTTCTCTCTACCCTCCCTGAGCCTCTAACCCCCTCTCTTCCGCGCGTGTGCCGGACGTTTTCCTTCCACAGGGATGCGTTGGTGAGCAGTGCGTTTGCTCGGCGTTTCTCTTCACGTAATATGCTTTATGCGCACGCTGCCTGCGGTGTCATCCCGCCTTCTGATTTTGATTGTTGGGCAAATAGGCTCCAGGAGTCAAGGCCGCCGCCCAGCGGCACCCTTGCAGAAAGTAGCTGTGCTGTTTTTGTCACCGAAGATTTCAGCAACATCCTCAATTATATCATCTGTGAAAGTTTGGATGGTGGCAGAACGAGGTCATGGCTGGACCCGCGCAGAGAGTACTGGCTACACGTCAAGAGTGGTTCGACTTCAGCCAGGTCCACTTTGGAACACTATGCTTGGGTGCGTGCCAAGCAGGTTGGCTGCGTGCCAAGCAGGTGATTTCGAGTTCGTCGCGGCTGCCCTACAAACTGAATCCAACGAGACCACGCATCGTATTGGTGAGCAGAGGCGAGCGGCAACCAAACACATGTTTCAGGAAAGCGCTGTTGCATTGCGTTTTGGTAAATCAGATGCAGCACGGATAAGCACAGTCAGTCGTGGTCGCATGCGTGAAGAAACAGGGAACTAAACCGAATGCATACTAGCAGATTAGGAAGATCGGAAACTCGTTGAATATAGGTGGAGCGCCAGCAACTTGTTCACGAAATTCATTGGCCAACCAGGACCAGGCAGGGGTTTTGGGAATGAAAAAGCAATCCGTGAGTCAATGGCCATGCAGTCGCTGAAAAACTTCAGCGGTGACTGGCCGAAGTGTCGCACATGGGATGGCAGTTTGCCCAACGTTCCAGCCCGAGTGAATCATGATAGCGGACGAGAACTAACATATTGAGCGCCAACTTGGAAATTACGGATGGAGAGGTGCCAGACACGAGGGAATAAGGTGACGAACTACTGTTTCTGAGTGAACAGCTGATTGCAATTCGGTTTACCAGATCGCGAGTGGAGCCGCAGTCGCAACATGACATTGATGAATGGCTACACCTAAAACGAGGATGAGGTCACTTGGGGAGATGAAGATCCAGGGGGGCGTTCCCATGGAAAGCTCGAGGGCTCGGATAGTTGGGCACGCTGCGTGGGCTATAAGAAAGAGAAGTCTTGGTAGCCCACGTGGAAGTATTCAAGTGGCACGCGGCAGTGACATGATCAAACTGATCGGCGAGTATGAGTTTGACAATGACACGCGACAGACCGAGGAAGGCAAGCGATTATCTGTTATTGTTTGAGCGTCGGACTGCCTTCATTGAGCAGCGGTTGAAATGCGCGCCCTCGCATGCGTTGCCAATCCCGTGCAGATTTACAACTCCCGAGATAGCCGCGATCCGCGCAGGCGAATCGTCGGGCGGCTGGCGGCAGGATTGCATCAAGACGCCAGAGTCTCTGAGCACCGAGTCTCGCGAAAAGTTTTGCGCCCAACATGGGGGTTGGCCCGGGGGAGAGATTGAATGCGCGCTCGTAGAACGGCGATGCAAGTGGCGTCGGCGGCGCGCGGCGCGGGCCGGGCGGGTTGCCAGTGGGGCCTTGCGTCGGGGGGCGGGGCCGATGATGCGGCGCTGAGTCGCAGCGTGGCGCCCGGCGTCGGGGGCGAAGGGGGCCAGCGCGACGGCGGCGGCGTGCGCGGCGGGCAAGGCCGGGTGCCGCAGGAGACAACGTTTGCTTCAACTTCGTAAAGTAATCGCGCATGGCTAATTCTTGTCGATCAAGGGGCGGCTTCGACAGGGCCCCCGGAATGAGCGGGGCACCGCGCCGGCAGATGCGGGGGGGGCTGCGGCCGCGGGTGCCGCGAGGCCCCCCCGCGCCCCATCCAGCCGGGCCGCGCCGAGGTCGAGGCAAGGGCGCGCGGGCGCGCGAGCGGAGGAGATGGCTGCGCATTCGGGCGGAGAAGTTGCCCGGCAGTCAGCGGCCAGAAGAACGCTGGCGAGGAGGGCAGAGGGCCGCGCGGGCGTGCTTCACCTCGAGCGCTGGGTCAGCCGCTGCCAGACGTGCGCCCATTCAGTCCCGCTGCTACCCGTGATCCTCCAAGAAGGACTTTCGGAGTCACGGTGCAGCGCGAGGACGAGCCGGCCATGCTGGGCGCGGGGTGCGCGGGGGGCGGCCGACTCGACGAAGCCCGCGAGGGTGTGGAATCGCCGCGCTGGGGGCCCTGGAAGTGGGTGGGCGGTCATCGAGCGTGGCAAACCGCTAGCAGACAGATGTTGCGAGGCATTGCTGAATGAAATGAAGGGCAACGCAGGCGAGGTCAATGCAGCTCCCGCTGAGAATTGACATCTCACGAGGCATCGGCGTCGTCTTGGTGGCCGTGGAACTGGGCGCTTGCAGACCAGTGGGGCGCCCTGCGCTGGCGCGCGCATTCCGAGGGGGCCGACGGCGAGGGCGCTTGGGATCGGACGACGTTGCAGTTCGACCAGTGGTCCTGTCATCATGAACCGCGGTCAATGGGCCATTGCAAGTAGAAATGAGAATTGGAATGGGGCTGAAGTGGGGCTGCCAGTCCAAGCGGCGAGTACAATGGCTTGCGACGCAGCGGAACCTCGCCTCAAAAGGTAGGCGGGCAGTGAGGGGGCTGAGAGGCGGCCGCGGACGGCGACGCGGTGAAACCTCGACGGGCCTACCAAGTGGGCGGTGGCGATGCGGCAGCGAGGCGGAAGCTGGCGGCGACGCGGCGGCGCGGCGAATTCTCGACGGGCCCGCCCAAGTTAGCGGGCGGCAGCGAGGCGGCAGCGGGCGGCGGCGCGGCGAAATTTCGACGTTCCCATCCAAGTGCGCGGCAATGGCTACGACGAGCGGCGGCGAGGGGCGGCGGCGCGGCGGAACTACGTTGGACCCCTGACGAGAACATGCATGGGCAGCAGTGAGGGAGCGGCGGGGCGGCGACGGGCGGCGACGCGGCGAGTCCTCGACATGCGAGGCCGCAGCGAAGCGGCAGCGGGCAGCGACGCGGCAAAACCGCGACGGGCCTCCGCGCGCGCGGCAGCGGGGCAGCAGCAGGCGGCGGCGCGGCGAGACTTGAACGGGCCCCCCCCGCCCGAGGAAACAGAGGTGGGCGTCGGGGCGACGACGCAGCGAGACCTCGACGGGCCACTCCAATTCTTCCTTTCGGCATGCAAGAAACCATGAATCGCAGTCGCTTCCTGGGGATGATGAGCAGAACTATCCGCCGCGAGGGGCCCTTCGGGTGGGCTCCTTTCGCTCGCCTGCGCATGCTGGCGCGCGTCCGCGCGCCCGCCGCGAGCGATGTCAAGTGGGCGACGAAGGAGGTGGCGAGGGGAATGGTGAGTCAGGGTGCGGGTTCATCGACGTCGAGGATGCATTCGTCAGCGAGGCAGCTGGGGCGGCCGCGGAGATTTGCGAAACTCGCGCGATCAGTTGCCGCATTAAATCAGCGCCCACGCTGCGTCAGAGGCAGCGCCAGGGGGAAGGCGCAGCGTAAGAGAGTCTGAGATATCCAAGACGGGACGCATGTGGTTTCATCATATTTCGTTGGGGAAAAGGCCAGAAGTCGCACCCATATGCGAGTGAAGCGGGATCTCCAGCACATGCGATGCACTGTAGGCGTGCAGAATTGATGCGGGGCCGGGCACCGCCTTGACAGCGCATGGAAAAACATTCAGTCAAAGTACAGGGGAAAACAGGATGGCCCTCGCAGGACGTGGAGGAGAAATGTGGAGGAGTGACGGTGGGCGCTCGATTGGAGTGTTAGCGGACCGAGTCAATGTTGCAGCGCAGTTCTAGAGGGGCGCTGAGATAAGTTCAGCTGGTGATTGAACGGCCAATGGTAAGTTAGAAAAATTTCTTGTCAAAGAGCAGGGAAGCCTCCTGTCATTGAAATGTGCCTCCGCAGCAAATTGCAAGCCGGAGCTGGCCGAGGGCCGCCTAATGACCCTCTGGATGGCGTCGCGCGCTGCGTCGCACTAGTTCGCAGCGCGCACGGATGGCAGGGTTGCTCGTGAGAGGTGCCGGGGGCGTAGATTCAACGGGGCGTTGCCTTGATTCGGGGAGTGCGCGAGGCGCCTGAAGTCTACATCGACTGGGCGCTGCGCGCGCGAGAGTCAGAGTGAAGGCTGGTTTCGGGTCCGCGGTGCAATGCGGCAACAGTCACCAACTTACCGTTGGCGCCAAAGTGGGAGCCCTCAGTTTAGCAGAATACAGCGGCAAGGGGGGCGAGGAAGACAGGTTGCCTCGAGGATGACTTGCATAGCCGGGCCGCAGCTCGGCGGGCGGCGTGGGCCAGTCAGGAGTCATCGCGCCCGTGCCCGCGCGGCGAACTGACCCGGGGGTCGCCGGGGCGAGGCCCCCCCGATTGACCGGGGGAATAGCTGTGAAGAGGGAAGAAGATGCACGTCATAATGGGACTTGCTCCGGGCGGTTGCGAGCGCGGGGCCGTGGCCGGAGGCGCTTCAATTCGCGGGTCGCGCGGTTCAGAGCGCTGGGCTAGAGCGATTGAACGCCCGCGGGGGCGAGGGGACCGCGGCAGACAAACCCGCCCGGCAGCGGCCCATGTGCGATTTAACATGCCGGCCGCAGTGCAATCCGACAGGGGCCACGGTCACGTCGGCAATGTATCGGGCCCAGGGCGGGCGAGCCAAGCTCGTCGCCCAGTGTCGCGACGAAGAGGAGGAGGAGGAGGAGGAGGAGGAGGAGGAGGAGGGAGGAGGAGGAGGAGGAGGAGGAGGAGGAGGAGGAGGAGGAGGAGGGAGGAGGAGGAGGAGGAGGAGGAGGAGGAGGAGGAGGGAGGAGGAGGAGGAGGAGGAGGAGGGCGAGGAGGAGGAGGAGGAGGAGGAAGCGGAGGAGGAGGAGGAGGAGGAGGAGGAGGAGGAGGAGGAGGAGGAGGAGGAGGAGGGGGGCGAACAGAAAGGCCAGAAGCCTCTTGGATGCCTCTAGGGGTCTCTTGTTTTTGGGGGGTTCTTGGGGGTCTCTTGCCAGTCCCAGGGGCTTATTGGGGCGTCTTGAGTGCCTCTCGGGACCCTCTTTGGGTCTTTTTGTGGGTCGCTTGGGAGCCTTTTTGGGGGGGCCTCCTGGGGCATCCTGGACACCTCTCGGGGCCATTTTTGGGGCACCCTTAGGAGCCTTGGGTGCCATCTTAGGCTCATTTCGCAGGAGATCGATCAAAGGAGGGGCCGTAGTACATTAGGGACCCTCCCCAAGAGGCCAACATGTGGCCAAAACCTTGGTTATATTAATGATGTTGGTCTTCTCGCCGAGGCCTCTTGGGGCGTCTTGGGTGCCTCTGTGGGGTCCTTGGGAGCCTCTTGGGGGCATCGTAGGGGGCTTCTTGGGGGCCTCTTGCGGCCTCCCAGACACCTCTCGGGACCGTCTTGGGGCACCCTTGAAAGCCTCGGGGGCCATTTTGGGGCCGTTTTGGAAAAGATCGATCACATGAGGTGCTGTACTAAATTACCTCCCCCCCAAGAGGCCGACATGTGGCCAATTCCAGCCGGGGCCTCTTGGGGCATCTTGGGTGCCTCTAGGGGGCCTTCTTGGGATCTCTTGGGGGTCTCTTGGGAGCATCTCGGGGGCACCCCTCGGGCCCGTCTTGGGGCACCCTTGGGAGCCCAGGGGGCCATCTTGGGGCCATCTTGGAAGAGATCGATCACAGGAGGTGCTGCACTATTTGACCCCCCCCCGAAGTGACCCAAATGTGGCCAAGGCCTTAGTGGTATCAATGATGTTGGTCTTCTCGCCGAGGCCTCTTGGGGCATCTTGGGTGCCTCTGGGGGCCCCTCTTGGGATCTCTTGGGGGTCTCTTGGGAGCATCTTTGGGTGCCTCTGGGGGTCTCTCTTGGGACCTCTTGGGGGTTCCCTGGGAGTATTTTTGGGGCACCTCTCGGGCCCGTCTTGGGGCACCCTTGGGAGCCCAGGGGCCATCTTGGGGACATCTAGGAGGAGATCGATCAAAGGAGGGGCCGTTCTAAATTAGCCCCCGCCCAAGGAGACCAAAATGTGGCCGCACCTTCCAGTAAAATCAGTGATTTCGTCGTTCTCGCCGAGGCCATCTTGGACGCTCCAACCCCTCGCGGAACGTCTCGTCCAGTTCCAGGGATGGGGGGCAGAGAGAGGGGTAAAGCCTTACCCGAAGGGGAAGAAGGGGGTTGGAAGAGGAAACTCGCTAAACCACTGACGCCCTGAAGGGCGGGTGGGACTACCAGGATCAACGAGGTATGCGCGGCCGTGCGGCCCTTGGTGACGCGATGTTGATTTTCCGAACAAGATGGGCGCTGAGGCGCCATAGGGAGGATCGCGCTAAAGTTGGGTGACGGTGCTCCAAACATCTGCGCGGTAACCAACGCGGTCAAGGGCGACGCCCCCATGCCCGACTTGGGCAGCGCGCCGCAGTCGCCCATTTGTCGGGCAGTGCGAAAGTCACAGCCACCCCGGCTTCCTTTGGCAACCCAGGCAAGGGTCATATGGGCAAAGCCGCTGGCGAAGGAGGGCAGCAGAGCCCGCAGCAAGGGCGCAATCAAGATCCATGGTGAACACGTCCCAAGTTGAAGGCCGCCACCCTCAAGGTCCCAGTCACGAGGCAAGGCGTGTGACTCAGCGGTGCAAGCAAGGAGCGGCGGCCCCTTCGTCGCCGACTGAAGCGCCAGTTCCCTCGTCAGCTGAGTCGCTGGCGGCGGCAGGCGCTGACGGCCAGGGTTTCGAGGGTAGCCGGGGTTGACGGCAGGCAGCAGGCACCCCGCTGGGGCGCCCGACGCCACCGGCACCCCTGACGGCTTCTGAACCAGGCGCAGTGGCAGTGGCAAGGGTGGATTTGATTGCCTATTCCCGCAGGCCCAGAGATTGACACCAACACCAATATCGGCGGTGTGCAACTACCGAGGGAAGAAGATCCCAATCTCGGTGATGGTGGTAGTATTCTGGTTTCCAAGGTGGCCGAAATATTGCCACCAACACCGAAATCTAGGATCGTCTTCCCCATGTGGAGACAGCCCCCCTGTGTTGGTGTTGGTGCTCATTTCTAGGCCTCCAATATTCGCCGCTGGGGTCAGCCCCAGAGCTTGGTCACCTTTTGATCGATTTGTAACGCCTTTGGGGCTCGCGCAGTGCGACCCTCATTTCAGGTGAATGCCTTGCGCGTGCGTAACCTCCACGGCCGCGCCCGCTTCCATTGGCGCCAGAAGATCATGGGATGGAGCAGCCAGCATCGCTGCGACCTCCACGAAGTAAGCGGATAAACTACCACCGAAGAAAATTCGAGAACTGGAGGTCTTCGCTCAGGTTCTGGTACGGTGACTCGTGGAGGATGTTACACATACTGTTCCTGCATGGCCCTGACGCTTGGAGAGATTCTCCGTTAGTGACCATAGGCGTGAATAGCACGATATTTGGGTGGCGCTGGTAAATGCAATTTTGTCGCAGTTCCTCGACGATTGCCGTGGGTCACCCGGGCCCTTTGTCACCAACTGCTCTCCCGCGCGAGCTCCTCGACTTGATTTGGATAAGTAGGAGATCCCGCAGGCGCGCGCAACCAGTGCGCCTGCGCCTGCGCCACGTAAAGACGATTGCGTCAACATGTTGCTCGCGTGGTTTGGAGAGCCCTGGCTGGGTCATCCCGCGGCGATCGGCTGCAAGCACTTGTGCTGTGACCTGGCGGTGGAGAGCGCGCATGGGTCACGCGCCGCGGGCACTTTGGCGTTGCGCTTCCTCGCCAAGGATCTCGCCGTCGAGTGCATACGGGCCGTCGCCGGATTGGACGGATACTGCACCGTCTTCGACGCGAAGCAGAGTTTGCCATGCTACGTCGAGTGAATGCGGACTGCATCACCTGACGTAACTTGGTACCCGACGATCGTCGAAACCAACATGTACCACGCATGCTTTTTTCGGATGATACGAGACAGGCGTGACGGCATGGGGAAACACCCGAACGTAAGGAAGTCCGACGAGAAGAGTTTGTAGCAGGCTCATATTCCAGGTCTTGATCACCCCTTGTGGCAAAACGGCCAACCCCTTCTCAAATCACGATGACTGGTATTGTTGTGACTGTAGCGGTGGTCGCTCTACCTCTCCACATCTCCGTCGCTCAGGTCGAACATGTTCAGCATCAGTTTGACATCGCGATGCGATCAAGGACACGACGACCAAGCTGCCTCACGATGGTAACCAACGGGGGGATCCAGCGCGCAAGTGGACATGGACAAGCTGAAATACTCCAATGATGACGAGCACCTGTCACCGCGTGACTGGCAGGCCATGCTGGGTCGCCAGGCTCAAGCGAAGGGGGGAGGTAAGGGCAAGCAGTCGCGTGGCCAGTCAGGGTGGCCGAGGAGTGTGGAACAACTTTTCTACCTTGCATCTTTGGTAACCGTCAACTTCTGAGGAATTTGGTAAGGGCGTGGTAAATTGTCAAACCACGAAAGTGCCGTCATACTTGGCCACGCTTGGACTATGTCGTGCATATCTCCAATTTTGTCGTATCTCATCAGTTGTGCTCTCAGGTCGAGGAGATTGCCATTGAGTATACTGTCGTTGTGGCTTCAGTAATTCTGTCAGCCGTCCAGCGGCATCATCGAAGAAATTGTCTGTAATCTTGCTTGTCGCAGAGGAAATACAGCGCGCATTGACATCAACGCCGTCCTCGAACAATTGCAGGAGCAGGGGGACGCATGAGGAGGAGGAGGAGGAGGAGGAGGAGGAGGAGGACCGGTGTAAGCCCAAGACTCATGTTGGAATCACTTTTCCTTCCAAGCTCCCTCGTCTTGGGCCTCCACAAGTGTTCATTTCCACTCAGGGAAAGGGCTCGTTGGGAGACAACCGTTGGAAGATCCTGAAGCGTAAGAACACCGCTCCTAGGACTTCAACACCGCTAATCAAAGTTACTGATGCGCAGTTATGCGGAATACGAACGCGCGCCACGCTAAGGCGAGAGCCACGTTTTGAAAACCGTCCGCCCTCAATCCGTGACGCCCTCGCAAATGTTGAAAACGAGTGTGCGCGTCGATGAGGCGAGAGCCACATTTTGGAAGCGGCCCGCCCTGCATCTGTGGAGCTGCTGTCAATTTTGAAGCTTCATTATCATCTATGGTGGGGAAATCGGAGGCGAAACGCCTGGCCCGCCCTTTTGGCTGGCCTCGGGGTGCGACAGGGAGTTGCTTGTAAGAAAGAAAAGTTGGAGGAGGAGGAAGAGGAGGATGATGATGATGATGAGGAGGAGGAGGAAGAGGAGGAGGAGGAGGAAGAGGACGAAAAGCCAGAGGAACGAAAGAGGGAGGGAGGACGAGAAATACTGGGGAAACGAAGAGGCGCCGATACCGCTAGTTCCCGGATCTCTCCAGTGGTGCGTCAGCGAATCCCGCGGTGGCGACGAGGGCCTCCCAGGAGGCCCCAAAAGGGGAAAACGGGCGAAGGCCATCGGTATGGTTCCTCTGACATGCGGCGTTCCCGAGAAAGCGCAAAGGGGGGAAGGGCCCAGGCTGGTTGGTGCGAGAACGCTCCCCGCCCACAGGACGGGAAGGACGGCGGCGGCCACGGGACGGGCGCCATCACGGCCTCCGGCTTCAGGGACTTCTTGCTCAGGCCTGGGCTCCTCCATTTCCTCTTCCTCCCCCGCATCCTCGTCCTCCGCCTCTTTTTCTTCTTCCTCCTCCTCCTCCTCCTCTTCCGTAGCCATTTTGGCTCAAGTCCGTCCACCCTCGGGGATCTCGGACTTGGCCGAAATGGTCACCATAGCCGCATCGCCCGAGGCCACTTGGCCGAGCGCCGTGTCGCCCGCATCCGAGGCCCGCGGTTCCATATGTCCATGCTCTCGCACGCTCGGGTGAGCCCGATCGCGCAGCTCGCTACGCTCCTGGTGGTGGCCGTAGGCCGGGACAAGATGCCGCACTGCCGTTCGGCGGCCAGGACCTGCACCCGCGAATGCCGTGCGCTACAACTGGGACTTATCCGACGCCCGCGACGCTTTTCTTTTCTTCTACAGGCTCTCCTAACACCTGCTCCCGCTGCCCCTCAAGGAGAGGCCGCCCGCTGTCTTGGCGTGGCCGCGTCGCCGGCAATCCGGCGCCGCCCGTGACTTCTCCGACGCGCGGCCCAGCCGAAGAGGCGGGGGCAGCTAGGGGAAGAGGAGCGCGCGCGCGGTATCAGCCCTGATGAGTTTCAACTGGTAGCCGCAGGAGCGCGTCGACACGCTCCCCGCCGAGTCGACATCCTCTGCGACAGGGCGCAACAGGCCGGTCAACTCATGGTCGGCCACGAGGGCTTCGGCTATTTCTCACCGCGCGCGGCGGGCGCGTCGAACCTCGGAATCGTTATAGCTCTGCAGCGTTGCAACTTTGCCTGCCAGACGGGCGCGCGGCAGCTGGCGCGCGTGACTGGCCCTCCCGCGCGAGCTTGGGCACGTGGTCGAGGGCTCGCTGGGCAGTTTCGCCTCGGCCGTTCACTCGACCCGACGCCGCACATTCCTCGCGGGTGCGCCCGCGCAAGATCTGGCTCAGAGTGCCTATGGTACTGCGGCCGGGTCGAGCTGGGATGGCGCGGGGCCCGCTGCCTTGGGAGAGGCGCCGAGCCCGCGCGCGGCTGCGGCCGCGGCCGACCCCGGCGCGGCATCTCCAGCGCAGGTGGCAGCAGCCGGCGCCGACTCAGGCACCGATTCCGACGCCGCCAGCTAATTCGGCGAAGAGATTGCTTCCGGCGACCCCGAGCTACGCGACGCTTCAGTGGAACAGCGCGGTGCGCGCCTATTTTGGATTTGCGAACGCGCGAAGTCTTGCTGGCGCAGCCTCGACAATCGCATGCCCGCGCTCCGCGCGTGGAGGGTCATCGATGGCGAGGACAAGGGCCAGGGCGCAGGCGGCCGGGGAGCTTTCGCTGGCTTCGGGAAGGCAAGGGCAAGGGGGAAGGGAAGGTCAGGGCCAGTGGCATGGGTCTCGGCCGCTAAAGCGACCCACTGGCCTTGGCGGGGTGCGTCTCAAACGCCGCGAGCGTGACTCCGACGAGCGCGCCTCGTGCGCAACTGCCCCCGGCGCCGCGGGCAGGGGCGCGCTCTCTTCCTCGACGCCCCAGCCCAGGCCGCAACCGCCGACGTCCTCACCATTCGCGCACCTGGGACGTCGGGGGGGCGCCTGGGCCAGCCGCTCAGCATCCCGCGACGGGCGCGTGCGCGGTCTGGATGACCAGAGACGCTTCGGGAATTCCCCAACCTATGATTGGGGGTCCCGGCGATGGTGGCCCCGCGTAGAGCCTCCTGCTACAGCGGCAGCACCTAGTGCGTCTTGCGACGGCTCGAGGGCCGCGGCCCCTTGGTCGAGCCTGGTCGGAGACTCGCCCCCGCCATCGTCTCGCAGCCCGCGCGAGGCAGAGATGCGGCGACCGCATCCAGAAATGGTTGAGCTGAATGAACCGCGCGCAGCAAGACCTTGGTCTGCCCGCGGGCCCAGCAACTATATTGCTGGCCCGCGCGGCAGGGGTGGGGGGCGCAGCGCCGGCCGCGCCTGCGGCGCTTGTAGCTCCAGCAGCATCGGCAGCGTCGCCGCCGCCGACGCCGCCGCGCTGGACAGCAGTGGCCAGTGCCTTCCCGCTGGGGCAAGCTCAATGGCGCGAATGGGTAATCGACGTCAGCGCCCGAGTCGCCGCGCCTGCGACCCCACCTGCCGACGCGCAGTTACCGAGCTGGTTTGCATGCCATCAGTCGCGGCCCTCGGCGCCGTCGCGCCGCGTGCGTCGAGCTCCACGTGGCCCCAGCAGTGCGCGCCAGCAGCAGAATCACCGCAAGTGCTGGGGTCTTCCACTAACTTGGCCCTATTCAATCAGAACGTCCCCACCGACATGTCAGCCATCTGTGGGAGTGGCAATGCAGTTCGCTGGCAGCGACGCCTGGATGTCGAGTGGCGGCCGATCCGAACGTGGTGCGGGCGCCGTTCTCGACCGCGCGCAACGACGGCGCGTCGACGAGCTCCACAGTTCACAGCGCTAGCACTCGAATTCTTGCGGCAATAGCACGAGCAGCGACGCCGAGCCGCAACGGGCCGGACATGAACCCTGACAAATTCACCTGGTGCCGGCTGCCGCGCCTGCTGCACCTCCTTCCGTCGCTGTATTCGACGGCGAAGACAGGGGATGTTCTATTGATGCTTTCGCACATGGCGACAGGGTGGCACGCCTGCAATGCCGCCACATCTTGCACCAGGCATGCAATTTGCAGCTCGTGCAGAACGCCGACACCCACATGGTGTACTACCCGGCGTGCCGAGGCCCAGCCGGCGTCATCGCCGACTTCCATTTCGTTGGTGCAGGTCGCGTTACAGCGGGTCCGATGACGACGTCGTCGGCCGCGAGCCTGGAAGACGGGGCCCAGAGGACGAAGCTCGTGACCACGGAGGAGAAGCAGTGACTCCACTACTTGGCAGCCGACAGATAGCAGATTGCGCAGGGAGGAACATTGCCCTGTTGCACTCACCACCCGCGACCTCGTGACCACGCAGCACGGCACGCGCGCTCCGACCTTGGAGGGCGCAGGCTTCGATCTCCGCGTCTTCCTCGGCTGGCAATCCACGCGGTCCACCAACGGAGTGGTGGAGACAGGCGTGGCGCGCACAAGCCTGACGTTTCCCGGGCCTGGCGGCTTCGAGATCAAGTGGGGCCCACGCGCCATCCGCGTCGATTTGAGATCGGTGCCGAGTGGCCACTTGCGCGTGCCAGTTGACAACGTTGACCGACTGCAGCCGCCCTCCAGGGAACTACCGCCCACGCAGTTTACGCTGCTGGCAGTGGGCAACAAATCGCCTGGGCGACGCGACACCGGCGACGGTCGCGAGTTCAAGAAGCTTAAGATCCAGCTTCTGAGCCCCAGCGCGGAAGCACCGGGGCGCGGCGCGCCGCGGGCGGCAGGCTGCGACCTGCGCGCCCGCGCGGACGTCAGTATCGCTGCGCATGGTCGAGAACTGGTGTCTACGGGCGTCGTCGCTCTTGCGCCGCCAGGCACTTGCCTGCGGATTGCCCCGCGCTCGACCCCCCCTGAAGGGCGTCGTTGTCTCGGGCGGAGTGATCGGCCCCGACTGCGAAGATTCGTGGTCGACGCGATTTGGGGCGGGGTGCGCCGACTCCTCGATTTCCTTTCCGACTGTCGCGCCCGGGTCAAGGGCGCCAGCGCCAGGGTCGCGAACTTCGGCCTGCGCGAACTTCAGTGGCGACGTCCAGCTGGGAAGCAGGTGGCCGACGCCAGCTAGTTGTTCCCCGGCAAGCGCCGGGCTTGTCATCAGTCTCTGACCCTAGGTCAAGCTCAGCGACAAACCCTGCATGATCATGATGCTCACCGGCGCACTCATCGCCAACTAGCTGCCCCGATGCGACGCCGCGCTGGGGGGGCGCAACAACGACTGGGCGACGACGTTGATGCGCCGCGACGCGCCACGTCTTGCGCCCTACTGCAGTGGTACTTCAACGAGAAGCAGCGCGCCGCAGAAGGTGCGCTTTCGGCGAACGGCGAAGCGCAGCAGCTGTTCCAGCGCCACGCTTTTCTTTGTTTTTCCTTTCCTCCTTTTCTTCTCCCTCCCAATGGCGAGTGGCAAGCGTGACGCCGAGCAGCGTGCTCGGGACCACGAAACAGGATCTGCGAGAACAGCGTGTTTTGAGGGCAGTGCCAGCGCTCCTTCCTGCCCCGTGGCGCCCGGCAGGTGCGCCGCCAAGCGCGGCGCCCGCGCTGGCGCCGAACGGCGCGCCCAGAACATCGCGGAGCCTGCGCGCGCGAGGGGCGAACAAATCGTTCAAAATGGTTCCTCAGCCGCGGGGTGCCGACCAGCACAGGTGGCGCCTTGCAATTTTGCTGTCGGCGCCTACCCTGCGGCCGAGCGCATGCGCCAGATGGCGAAGATACAGGAGGGCCACGTGCCCAAAGCACGTAAGCAGGTCGTAGAGGACCACGGCGACGACTGCGGCACTGACCTCGCGGGTCTAGCCCCACATCTCCCTGGCTTCCCAGCCAGTGGCGAGCCCAGTCGTGCCGACGAGTGCGACGACGACGACCTTCGCGGCAGCCTCGCATCAGGCTTGCCGACGCGGTGTTTCCGCGGCTCTTCGGCCCCGGCATCAGATCGCCATCTGGCGAGTGCTCAAACGACACAGCCTGCAAAGTCCGACGACATTCACCATCTTCTCACCCGCTTCACTTCCATTGTTTATTGACCGCGGCGCCGACATCACGAGTATTTGCCTTGAGGAGGCGCGGACTAGCAGACTTGCTGTCCGCCGCCGCCTCAGGGCTGGCGCCAACTTCGACTTGGCAACGTGCTGCGATTTCAACGACTAGAGCCAGCAGAGGGCCGTGGAGAGGTGCATCCGACAGGAAATCGCCCCCTTGTGACCATCATAGCCCTCGTCTGCAGGCCGCTCTGTCGATGGGCCGAATTTACTTAGAAACGAAGCGCCTGGCTGCGTTCCAACGGGGGCGCGTCCCCGCGCGGCCGATTCTGCAGCCGCGCGGCAATGCTGCAGCTAGCCGCAGCTCGGCGGCCACTTCGTCGACGAGCAGCCCGACCCATCGCGACTGTGCGACGAGCCGCCTTGGCAAGAGGTGCTCGAAGCACCGGGCGTGCACAGAGTCATTTTCGACCAGTGCCCATCTGCGTTTCGAAATCGTCGCGGTCGTATTTTGAGGAAGACCGCCGGCTTGGACTCCAACGCCCCAGAGACGCTCGAGCAGTTCGTGAATCTCGGGTGCGCCGGTAACTACTTCCACGTGCGCGTCGATGGCCGAAACGGCGCCGACGCCCAGATCTGGCCACGGCCGAGCGGCCTGTCCAGGGCATAGTGGACCTACGCCGCCGCCTGAGACGCTCGCATCTCGCGAACTATGTCCACGAATGCGACGTCAAAACGGCAGCATACCCAGCAGTTGCTTCCTTGGCCGCGGAGGGCGAGATCAGGGGCGCCATGTCCGATCAGTGCGCGCGCTACTCGTGCAAGTTGCGCAGGCGCAACTTCCGAGCGGACTCGCTCAAATTCCGGTAACCTCGCAGCGTCCAACTGCATTGGGAATGCTTGGGGTGTCGTGAGGAGAGGAACGCGACCACCCTGCGTGCGCCCGCGTGCTCAGCCAGCGAAGGTTCGCGGGCCCTTATGCCCGGCCGCGCCCGCGCGCCGGCCCGCGCCCGCGCGCCGGCCCGCGCCCGCGAGCGCCAGCGCGATCAGGAGGACCGCGCCGCACCAGCGATCGACAAGCTCGGCCAGGCCGACCTCGAAGCGGCAGACGAAGCTGCACTGCCGCCGGCACCGGCCAGCGCGCTAGGAGCCACCTCATCATCCAGCGTTGGGGCTCAGGGCAGTAGTTCCAGCAACTGCGTTGCTTGGGCACAACTACTAGCCAGTCAAGTGACCGCGCAGTGCCGAGACGAGCAGCACCGCGATCTGCCGACGCATCAGCAGGCAGCCCTGCGCCTTCAGACATGACTCGCTTCGACGTGGCCACGTCGCTGCGCTCTGCGCGGCGACTCGCGTGAGACGCTTGCGAGAGCTGCGCAAACTACACCGCCGGCAGTGGCGCGCTACAAAGGAGGTAGTAGCACAAGCTCTGCGAGCAGCCAACGTTCGACAGGCAGTCCTCGACCGCATCCCCACAGCGGCCAGCGACTGTCGGGAATGTCGTACATGTCTATCACCAGCGTGCCAGACCATTCCCGCGCTGCGCCTTTCGACGCAATTTGACCGGCACCTGCGACATCCTTTACTAGATGGATAACAAGATCCTGCGCTTGATGGGCGGTGCCTCGCGTTGGCGCAATGGCCAGGAGGTCGCGGGCAGACGCGGCGCGACGCTGCTGGTGGCCATCGACCGTTTGTGGATCCTCCTGTTCGGCGCGATGGAGACTTTCATCGCGGGCGCCGAAGGCGGCATGAACCCAGCATAAATCGTGGAGGAGATGAGGATGCGAAGATGACAGATTTACATCCGAGCTCCGCGCCAGCACGCTCGTTTCACATAGCGGCGCGGCGCCGTGCTTCGACGCGCACTTCGCGCCGCGGAGGGGCAGCTGGAGCGCAAAGGTATCTCCGCCAACTTCGACTCCATGCTGGCCAACGCGTTCTTCGCGGGCAACAGCCTCGCCCAGGTGGGCGGCGTTACGCCGCTCAAAGTCGCCTTTGGCAGGCAGCCCTCCGCGCTGCCGCCGCTCAAAGCAGATGAGGAGGGCGCTTTATGTGCCGACGATGTTGCTGGTTCCGGCCCCGCTGCTGGTTGCGAAGTGCAGCCCGCGCGATTGCAGTGGCGGATGGGAGAGAGATTGCCTTGCAACGCATGGGTGAAGCCACTTCGACTTCCCGCGCTCAGCCGCGCCCTCCGGAAGCTCGCCACCGAGACCGGAGAGGGGCGCTTCAACGTTGGCAACCAGGTAGAGATCCACAGGGGTTCCAACACGAAAGACGCAACGGGCTGGGCATTGCCTCGCACGATCATCTCTGTAAGTTGCAGGCAGGTGCCGCCAAGTCGAGATGGTCTGCAGAGTGCAGGACGCACGGGCCTTCATCGGTGACGTCTTCGACGACGCAGGCACAGGCATGGCGCGAGCAAGCCTGGGATCGCGTGGAGGACTACCTGGAGCACATCGCACCAGGCTCAGGAGCCAGGCCGGACCATCGGCCGCTGGGGGGGCGCGAAGGGCGCGCAGCTGACCGAGCGGGCTCGGCAACGCCCCAATATTCTCGAGGCCATGCGCCACTTGTCCCGTGGATGCTTTCAACTGCCAGACGTTCGTGCCGCGCGTCTTGTGCGCAGCCAGAAGTCTTCGGGCGACTGGCCGGGCTGCGCCCGCAGCTTGTCCATGCAGTGGTTCCCCTGGGACCTGAGCGACGTCTGGCGCCCGCATGTGGACGGCGACGCCCGCGAGCTCATCGGCGAATGGCGGAAGGGCGCCCGCGTCATCCAGTTCATTTTGGCTGCTGAACCGCTGCTTGCAGCGAACGCCGGGCAGGGCCGAGAGGGGCCTTTCGATGGCTATGTCATCGAAGTCCCCGAGGCGCCGCCAGTGTCACCGAAGGGGGTTTGTCATCGTCCTTGTCGGTTGCCGAAGATGCCGACGGCGACCTCTCTGGCCACGTCCAGCAGGTGACGTTGGCAGCCTGGCAAGTAGTCGAGGGGTCAGAGGATCTAGCCTAGGAGCTGCAGGAGCTGGGGGGCGCCGACGGCCAGCAGAAGGGCTGCGCGGCCATCGAGCGTGCGGCGGCCAGTCTAGACCGCAGGCCGCATGGGTGGCCCCAGCGCCTGGATACGAAGCGCCAGCGCCAGAGTATCCACGCGCAGTGTCACTACTTCCAGCGCGACGCCCCCGCTGGCAACTACGCCGCGCTTGAGGAGGAGGGTGCAGGGCGAGAAGATGTGGAGCTGTATGTGGACCTGGTGGCGCTCGAAGCATTCTTGAGCTGTCGCGAGTGGCCGACCGGTAACTGTTTTGCTGGCGCTTCCGCGACAACCGTCCTTAAGGTATACGCCGCCGTCGTGACCGTGACCATGGAGCGCGACGCAGCCCCTGTGGCGCCAGAGGAAGTGTCGAGGCTGCTGCGCAATTTCCGGTGAAAGTATTCTGCGATAGTTACAGAAAATAGTCTGAGACATCACAGAAAATCGAAATATACCAGCGACAAATTGAAATATTTCAAGATTTACGTCTGCCCCACAATAGATTTGAAGCAATATTGTTTCGGCGGGAAACAGCTCGCTGGGCAGGGAAAATGTTGCCCGGGCAATTCTTACTCCCGCTGAACCCTTGTGCGAGCAGGCTTTTTCTTGCTCGAGCAAGTTTTTTCCCAGCTACACGACGCATATTGTTTGGAAGGGGTCGTGGGGCGGAAATACAATACATTTCCCCCTAACCTTGGGGCAGTTTGCAGACGGCTGTATTGCCGTATGTATGTATGTGTGTATATATATATGAGCATATATATTATATATATGTCCAGTTTTGAAACGTGAAGCGGAGCCGGGTGGAGAGAGAGCGCCGCATTCGTCTGTGCCTGCCCCGCTGGCATTGGGCTCAAAGTGCAAGCCGACGGCACTTCGATGGCCTTCGCCGCATGGCTGGCGGGCGAGGCGGTGCACGGCGTTGGGCAGGCCGCGCTGCTGTGGGCAGCCCGCGGTGAGTGCCCAGCCTGCACGTGCGCGCCAGCCCTCGCGTGCGCCCCTGGCCAGGAGGCGGCGCGCCTGGACTGCCCAGGCGGGTCCCCAGGGTGGGCGCTGTCAGCGGTGGCCCTCGCTGGCGTGACTGGCTTCGCAGGAGGGCTCCTGGCCGCGCGGTGGCTGGGCTCCTGGCAGCCGATCGCTGGCCTCCCGCCTCAGCCCTCTTTGGAGGAGGAGGCTAGAGCGCAGGCGGCTGTAGTCAGAGCGCGGGCCTGTGCCTCGTGATGGCCAGCTCTGCAGCCGCCGCGGCGGCCAGTGGACACCCTTTGGCTCTGGACGGACTCGACGAGGGCGATTTCATCCTGGTGCTGTATCGCGTGGGAGGTGCCCGGATCTGGCACGAGCGCCTGATCCTGGCATTTCAGACGGTGCCGCCCTTCGGGACAGGGGTCTTGACTCCAGATGGGCACGCCTACGTGGAGGCCATCATGCAGAACGGTGCGGACATCAGGGGGTGCGCGATTCCCGCTGGCGCCGCAGCCGGCGCCGTGGCTGCCGCCACAGCTGGGGATCAGGTCTACCGATTCCGTGGTCTCCCTCTTCCTGGAGAGGTCGCGACGGGTGCCGCCTCTGTTCGAGGCACTCTTGGGCTGGGCGCTGGGCCGCCGATCGCGCTGAACACGGCAGGGCGTGGCATCGCGGCCGTGGTAGGCGCTCCGGCTGGCGCTGGGCCTGCGGGGGCCCCCGCTGCGGGCGGGGCCGGCGGCGCCCCCGGGGCTCTGGGCGGTCTGGCAGGGCTAGCGGCAGCCCTCGGAGGCGGCCCAGCGGCCGCGCCACCGCACCCGCCCTTGTACCAGTGGCGGCCGCACCTGCACCTGCGGGAGGAGGAGCTCCAGCTGTCGTGCCTCTTGGCGGAGGAGGGGCGCCCCCCGCTGCTCCTGGCGCCCTCGGCGGCGCCGCCGTGGCCGCGCCGGCCCCTGGGCCTGCCGCCGCCCCCGCGCCTGCCGCAGGTGGTGGCCCTGGTCCTGGTGGCGTGGCCGCAGCTCTGGCCGCCATCGCTGGCGCTCCTGGAGGCGATGCACGGATTCAGTCGGTTGTCTTCGACACGCAGGGAGTGAGGTATGTGGACTTCCGAGCTGCAGTGGTTCGCTTTCACGAGCTGCCATGGGGCGATTGGCAGTTGAGGGACCTCGCGCGCTGCTATGGGTGCTGAGCTTCATATGCCGCAATGGGGGGGCGCCCCTTGGCAGGCACACGAAGTGGGTTTCGGACGGGCACCTGGAGGCGGACGATCCTGGAGTCGACACCCACTTGCTGTGCTGCCGCCTCCTCGAGCTGGGCGTGGTCTACGATCAACTCCACGTGACTAACATTGCCGCCATGGAGTTGGTCGGGCGGACCCTCCAGACGCAGGAGGAACTGTACCGAGACAGGTTCGCGGCGGCTTCGGAGTTCGGCTCAGACGCTGCTCTGATGTCGGGTGCTCTGGGCGCTGGCGGGAACGTGTGCGTAGCCCCTGCTCTGAGGGACTGGCTGGCCGCCGAGAAGGCACGCGAGGCCAACATAGCCAAGGGGCGGCGCTAGGCGCGCGAGGAGCGCTCCTCGCAGCCGGCGGCAGCTCTGGCGACGGGCGCGGCAGCGATGGCCGAGGCCGAGGCCGCGGCCGCGGCCGCGGACGAGGCAGAGACGGCGGGAGGGGCGGCCGCACAGCCCCAGACGGCCATGGCTGAGAAGCACCAGGGGGGGGCAATTGGGCCAGCCCCTCCCTGGGACAGAAGTGCGGCTACGGCCGCAGGCCCGGGCACGCGTGGAAGTCTCCGACACCGCGACGTCTTCCCGCTGCCGTCCCCCGCTGCTGCTGCCGGCCCACCCTCAGCGCCAGGCAGTCGCCGCTCGGCTAGGCGCGCTGGGTATCGCCTTCATCGTGAAGAGAGGGTTTGCTCAGCCATCAACGCATTTAATTCGCTCTATGGTTCTCGGTCCTCGCCTCCAGCTGCGGCTCACGAGGGGCAGCGCCAGGCCATCATGCACATCGCGGACAGCATCGACGAGCTTGGGCGCCTGCCGCCAGAGTTCATGTCTGGTAACGCTGCCGAAGACGGAGCCCTCCGGGAGCTCCTCTCTTGCGCCAACCTGTGCGGTGCTGGCGCCGCGACGTCGACCCCCTACGTCAGCGACAGAGTCGCATGGCCTGCCGCGGGTGGGACCCCAGTGGACATCGTCGAGCTGGTGCCGCCCGTGGATAGGGTCTGGCTGGAGGGTTGGCGGAGTCATATGCTTCGAGATCCGCGTGCTGCTGCTGCTCTGGCCAGGGAAGCATGCCCGAAGGGGCCTTTTTGCGATCCCGCCCTGACGCGCGACGTGAGCACGTACGGTCGTTTTTTGATTCAGATGTACGAGAAACAGATGGTCAACTTCGCGGCGGACTCCGGTCAGCCGCACGCCGTCGGCCTCTTCTTCGTTCCCAAGAAGACGGGGGCCCTCCGCATCATTTTCGACACGAGGGCCGCCAACTGCAAGTTTCTAGACGCGCCCAGCACTCGGCTACCTTCGGCCTCAGCCTTCAGTTCGATCGAGGCGCCGATCGAAGGCATGTACATGTCCACCTGCGACCTGGAGTGCGCCTTCTACCACATGAGGCTCCCTGAGGGCATGGAGGTGATGTTCACCTTGCCGCCGATCAAGGCGGGGGTGCTTCAGGAGCTCGGCCTCTTGGACCTCGACTTCGACCCGTTGGTGTCTCTCTCGCCCCAGGTTATTGTGCTTCCTATGGTTTTTCGTGGGCACTGCATCTTTGTCAGGCTGCTGCTCGCACTGTGCTGTCGGACGACGGCCACTCTCTGGATCAGACCGCTCAGGATGGCCATCCTGGGGTTAACGTGGTTGAGAAGAATGCCGTGGGGGTTGCCGCCTACGTCGATAACATCCTCGTCTTCGGCGGCTGCAAGTCCTTGGTGGATGAGACTATGACTAGGCTGGTGGGCACCTTCAGGAGTCGCGGACTTCCAGTGCACGAGATCGAGCCCGCTGCTCTGGATGCCGACTTCCTTGGCCTCAGCCTCCGCGGTGGAAGATATCTTCGCATCAAGCCTCGGAACATCTGGAGACTCCATTTTGCGATATCCAGTTTGTTGAGGCGTGGATGGTGCTCCGGCCACATGCTTCGGGCGGTGCTTGGTCACATCACTTGACGTCGATGATCCGCAGAGAGGTGCTCACCGTGCTGCACAGCTCCTATGGCTACGGCGGCGCCTTCGGCCCGAGGCACGGCAAGCTCTGGCCGTCAGTGATCAAGGAGCTCATTATCATTAGGGACCTGCTCCCGATTTTGACCTGCGACCTGACTGCAGAGTGGCACACCGTGATGACGGCCAGCGACGCCTCTCCCTTTGGCCTCGGCGTCATGCGACGGCGGGCGCCTGCTGCTACTTGTGCTGCAGTGGGGCGGTGCTCGGAGCGGTGGCGCTACAAGGTCGAGGGCGGGCACCAGGCTCGCCTGCAGTCGCTCAAGGCAGGAGAACTGGTGGTTGATGAGGGGCCAGTCGAAAACAGACAAAAACCGTCCTCTCTCTCTCCGCCTCTCATGCCAAGATCCAGCGGTAACGGGAAACACTCTGAGGAGCACCTGGGCAGCTTGGGGAGTCACGCGTTGAAGAATCCAGAGGACATCCAGGAGGCCGGCACCTTGGGCGTCCACGGTGAGGACTTGGGCATCCCTGTGGAGCTCAACATGACCGAGGCCCTGAGGTTCAGCATGGACCCTTGGGAGCTCGACGAGGTACCTGGGCACATTACACGCAAAGAAGCTTGGAAGAGCGTCAGTGCACAGTCGGTGTCTCTGGGGGCCAATATTCTTTACCTTGAGGGCGAGGCCTTAGTCACGTCTTATCGGCACCTTCTTCGTAACTTGGGCAGTCACGGCAAGCGCATGGTAGCCTTAGTCGACAACTTGCCCTTGGCTCTTTCTTGTACAAAGGGGAGAGCCCGCTCAAGTTTCTTGAGGTCATGTCTCAACCAGTTGTGCTGTCTGTCGTTAGCCACGGGCTCGAGGTTTTGTGTACGCTGGATCGCTTCAGAAAGGAACCCATCAGATTCGCTCAGCCGTGGGAAGCTGGGTTGGTTCAGCGGCCACCGTCATCTTAATGGTGCTCGGACGGCTGGCCGGCGGCTGCGTCGCCCTCTTTGTCCTGCTCATGCTGATCACGAGGGCGGAGGCGATGCCGCGACGGGGATCGCGCACCCCTTCGGCCTTGACGAGACACCGCGCGATCCTGGCTGCCAAAGCCGCGGGCGGGCGCACCAGTTCTTTGGCCATGAGCCTGCTGGAGCAGCAGGCGGTGAGACTGAACGCAGAAGCCTTATACCGGCAGCTGCTGCACACGTTCGTGAGCTACTGTGCGGACCGCCACCTGGACTGGAGCACGTTGGGCCAGTTGGACTCGATCCTGGCGGAGTACCTCACCGCGCGCCACCTGGCACAGAGGCTGACGCCCGACAGCATCGTGCAGCCGTCCATCGACGCGGGCGCCGCGTACCAGCTCTGGGGCCTCCTGATGCACCCCGCAGACCGCGGCCAGGGCGGGAAGACGGGGGCGTTCGACGTGTCGATCCCTTTCGATCTCGACTTGTACCTCGTGCCGGTCCTCATGGCGCTCCGCCTGAAGGGGCCTGTCGCGACGCCTCTGTGGGGCTTCAGTCTCGGCCAGCTGAACCTGATGTTCTTTCTTGCGGCAACGACCCTGGGCATCAACCACCTGCGCCCCCACTTGTTCAGGATGAGGCATGGCGGAGTGAGCGACGACCTTTTGACGCAGAGGCGATCGATGGAGCGGGTTCGCCGCAGGTGCCGCGGGGCCGTCATGTCGTCGATGCGGCGCTAGAGACGGCTCTTCTGCGCGAGGTTCAGGGCGGGGCGGAGGACGTGTACGCGCTCGGCCACCTCGTGGAAGGGCGTTTCGGCGAGCTGCTGGAGATGGGCTTCATCAGAAGCTGGTGCCTCGCCCAGGTGCCCTCCCAACTAGTGGAGGCGATGCAGCTCGGCGGCCCGGCGCGCGGCAGGCGGGCTCGGAGGAGGCCCGCAGTTGCGGCGCTGTGAGTGCTGCGGGCGACGCCGTCCGCCAGCACTTGAGGCGGTGTTTCAAGGAGGCTGTGCAGCGGGGCTCGCTCTGTCGCAGGCGAGTTGTGGTAGAGCTTTTCAGCGGTTCGGGCCACTTCACCGCCGCGGTGCGCCGACTCGGCCTCTCGGGTCTGGGACTCGACATCAGGCATGGGCCTCTCGAGGACCACCTCGGCGCCACTTTCGAGGAGGTCATCGTCGGATGGCTTTGTAGCCACGCAGTCGCCGCTGTTTTTCTAGGGACGCCCTGCACCACCTGGTCGCGGGCTCCCAGGAGGCCCCTGAGATCTCGCGACCACCCAATGGGACTCCATCAGTCGAGCACTTCCGAGAGAGCCCGCCTACAGCAGGGCAGCGCTTCCTTTGCTTTCACGTGCCGCATCATCAGACTGTGCTGTCGTCTAGGGACTCCTGTGATGCTGGGGAATCCAGCAAGCTCCTTGAAGTGGTATGCCCGCTCGCTGTCTCGGCTCGTTCACTTACCCTCTGCACGCAGTTGTGATCTAGACCAGTGCCAGTATGGTGCTCTTTGGCGGAAGCGCACGAGAATCGTTTCATGGCACGCTGGCCCTGTTGAATCCTTATGCCGCGTGTGCCAGGGGAGACGCGGGCTGTGCTCACGCACTGCCAACAAGCATGTGATTCTGTCCGGCCAGGGCCCTGCAGGATGTAAGTACACTGCGCTCGCAGCTGCTTATCCAGCTGCCCTTGCCAATGCTCTCGCAAATGTAATCGAGCGCGCTGTGCTCAAGGCGCCGCAGCAAGCGATGGCTAGCCTAATCAGCAAGTAGCGTGTCTCCGTGCTTTCTCGCTTCAGCATCGAAGTTCCTTTTTACTTTTCGGCCGCCTCTGCCACTCTGTCAGTGGCGGCCAGAGTTTCCTTAGGGGTTTGGGAACTCTCTATCTGGTCTGACCTCTGTGCAGTCTGCTCCGTCGCCCAGCTGCTCGCCGGGAAATCATCTCGTGGCAGTGTCTACTGCCCTAGCCTGGCTCGCGCTCGACACATACAGTAAAAAAGAGACAGGGCCCCTTCAGTCCTCAGGCCCCGCGTGAGAGGCTCGGTAGATCTTTGTTCTGGTCCTGCTCTGGCGCTCGGGATCCTCGAGGCGGGCTGTCCAGTTTTGAAACGTGAAGCGGGGCCGGGTGGAGAGAGATAGCGCCGCATTCGTCTGTGCCTGCCCCGCTGGCATTGGGCTCAAAGTGCACCCACCCACGTGCCGCCCTGGCCCTTTTTGGCCCGTCTATAACTTGAACTTGCTGCTAATCGCGCCTGTCATGGGAACTCTCTATCTGGTCTGACCTCTGTGCAGTCTGCTCCGTCGCCCAGCTGCTCGCCGGGAAATCATCTCGTGGCAGTGTCTACTGCCCTAGCCTGGCTCGCGCTCGACACATGCAGTAAAAACGAGACAGGGCCCCTTTAGTCCTCAGGCCCCGCATGAGAGGCTCGGTAGATCTTTGTTCTGGTCCTGCTCTGGCGCTCGGGATCCTCGAGGCGGGCTATATATATATATATATATATATATATATATATATACACACACCCCGCAATTGCGGATAAGAGTGAGGGGGCGGGCGCGGGGGACGCGGGCGTCGTCAAGCCGGCGGACCTCGTGGCCCCCACCTTCCCTGTCGATGGCGCTCTCCTTCTCCCCCTCCTCCTCCTCCTCCTCCTCCTCCTCCGCCTCCTCCTCCTCCTCCTCCTCCTCCTCCTCCTCCTCTTCCTCGTCCTCGTCCTCGTCCTCATCGTCATCGTCGTCCTCCTCCTCCACCTCGTCCTCCTCCTCCTCCTCTTCTTCCTCGTCCTCCCTCTCCCCCCCTCGTCCTTCCATCATCGTCCTCCCATTGTCGTCATGTTCCTCCTCGTCGTCCTCCTCCTCTTCCCCCCCTCCCGATCCTCCCCCCTCCTCCTTTTTGTCGTCGTCGTCGACGTCGTCGTCGTCGTCGTCGTCGTCCCCTTCCTCCCCCTCCTCCTCCTCCTCCTCCTCCTCCTCCTCCTCCTCCTCCTCCTCTCCTCCTCCTCCTCCTCGTCCTCCTGCAAAAGCAGCCCGCCGCAGGCGCCGAAAAAATTGGTTTGTACACTGAACGTGGTTTGGGTCGCTGGTGGGCCGCGGGTTCTCCACCAGGAACGAATGCAAAAGATGCCCGCCGCAGGCGCCGAAAAATTTGGTTTGTACCCTGAACGTGGTCGCGGGTGGGCTGCGGTCTCTCCACCTAGAACGAATGGAAAAGATGCCCGCCGCAGGCGCCGAAAAATGTGGTTTGTACCCTGAACGTGGTTTGGGTCGCGGGTTGGTCGCGAGTTGGTCGCGGGGTGGGTCGCGGGCTCTCCACCTGGAAGGAATGCAAAAAAAGCCCGCCGCAGGCGCCGAAAATGTTGGTTTGTACCTTGAACGTGGTTTGGGTCGCGGGTGGGTCGCGGGTGGGTCGCGGGTGGGTCGCGGGTGGGTCGCGGGTGGGTCGCGGGTGGGTCGCGGGTGGTCGCGGGTGAGTCGCGGGGTGGGTCGCGGGTGGGTCGCGGGTGGGTCGCCGGTGGGTCGCGGGGAGGGTCGTGGGGTGGGTCGCGGGTGGGTCGCGGGAGGGTCGCGGGTGGGTCGCGGGGTGGGTCGCGGGATGGGTCGCGGGATGGGTCGCGGGGTGGGTCGCGGGGTGGGTCGCGGGTGGGTCGCGGGTGGGTCGCGGGTGGGTCGCGGGTGGGTCGCGGGGTGGGTCGCCGGTGGGTCGCGGGGCGGGTGGCGCGTGGGACGACGACAACAAACAACAACAACAACAACAACAACAACAACAACAATCATTTTACCCGAACGCTCAGTGTTCTCACCAGTGCCAGGGTTTTCATGCGACGCGAGACAATACCCCCACTTCGTGGGGGGGCAGTTCAAGCTCTACCAAATATCCAAACGACTCTTCGCGACCACCCAAACCCAGCTTCCCGCCCTATGACGTTGGGACACTTCACTTCGTGGCGTGCGGACGACCGTGGCTACTACACTGGCGTGGGGTACACACCCACAGAACTTGGTCACTTATTCGGGGCGCGCGTGTGCCCAGCATCCTGCAATTGTGACATACAATACATGACACAGACAGACAGAGAGAGAGACAGAGAGCAGACAGAGAGAGAGACAGAGAGAGCGGAGTTGGTCACATTTTTGGGGCAAGTTCCTGAGATCGTCGTGTTTTTTGTTGGTCTTGCGCGCGCGAATGTCCACTTTACTTTTTTTTGCAAGGGAATATTGATTATGTTAGAACAAGAAAAAGTAGCTCGCGCGAGCTCATGTAACATAAATGTTGAAAAACCATTGGTTTTGTGGGAGTCGGACAGCGCGCGCGGGATGAAATTTGGACATTTTTTTTTGAAAAACCATTGGGTTTTTGATGTTTTTATGTTGAAATCGTTACGAAACCTAAGGTTCTGGAAGGATTTCGTCTTGCGCGCGCGAATGTCCACTTTACCTTATTTTTTGCAAGGGATTATTGAAATTTGATTATGTTAGAACAAGAAAAAGTAGCTCGCGCGAGCTCATGTAACATAAATGTTGAAAAACCATTGGTTTTGTGGGATTCGGACAGCGCGCGCGGAAGGACATTTTGACAATTTTTTCTTAAAAAACCATTGGGTTTTTGATGTTTTTATGTTAAAATCGCTACGAAACCTAAGGTTTTGGAAGGATTTCGTCTTGCGCGCACGATTGTCCACTTTACCTTTATTTTTTGCAAGGGATTCTTGAAATTTGATCAACTAAGAACCAGAATTTTCATTTTATAGTGTTTTTTGCAAGGGAAAACGAGCGTCAACAAAAAACCGGATCCGGTACTAATCCACTTTTCTGAAGCTTTCGCTAGAAAATGAAGGAAATGAGGCTGCGGCCTAGGTTTTGGAGGGGGGTCGTGCACCAGGGGTCCCAACAATAATTATTCTTTAGAAGTAATAATAATGTTCAACAACAACAACAACAACAACAACAACAACAACAACAACAACAACAACAACAACAACAACAACAACTTACTAGCACGTGGGGACACTCCGTTCTCACCAGTGCCAGGGTTTTCATAGGAGGCGGGCAATACCCCCACTTTGTGGGGGGGCCGGTTCAAGCTCTACCAAATTTCCAAACGACTCTTCGCCACCACCCACACCCAGCTTCCCGCCCTATGACGTTCGGACACTTCACTTCGTGGCATGCGGACGACCGTGGCTACTATTCAGGGCCCCGCGGCCGACGACGACGGCGTGCGCGCGCGAAGAAAAAACGAATGTGTCCCGCATGGTATTATTTGACAGGGATGATGGCCCTGGCAGGTGCGCAACCGTTGTTGCAGAAGTTCGAAAAAGTTGCTCGCAAAAGCCCGTTTGACAGAAATGTTTAAAAAGTGTTGGGTTTCCTACGAATCCGCAAGAGCGCGCGGGATGAGTTTGACATTTTTTTTTGAAAAAAACATTGTTTTTTTAGGCTTTTATGTTAAAACTCGCTACGAAAACTAAGGTTTTGGAAGGATTTCGTCTTGCGCGCGCGAATGTCCATTTTTTTTTTTTTTTTTTTTTTTTTTTTTTTTTTTTTTTGCAAGGGATTCTTGAAGTTTGGTTATGTTAGAGCAAGAAATGTCCACTTTAGTTTTTTTTTGCAAGGGAAAGACGGTCGTAACAAAACAACCGGATCCGGACCAACCCGTTTTGCCTGAGACTTCCTCACGAAAATGATGAAAATGTGGCTGATGATGAAAATGTGGCTGCGGCCTAGGCGCGGCGGGGGGGCCATGCACCAGGGGCCCCAACAATAATTATTCTTTAGAAGTAATAATGTTCAACAACACCAACAACACGAATCCGCACCGCGGAATCCCACTTCAGCCACGCACCCAGGGACAGTGAATGACCGTTCGGCCCCCTCACTCTGATATATATATATATATATATATATATATATATATATATATATATATATATATATATATGAATATATATATATATATATATATATATGAAATATTTAAAGCATCATTTGGCCCACATGCTATATCGAACAATATTGCTCTGGCGGGCAAAAATTTGCCGGGTAGGGGGATCCTGACCAGGCAAGTTGTTGACCGCTAAACCATTTCATGGGCATTTTTTCTCGCCTGGGCAGGTGCCCCCCCCGGCGAAACAATTGTTTGAAATTGTTCGCGGGGCGGACGTGTTTCGCGTTCCATTTCCTTAACGTTGAAGCAATTTTGGAAATATTGCCCACGGCCTCGTGAAACAATTCCGGGTGCCCCCCCGGCGATGTCGCTGAAGGGAGTTCGAAAGTCGCCGCAGCCATCCTCGAGTAGCTCACCATTTGGGTGAAGTACAAGTGGACTCCAGACACGGTTTTACATGGGTGCGCTGGTAGAGATCGGACGGCAAAACCGCTGGGATAACCCGGCGCCGCTCGGCGCTGAGAGGCTGTCGCGACGCGGGCGCTGGATCTCTGGAGACGTTCGCTGGCGCGGCGAGGAGGGCAGGGGCTGGGCGAAGCACCGCGCGAGGTAAACTTCATCCTGCCACCTGGCAGTGCAGCTATCCTCAGGCAGGCGCCAGGCTACGAGTCTTTCGACGAGAGGACCGAATGCCTGCGCTGCGTCGAGCCGGGCGCGGGCTGCCAGGATGTGCCCAGATATTTCTCCACGAAGTTCGCCAGTGTCACGCGCTCGCCAGAGTGCAACTCCGAACTGACAAGGTGGGGCCCAGAGCTCGAGGTCAAGCGCGAGACGTGCAGTGCCCAGGGTGCCGGCGACTCGAAGCTAGTGCTCATGCTGTCCAAGCGCGCTGACGACTGGAAGTTCGCTGGATACAGGGGGCGCGTGGATTGGCTCATCGGCCACGTCGAGAGCGTCTTCGGTAGGATGAAGGGGGGCTGCGACGACTTCACCGACTGCGGAGCCCACCAGGATCGCAGCGCCGACGGCGCAGTGACGCCAGACCAGGACGAGCACATCGACGCCCTGATCCCCGTCGGGCACGTCGACTTGGACAAGGTGAAGGCCGACGAGCCGACCGGAGGCCCATTTCGTCTACATCGTCGCACTGGGGGCACTGGGGAGGGCCAAGAACAAGCTGCCCTTCCGTCGCGTGGCTCATCTCAACTCCGTCGTTCTGGCCATGCAGAATATCATGGCGCGCATCGCCTTCCCTGCGATGGAGTGCGCCGGGCGACTACGCGCCCGCAACGACGGCTCGAGCGCGAGGAGGAGACCGGGTGCGGTATGAGAGGGGCCGTATACTCGCGCGTGGGCAAGTCCCGCAGTGCTGGTGAGCAGATCTGACGCTTGCTCGACGCCGTGAGCCGATCGCACAGAGTCGTGTGCCTATCATCGTTAGGCCCATAGCTGCTCGCAGCCCGCGGCGAAGCTGACGGACTACAGGCGCACCTTCTTGCGCTACGCGAGATATCCGTGGACCCAGTTTCGCCGAGGAGATCAGGAGGCTGAGGGGGAAAGGAGGCAGCGCGGTGCAGGCCGATCTGGGCGTCGACGGCATGTCCGTGTTTCCGGTCCTGGCCATGGGCCCTGTTTGACCTCCATCGGAAAACAGGATGGCACGCCGTCTCCAGTGGCTATCGGTCCAGCCTCGCACCAAGCAGCTGGACGACATCTTGCGGTGCGACAGGGACATGCGCGCCGACTTCATGACGAACGGAAGCGTCGGCCGCGACCTCGTTTTGAGCGTCATGGGCGGCATGCTCGGCGACGACCACCAGACAGTCCGGCGGAACGAAGAGAAGCACAATAATGCCGCGCCCAGCTCGCATCATAGAAACATTACCAACAAGGAGAGCAACCACGCTACTGGTTGAATTCTAGACGCTTCGCGTATCCCCACCAGCCCATCCAGAAACGACGCCCAGGCGAGTAGAGGGCCGTCCAGAGGGACTCTTGGGCGTCCTGGGTGCCTCGGGGAGGCCTCTTGGGGCCGCTTGCGGTCCTGTTGGGGGCCTCCTGGGGGCCTCTTGGGGGCCTCTTGGGGCCATCTTGGGGCCATCTTGGGACCTCTTGGGGCCTCCTGGGCGCCTCTTGGGGCCATCTTAGAGGAGATCGATCAAACAAGAGGGGAGCTTTAATTGGGATCCTCCCGTCAGGAGGCCAAAATGGGGCCAAAATCCTGGTTAAACCAATGATTTTGGCTTCCTCGTGGACGCCCTGACACCTCGCGGAACCCCCGTCCAGGTCCAGGAGAGGGGGTAGGGGGAGGGGTCAAGAGTCTCCCTCTCCGCCCGCAAGCCGTCTCGCTCACTCCCACCCGCCCTCCCAACACATACGTAACATCCGAGCGCGGCCCGAAGCGCAGCATATGCAGCAGTCGTCTTTGGATGGCCGGCTACTGGGGGCCAATCCGCCGCCGCCGCCGCCGCCGCCGCCGCCGTTGTCCGCCGCTGCCGCCGCCACCGCGCTGCCCGCCGCCACCGCCGCCGCCGCCGCCGCCGCCCCCGCTGCCAATTCGCCGCCGCCGCAGCCGCTGCCGCCGCAGTCGCTGCCGCCGCAGCCGCTGCCGCCACCGCCACCGCCGCCACCGCCGCCGCCCCGCCGCCGCCGCCCCCGCCGGCGCCGCCCCCGCCGCCGCCGCCGCCCCCGCCGCCGCCACCGCCACAGCCGCCGCAGCCGCTGCCCCCGCCGCAGCCGCCCCAGCCGCCGCCGCCGCCAAGTGTATTGCTTTTTGACAGGGATGGTGGGGGGAGGCAGCATCGGTTTCGCTGCGCATGCTCCGAATTTGGAGACAGAGTGTGTTTGGTTTTGTTTGTTACAAAGGATGGTGGGGGCAGAGTGTGTGTTTGTATTGTTTTTTACCGAAGGGATGGTGTGGGGGGGCCCGCATTGACCTGGGTTGGCTCCCGGTCGCCTGGGGGAGGGGGTGTATGTTAATAGGGAACAGTGATAGCCCCCCCGAAGGAAAAAAGGAGGGTGGAAGAGGACACTTTTTTAACCACCGACGCCCACTGGGCTGGTGGGACTATCTGGGGTCACATATCTTGGGCGATGTTCGCGACGGCAACGTCCGACTGTCAGGTCATCAGGGAGCGTTAACGAAGCATGCAAGTGAGAGGGTTGCGTCCGCGAGCTGTGTGTCGTGAGGCAGCAGATGACGGAAAGTGAGTGAGTGAATGCAAGTCAGTGAGTGCGTGTTCCACCCAATAATATGCTGCAGGCCCCTTTTTAAATAAGGGACATGGTCAGTAGAACTCGTTTTGCTTCGCTGGTTTGGGTACGGCTTGCGCACCTGAGCCGGCGAGGCACAGTCAGACTTGCTTGGGCACCAAATTCGAACAGTATGTTGTGCACGCTTGCCCCGTTAGGCGTTTCCCTTTTCCGCCGCCATTTGGCCCTGCGGAACCTGGCCAGCTTCCGTGCCCGTTTTATTCACGTTTTATTCACACTTTCGTTTTGCGGTTGCACCGTAAAACATTGTTTGCCATCCTGGTATTTCTTCATATGGTCTCTTCCTCCTCCTCCTCCTGCTCCTCCTCCTCCTCCTCCTCCTCCTCCTCTTCGCTCACCTCCACTTCCTTTGCTGAGGCCAGAGCTCATGAAGGCCCTCGTGGCGTGCGGCTTCGAGCACCCTTCCGAGGTGCAACACGCCTGCATTCCGCAAGCGATGCTCGGGACCGACATTCTCTGCCAGGCCAAGTCTGGCATGGGAAAGACGGCGGTTTTCGTGCTCAGCTGCCTGCAGCAAATTTGGCCGCGCGCAGGAAGGGATAGGGCAAAGGGGCGGAGTTCCAAGAAGGTATCCCATCTTTCCTTCTCACAACGGGCCGGCCCTTTCTACAAAACCCCCCTGCCTTCTTGGACGCCAGCCCCCCTCGCCCCATCCCTTCTGACGCGCAACCAGCACATGCCAGAGGACCTAGATGCATCCACCCAGGAGACTGTCTCGGTTTTGGTCTTGTGCCACACGCGGGAGCTCGCGTACCAGATCCAGCACGAGTTCAAGCGTCTAGGACAGTTCGTCAAGAAGATCAAGATTAGTGCAGTTTTCGGTGGCCACCCCATCGATAAGGACAAAGAGATGCTCAAGAACGGCTGCCACGTGTTGGTGGGGACGCCTGGGCGCGTACTACAGCTCGTGCGGGAGGAGGCTCTGAAGCTCGACAATCTGAAGCGCTTCATTTTGGACGAGTGCGACAGATGTATCGATGAGCTGGGTCTGCGCCGCGACGTGCAGCAGATCTTCATCAAGACGCCGAGAAAGAAACAGGTGATGATGTTCACTGCAACCCTCACTCCCGAGACTGCCAGCATCTGTAAAAAGTTCATGACCGAACCGCACGAGATCACCGTCGAGTCACAGTCCAAGCTCACGCTGCATGGCCTACTGCAGTATTATGTGCAGCTAGAAGAGAAGCAGAAAAACAAAAAACTTATTGACATGCTTGACAACTTGGAATTCAACCAGGTTGTGATTTTTGTCAAGTCAGTCAAGCGCGCCCTGGCACTCGATGGCTTGCTAAATGAGTGCAACTTTCCATCGATGACCTTGCACCCAGAATCCGATAGGCTCTCCTCGGATCCTCCCCGAAGCAAGAGGGGGAAAGGGAATGGTAAGAGAGGGAAAGGCAATGGTGAAGTGGCAGTCGACGTCCGTCTGGATAAATTGCAGGCGTTCAAGGATTTCAAGAAACGCATTCTTGTTTCTACCGACCTTTTCGGACGTGGCATGGATGTCGAGCGAGTGAACATCGTCATCAACTACGATATGCCCGAGACAAGCGACGCTTACCTCCATCGCGTTGGGCGTGCAGGCAGATTTGGCACGAAGGGCTTAGCCGTGACATTCTCGTCTACGCAAGAGGACACCAAGGTGTTGAAAAGCGTTCAAGAGCGATTCGAAGTGAGCATTCCAGAGATGCCCGACAAGGTGGACACCACATCCTACCTGAACGCGTGAATACACGCACCGCAGCGCGACACGGCGGCTTCGAGCGCGGTCAGTGCCTGACCGTCTAGGGTGTGTGGGTCATACTTTCTGTCAGTTCCCTGTTCGCTTTTGGAGGGGGTTGCGACGTCTTGTTTCCCGCGGGAATTACAGTTCTTCGGTAGACTTGCTTCTTGAGGTGAGGGGCCTCCTGGGAGCTTTCTTGGGGCCTCTTGGGAGCACCTTCGAGGCTTCTTTGAGGCTTCTTGAGCACCTTGGGGTTTCTGGGGGCCTCCTGGAGCCCCCTTGGGCTCCTCGTGGAGCTGGGACATCGGGGCCCCTCTGGAGGCCCGTCTTGGGGTGTCCGGGGCCGTCTTGGATGCCATCTTGGGCTGTCTTATGACCGTCCTCGGCCGTCCTGAGGCCATCTTGGGGCCGTCTTTGGGGCACCCAGGGGGCATGTGTCTCCAAGACTCGCAAACCGCGGCGCACCCGCCCACCCCAGTCCGCCTGGCCGGTTTGTCCAGCTGCCTCCGGGAATTCCGCCACCGTGCCAGCACAGCATTCTGGGTGGCGACTGTTCGGGAAGGCACGGGAGGCCGTTCCGTGTGACACCCCGGGCCTCTCGGAGGCCCTGGGGGCCTGTTGGGCGACTCTTGGGTGCCTCTTGGAGGCCTCTTGGATTAAGTCGGGCCTGTCCCCCTACATGGGGATTTTCGACGAAAGATCAAATATACCCCAAAAATAGTCAAAACATAGTCCAAAAATAGTCTGGGGATCATTTTTTGAGTATTTTTTGACCTTTTTGGGGTATTTGTTGGGTATTTTTTATTTTTCGTCGAACCCCCCCCTGTAGGGGGACACGCCCGACATAACTCTTGGGGCCTGTCGGCAGCGTCTCGGGGGCGCCTTGGAGGCTCTTGGGGGCTTCTTGTGCCGTCTGAGGGCGCTCTTCTGCCGTCGGGGCGCGTCCTTCTTGGGCTCTCCGGGTCGTCCTGCGGCCTCTTGGGGGCCTCGAGGGCCGTCTGAAGGCTTCCTTGAGCCGACCTGGGGTTCGCCCGCTGGCGTCTTGGGCCCTTCCGCGGGGCCTCCTGGGCCGTGGTGGGGTCCTTTGGGGCCGTCTTGGGGCTCTCTTGGGGGTCAGTGGGGCCGCTTGGGGCCCCAGAAGAGCGGGAACGCTGAACTTTCGTAATCATTCTAAGGCCTTCTTCCGCGCCTCCTGGGGATCTTCGGAAGCTCCTGGGGGCCTTTTTGGTGCGTCGAGGGTGCATCTTCGGGCGTCATGGGGGCCTTTCGTGACCTCCTGGGATTACTTGGAGCGCCTTTGGATGGCATCTTGGCGTTCTCGTGGGCTCATGCGTCAGGCTCAGAAGGGTATCGGAGGTATCGGAGGTAAAAAAGCGGGTTGGGGAATCTTTGGCGCTCTCGTCGGCGGTCTTGGGAGCCTGTGGGAGGCCCTTGGCGCTTTCTTGGGGGCTGCTGCGGGCTTCTCGGGCCTTCTGGAGGCTCTCGTGGGCAGTCTTGGAGCTTTCCTTGCCCGTGTCGGAAGCGTCCCGAGGCATCTTGAAACCATCGTGGGGCGTTCTTGGAAGCCCAGGAAGGAAGCGCCGGAGGTTTGTTGCAGATGCCTGGGTGTGATTGGAGTTTTTTCGGGCCCCGTCGACGGATGTCCAGCACTTTTCGGGAGCGACTTCGGGTCCCCGTTGAGGGCGTGTCGGGGCTTCGTGGGGCTCCTCGCGCGCTTTGTGGGGGCGTCATGGGGCCTTTTGGGGGGCGATCTGGGGCCTCAAGGCAACAAGGTATAAATCACTGAGTCCGTATGGGCGTGTGCATGATTTTGGCTTGTCGGTGGTCTCCTAGAGAGCGTCCTGGGACCCTCTGGGGCTCTCTTGAGCGTGGCAGCCTGGGGCTTCTCGGGACCTCTTGGGCGCCTTTTGGGAGCATTGGACCGTCTGGAGATCCCCTCTTTGAGCGTCATGAGGCCATCTGACGTTGTCGTAGGTGTTAGCGCGGTACATCTTACGCGGCGACATCGGCAACCGAACACCATCACCATCATCGCTATCGTCATCATCATCATCATCATCATCATCATCATCATCATCATCATCATCATCATCATCATTATCATCATCATCATCGTCATCATCATCATTATCATCATCATCGTCATCATCATCATTATCATCATCATCATCATCATCCGCATCAGCATCATGTTCATCATGGTCATCATCATCATTACCATCGACGCCATGAGCATCATCATCATCATCATCATCATCATCATCAGCCGCATCAGTATCATCAGCATCACCGCCATTACAATTCACATAAATATCGTCATCGTCGTTGTCATTATCAACATAACCATTACCGTCACCGTCATCAGTATCGTCATCATCACCATCATCATCATCGTCATCATCATTATCATAATCTTCACTTTCAGCCGTCTACTGCGGTCGCCTCCTGGTCTTCCTCTTCGTTCCGTGTCTATATCTTCACGTCATCATTCCCATGTCTTCCTCCTCCTCCTCCTCCTCCTCCTCCTCGACGCTGGCTTCTCGAAGACGATCCCTGGTACGCCTCATCCTCTTTCTCCTCCCTGTCGTCCTCGTTCTCTCGAATATCCCCTCCTTTTATTTAATCGCTTCGCTCATTCCGCCAGCTCTGGAGCCCTCTTTAGGGCCTCTTGGGGGCCTCTTGGGGACCTCTTGGGAGTCTCTTGGGGCTCCTTGGCGGCGTCTTGGGGGCCCCCAGGGCCTCTTGGGGGGCTTTTGGGGGCCTCTTGGGGCGGGAGGGGGGGTAGTCGATTGCGGCTCCCCCCTCGAAGGCCACGATCCTCGTGAGAGGTGTCGACAAATGACTTTAAACGGAGAAGGTTAAAGGCGAGGTATAAATCGAGCATGTACCGCTGCCGTGCCTGGCTCAAGCCGGGCCCGGCCTAATATGTGACTGTGCCTCACCGAGGCGCACTACTTGCATCAGAGATCGGAAAATCCCTTTTCCATTGACGATGCCCATCCTACTCTTTACTCCAGATCCCATGCTTCGTCTCGCTCTCTTGCTCATGCGATATGAGCCAAAGCCTGGGATATGGGAGCGCCTAAGGCGGACTACATACCTAAGCTTACCAGCTTGTTTTCGACTTGGTAGCGGAGCTGGCTACACTCTCGTGTGGCTGGCTCTCGCTCTGATTCCTGTAATCCACGGCACAACTTGGTGGACTACTACTACGGTGGAATACCATGTTGCGCCGGCTCTGCGAGGAGCGGAGCCAGTCCGCGATCGAGCTAGCGGGGCAACCCGCGAACTCGAGACGCTTTCTCCTACTTCACTGCGCTACTTCACTCCCGACTTCCACCAGATGCCAATCGGCAACTCGATCGAGAACGTGGTCACCCTGCGGGGCTACCCGCAGCGGGGCCACCTGCATCCCGTGCCGGTCAGGCGCCTCACGGCTACCACGCCAGAGCCTGACAAACCACAGCCTAAACCAATCACCGAAGCCGAAATGCATATGCATTGGATCAAGATAACTATCTTCGGCATTCTATGGGTGATAATGGGATGTGCTGTGGGATACATGCGGCAGGGGATGGACGACACGCGTACTACTGGCCCTTCATGGGACCCTGCCGGTACTACGCCTTTCCGCGAATACGTTCGCGAAGTACATGCATGGTTAAACGTAACGAGCGGCAATATGACACCACCACAACAAGCTGCAGCACTACAACGAGGCCTTCAAGGTCTGGCTCGTCGTATCGCCATGCAGGTCCCCTCCCAGATCATCAATTATGGTGTAACTGTCAATGGACAGCCAACGGATGCAGTAACCTACATACTGTACTTACTGAGCACCAAATTTGAAAATCTGGAAGATGAGCGCCAGCTCAACTCTGGCACGGCCCTTATCGACTTCCGCGTCGAAAGGGGCGAGCGAATCGACTCAGTATTAGCTCGATTCGAGATGGCCCGTGACGAGGCTAACTCTGTTGGCTTTGTCATCCCCAACTTTCAGATCCTAACGCTGATTCTCTTCAGAGCGTTAGGCGTTGGCGCGTCACGAGCCCAACACCTGCTTGAGCCCTTCAATCATCAGATGCCCCGAACACAAGCAGACTATGACAGGCTGTTGACCAGGATGAGGAACTACGGACATGTTGCCGAGCGCTCTCCTGGTAACATAGCGGGTATCTTCACAGGGCACCACTCACATGCAGGTGTCTACGCCACGACTGCGGGGTCACCCGCTGGTCCTGGCGAGCCAAATCCCTGGGCTGACCCAGCCGATATGCCCAACGAGGCCACTGCCCTTCTAGGGCAGACCGGCCAGGCATCGGCAGAGGCAGCTGAGGCGAACGCCTGGTCGAACTACTCGCCAGGCGCCGCCTACACTGCAAGCCCGCCCTCGGGCACAACCCTCTGGGGCCAAGCGGAGTCATCCGCTCAATGGTCTCAGCCACCCTCACCGTTTGAATCTGGCACTGACACAGATACCTCATCTGACGATGAGCACAATGGAATAGTCTCTGCTGGTAATGACTATCCAGCGGATGACACTCACCTTTCTGAACAGCAAAGGGCGGAAGCCGCCTTTATGGCTTATCGCAAATCAAAACGCCGTTGGAGGCGCTTTATGAAGAAACCAGTCAGAAAGGTGAGACGTGCAGTACGCCGACATTTCAAACAATTTGGAAAGGGTCGTGGTAAAGGGGGTCGCAGACGCCGTATGCATGGTAGGGGTATTACTGCTTTCCTCACGTCCTTAACTGATATGGCTTTTGAAGAAGTTCTTATCGGAGGCAAAGGTCGGGGTCACAGGCGGACCTCCGGTAAGGGAAAGGGGCGGAGGGGCAACCCTAGGGACGCTTCTGGTAATACTATGAAGTGTCATACATGCGGTAGCACAGAGCATTTGCGCGATCAATGCCCGAAGGGGAAAGGAAAGGGATCCGTACACTTGGCTCAAAATTCTTTTATGGATGACATAGATTACATTGACTACGAGTTTTACGTCAATCCAGAAGCGGCTCCCGCTGCGGGCTCCTCCACGTATTACGTGATGGCCCGCTATGCTGAAGCAACTGTGGCCCTGGAAGACTACGCAGTGACCCTCTTCGACGAGTTCCACGGCTGGGACGAGGTCGATGAGATCGCGTACAATGCTTGGTTCGGTCTTCCAGCGGGGCCACCCGCCGGTGACGAGGTCTCCGAAGCCGAGACCGTCCCGGCAACAGAGGAAGAACTCACAGCCGTGCTGGCCCCACAAGTGATTGGCATGCCGTTGCTGCCAAATCCGTCGTGGGCTGGTTCGGAGATGGGAGACGCCGATGACGAAATGCGGGGCCATCCCGCGTATTCCGATTCCGAAGAATCCGAAGAAGATTATAACGACATGCTCCAAGGACAGGTTTCAGAAGCAATTCGACTCTTGAGTGCGCCAGCACAGCAGCAGATGACGATGAACGAACTGCTGTCACACCCAGGAGTTGCCCGTCTACGTCCATACTTGGATTCGAACATGTCAGCATCACAGATGCTTACAGCACTCCAAGCTCTAGCGGGGTCACCCGCTGAAGAGATGCCAGACACAACAGCGGGGCCACCCGCTTGGTCTATGGACGTATTCATGCAAGGTTGTGATCAAATGAACATTAACGACCTCTCGATGGAGCAGTTAAATGACATCGGATACTTCAGAAGCCCTTATCAAAACGTGTTCATGGTCCAGGACAGCTCAGAGGACTCGGAGGACATGCGTTACGCCAAGAGGGACAGGCGACCGTCGCCTCCCCGAGACTCAGAGCATGACGATCAAAGGCCAATGACACGTGGTAGTGCGTCAGCGGGGCCAGCCCGCGGAAGGAGCCGCTCAGCTCCTAGACGCCCTACGCATGATGAAGCGGGCTATCCATACAGTACTGAGCACTCCGTTGGAGTATCTGCTCAGCAGGTGCCGGATTGGTACGTCAGATGGTACCCCGGTTACTCTATGGATACTCTTCGGCATTGGTATTCTAAGGAATACTGCACCAAAAGGGACGAAACTGGCGCGATAATCCGTACCAAGGGTGGCAAGACCAAGACGCCAGAGGCCTGGGACAAAAGGGCGAAGAAGCAGGAGATCATCACTGACCGCAAAACATACAGAAAACAAGTATGTCAGTGTGAGCCCTTCAAAGGCCACATGCGCAGGTGTCCGATGGACCGCCCCTCCAGGAGCCCTCACCATGGAGAGACCCCGTGGAATTGGTCTCATGGAGACGACGCGGGTAACGTCCATGATCCGAACAAAGAGGTTCCTGGAGGAGGAAAGCGCATCACAGAGGCCGATCGCGTCCCTATGACCGAAGAGGTGGCCAACACCGTCAGGGAAAATTGGGCAAAGCTTCCCAATGACCACCGCCTCAAGGAATGGAACCGCCGATTCCATAAGGAAGCGGGGTCACCCGCAGAATCCAGTAAGGAAGCGGGGTCACCCGCAGAATCCAGTAAGGAAGCGGGGTCACCCAGCAAGGAAGCGGGGTCACCCGCAGAAGCAGCACCAGCCGCTGGATCTGCGGACGAGTGGATAGACGTTGCCTCTGCTGCCGGGTCCGCCGCCGGCACTGACCGCACCGAGCTAAATGAAGAGTGGGCGGCGGAAGACGGTTCAGAGAATCCATTCCCTGACGGAAGCGCCTGCTGGTACTACAGCTCTTCGGCGCAGAAGTGGTTCTGCACGAGGGTACTCTACCGCCATGAGAATGGCAAGTACAAGCTGGCCATAAAGGGTACTGCCGACATCGACCAGATGAGGCAGGTCATCCATGATCATGGCCAGCCAGAAGGCCCTCCTAGAGACCCTCCTGGTCCACGACCAGGCAAGAGCAGCAGACCACCGCCAAGACCTAAAGCCGACTCCTCGTCTTCACCGACTCCTGCGAAAAGGCACCCGTCCAAGAGCCCCGAAGGCACACAGGGGCGGGCGAAGGTCAGAGGGATCGCCAAGACGGACGACCCTGAGCCGGCAGATCCTCCTGGTCTGTCCGTGACAGAGAGGAAGAAGGCTTTTGCTGGACCATCGACCCCGATGCCGCCGGTGGCCCAAGGCGATGTCAAGGACGAAGCTCGCGACAAGCCTAAGGCAGCTTTCCGAGGTGATTGGACTCCAACTCTGCATCAGCCGCGCCTTGCACCACGACCAGGTTCGGCACGAATGAAAGCGCAACCAAAGCCCGAAGCTGGGATGAGGTCGGTGCGGGCAGAAGCGGCCGCCAAGGCTAAGGAGGACAAGGGCTCTGCGGGGCCACCCGCTAAAGCGGCGCCAGCCGTAGCAGCGGGGACACCCGCAGAAGGCACTCTCTCAAGAGAAGAACGCTTCAGAGTCCTCAAAGAGTTTGGCGACCAACAGAAACTAACCGATGATGCAGCTGCTGACAAAGGTCACCCTAACCCTGGCGCGGAGTCATCCGCAGGAGCTGCCTCGTCAGCCGCAGGTTCTGGAGGGCCACCCGTTAAAGCGGCGCCAGCTGCATTAGCGGGGCCACCCGCTAAAGCGCCGCCGGCTGCACTAGCGGGGCCACCCGCACAAGGGCAGCCAATAATGTCTGTTCTCAGGAACATCCCTTTGGGAGCCATCGAATACTGGCAAGGCATTGTCGGCAAGGGCCCGAAGCGCACCATAAACCCACGAGTCACTCCAGACGATACGGACCGATACGAAGTCATTAATTGTCCGGTTCGTCGTAATTTCAAGTGCCACAACGACTGGGAACGTGAACAACAGACCGTGGGAAACATGCTGCGAGACAGGCCGCCACTACGCGCTGCGCAGCATAAAGAAGCACTCCTGAAGGTCATGACACAGAACGGCATGGATCCAACCTTGCCGAGTAAAGAGCAGATGACCAAGGTGTCGATGTGGTTTTCAACGGCTCTACGCCACAGTCCATATTATAAGGACAAACATAACCGATACTTCGAAAAGGTCAGCACTTTTGATCCATACGATGGCTGGGTTGTCGTTGACGATCTGCTGACAAACTGGACTGAAAATGATCAGTATAAGTACTATCGTGAAATGCACGAGGTGCTGATCAAAGGCAGGCCCCACGCGTCATTCGTGTATTGGGTGCTGCTAAACTGCTGTGAGATGATTGACCATCACGGCATGCAGAAGGGCAGGCTCCAGATGAAGTGCGTTGATGACAGCATGCTGCTGCCTCCCAGGTTTCGACCAACGGCACGCAGGCCACAGTACTTCATCAGAGCCACGAACGGCCACAGCAGTCCAGGCATCCACTGTCCCGAGTCGCTGTACAAGCCGATCACAACATGGATGAAAGAACCAGACGACCCAGTATATTTCATCCACGGGACACAGTGGGAGTATGTCAAGGACATTCTTGCTAATGGCCTTTCATGCCTCGCACAGGACAACCCGAAGAGGAAGGGGGGGCGCCAATTTGTGCATGGCTGCCCCTACCTCCCGGGCGACCCGAGGATTCAATCGGGCATCCGTCCTGACTCGGAGGTGCTCATATTCTGCAGCATCAACAAGATGCTGTCCAGTGGCTTCTCTCTATGGAGATCAGCAAATGACATAGTCATGACACGGGGCCACGACGGACGTATACCGCCCGATCATATCCTCCAGATAGTGAGCATTGCGAAATATCGGGTCGGCGAAGCCTGGAGCAATCCGCTGTTCTATGACAAGTCGCGGAGGCGGGGCCAACCCGCGGACAGGATTCGCACTGATGACTATCTGCCACTTAAAATGTGTGACAGAACTGTGGCGGTAATGGAAGACCACGCCATGTACCTCAAGGGCTGGGCTAAGACGGACGGTCGTCCATTCAATTTGGTCATGACCGAGCAAGATGTTGCTCCACGACCGTACGACACACAGACAGTCCTCATGATGAATGCCCAGGAGGACGAGGTCATGCCTGAGGCGGGGCCACCCGCAGGAGCGGGGACACCCGCGGTAGGCACCTCGGACGGTTCATGGCAGCAAGTAGTCACACCGGTGGCGACGGTAGCATCTCCTTGGAGGCCGGACCAGCAGTCCTGGGTCCACGCTCTCAACAGCCATTTGACATCAGCCGACGTTTCTGGACTGACCGATCAGCTATACCGTGCTGACCCGTGGGCGGTGCATGCAGGTATCCAAGACGCGCAGCAGAGGAACCTGCGCCCTCCTGCGGGGCCACCAGGCGTCCTAGGACCACAACCACAACGCCCTCCACAGCAAGCTGGAGTTGCGAGGTTTGCTCCTATGGGCGGCTCAGATGGTGGCTCGCCGTTTCGGACTCCGCCGTCTGAAACGAGCGAAAACAGCTTGTGGCAAAGACTCCAGGCGATTCGCGGGAATCCGGCGCTCGCAGCGGCACTCCAGGCAACCACTCCCTTTGGCACTCCGAGGGGCAGTGAAGGAGGAGTGGCTGCGGGGTCACCCGCCGAGCGAACGCCTGCGGAGTCATCCGCACATGCGGGGCCACCCGCTGACGGACAACAAGGTTCAGACTACGAACGTCGGGCAGCCAACTTGAGAGCACAGGCTACCTTTTTGCAGCAACAAGCTGATAGAGTGCCCAGCCTGTTGCGGAACCGCAACATAGATGTTACGAATCATGGCGACTTTCGGCCTCTCTGGAGCTGGACTTCTGAGATGCTCCAAATGCTGATCCCACGAATCCATATCGACAGGTGTTTATTCCAGGAATAGCATCACACCCAATATATGGATGGGACAATCATGGACCAGCAGAGGCACAGGCCATGGACGCGCCGATGTACCCGGAGTACTACGCGCAGATGAATAACACTCCTATGATTGCGGGGCCACCTGCGAACGAATACACTCGGAATCTGGCCAATGAGATGTTTCGTTTGCAGTTTACACGAGCAGTCGATGCGCAGTCTATGCCGCACTACGCCTACATGCCCACGCCGACGGACCCCGAGACCGTAGTTCAGCCAGCTGGTCTCGCGGTGCCAGCCGCTCTGGGCAGCATGCCAGACTACATCCGCGACGTGCACAACACGCAGCAAGCGATACTGGCATCTAGGCAGCAGGCTCGGGACAACGCTAGGCTGCGCCAACAGCGCGCGATCCAGAGAAGGATCGAGCGTGAAAACCAAGCGGGGACACCCGCAGACGCGGGGCCACCCGCTGAACGGACAGATAGACTGCCGCCACCGACGCCATATCGGGAGGGCGAAACTACTTTCGAGCGTCAGGCTCGGACTCGCCCCGACGTGCCTACTCCAGTCATTTCAGACTACAACTTCACACAGTGCCCAATCTGTATGGACCCCTACGAGATGGGCACCACGGTGTGGAGACTGGCGTGCGGGCACTTCTTCCACGATATATGCTGGGATCGTGTTGCACAGCAGCACGTCCGCAATCAGCGGCCAGGTGCGCCAAACGAGGCACCCTGCGCTGTATGTCGTGGGCCGGGCATAATCACAGCACATTTCCCGTATGCTGGACAGCGCGACGCTGAGTCGGAACAGGCGCGCCAGCAGGAAAGATACGTGGTGGATGCTCGGGAACTGCGTCGGCTGCGGGAAGCAGTGGAGGCACTAGAGGCTCGAGCCGCCTCGGCGGAGCCATCCGCACGTGCCCCAGCTGCACAGACACACCCCTGGCCAGCGCCAGAGCAAGGCATCCAGATGCCGATCCTGTCTACGCTTCGAGCACAGGGGCCCCCAGCAGCGGGGCCACCCGCCGAAGCGACTCCCGCCGCCAAAGCGGGGCCACCCGCCGAAGCGGCTCCTGCCGCCAAAGCGGGGTCACCCGCAAATGGACCTCCGAATCCGGGATTTCTGAGGGCAATGGAGGCCAATATTAGGCGGAGTGGCAGGAGCGGAGGCGGATCCAGAACCTCACGTGTAGAGAGCCCGGTAAGCGCTAGAAGCCGGGCCAGTGCTGAAAGCGCGGAGGCAGCCCAATTCCACAATACCTTCATGATCAACACGGAAGGGCTGACCTACACACGTGACGTCACGGATACGCTTCCGCCAGGAGGTGAGTGGACCTCCACACTCTCTGCGAATTATTGGGTTCTTGAACAGGAACCAATTACCGTGGAGGAGCGCCGCCAATATGAGCAAATATGGTGCACCGAGCTAACAATGAGCCAGTGGGTGCTGGAACAACGCCTACTGAAAGGCACGCTCGGTTCACAGATTACGTACCATACTGATGACCATGGTACGATGGCTCTGGCGGCGCGGACAGGGACATTCTTCCCCGACGAAGACGGAATGCCCTGCATATCGTTCATGCTAGACATTGGCTCCAACGTGAACATCATCGGAGCTAATACAGCACGAACCTTCCAGGAGGTTATGGCCAGGTACAATCACAGACCGGCCATATGCACACTGAGCAAAACCCTCTACATCAACGGTGTCGGTGAGGGTGCTGCGATCTGTCGGAAAATGGGCAACTTCAAGATCGGGGTGCAATACGCCAATGAGGCAAGCCCCCGCATCGAGGAGTATGCTTCCAACATCGCAGAGGGCTCAGGTGCAAACCTCCCAGCCATCTGGGGCCTGGGCGCCATGGAAGCACGTGACACAATCATCGTGCTGAAGCCAGGCTTCCAGAAGGTTATCTTCCCCAGCGGAGATTATACTCTTAAGCTGGGGAAGGGCGCCAAGGTCCTGAGGGCGAAGAAAACCCCCTCAGGACATCTAGCCATTCCATGCGGGTTGTATGACGGGGCTAAAAGCCAGACGGTCACGAACACCTTTACAATCCGCAGTAGTCGTGATGGCTACACCGAGACGGAGAACGACGAGGACTCCGTCAATGCGGGGTCACCCGCCGGGGTTAGTGCGGGGCCACCCGCCGAGACCACAGCGGGGCAACCCGCAATGGGACAGTCCCTGACCGTTACGACTGATGCGTACATTGTCGAGCCGTATCTCGACAAGCAGCTCCTGGAAGACACGACCCGTGCGATCGTGGACAGGACGCTGAACAGCTGGTGGGAAGGCCAACAGTGTCCTGAAGGGACCTGGCCACACATGAAGGATGCCCTGAAGTCTAAGATATTCTGGGCAGTCCAGGAGGCGGTGAATAAGTGGACGCCTGAGAACCAAGCGGGGTCACCCGCGACACCGCCACCACCACCAAGCTGCACGGGCGGAGGTTCGTCGGACTCTGCGGGGCCAACCCGCGTGGAGACTGTGAGCGTAGCCGCACCAGTGACTCCTGCGGAGCCATCCGCTAACAGCATGCCCCTCTGACGGGGGCAGGCGGGCGCGCCGGCGGCGCTCGCTTGCGAAGAGAAGCCGAATACCGGCCTCCTCGCGACATACGTTGGCCGCGCTGAGGCCCGAGAAGAAAAATATCATTCAAAATGCCTCGTCATCGAAGATATTCGCACAGCTTGCGCTGAACTCCGAACCCGTGGATATATATGCGACCGGATTACCCATAATGAGGTAATGACTTCAACTGGAACACAGTATTTGGGAAATTTGTTGGCAGGAGACTACAATATGTTGTGGGTGGCCACACCCTCTGATTGGTACGTGCGTACTCCAGGAAAGAGGGCGGGACCACATTATCAACGTATACAAAATCTCCTGATCAAAGCGCGTGCTCTGAGAATGCAGATAGTTATCCTGGGGCCACCCGGGTATTTCTGGAAACAGGGTCCGATCAAAGATGTTATCGAAGATTTGAAGCTAAGCGTTATACGAATCAGACTCTGTCATTTCGGTATTAAGTTTGACCGATCCAGTAAATATCCCAGTGGTTCTTATATACAAGTTGCTACATCTTGTCCTCATATACCGATAAACTTATGGAAATGTACTTGTGGATCACACAAGGAGCATGATTTGGATTGGTATGGCCAAGATCAGCAACGTGCCGAGTTTCGGTATAAAACTTTGGCTATTATTATTGCACGCTTCCTTGATCAACTCGATAAAGCCAACATGATCAGGAATGAGCGGAGTGCGGTACACCTCAGTGTGTGTACACGCGTTGACAAAAAGGTCAGACACTACGTTCAATGTCCACAAAAGGGCCCTCAATGGGACCATGTGGTTCGTAGGGTCACGACCGACCTGGACACGAACAAGATCGTTCAAGACATTAGAATCCAGGATCAGCCAACTGGGTACAACTATGTAGCTCCATTACCTGATGGGGTTACAAACATCAGTACTCGGCTATACTGGGAGCCTCCGGCTCCAGTTCTTCATGGCAATGGTGAGTCGCGAAGGCCACGCCCAAAGCGTGTGACGATCGTCGACGACGATCGATCTCCTCCCCCTTCGATTGAGCGTTGCCAAACGCGACCCACCAACAACCTTCCTGAAATTCCGCCATTTCCTGATTTTACAGCGGATTCCTCCGCAGCGGATCTCTCCGCGGAAACTGCGTTGCCCACTGATGCCAGGATAAAACAGAAAGAAAAGCAGAAAGCTGACAAAGAAGCCGGCATCAAACCGAAGAAAGTCCCGAAGAAAGTGGAAGACGGTAACGACGACTGTGGAGAGGACCTCAAAGGGCTTGACTGCTCCACATATTTCAACGACGTTCCTCTTGACGACTCGGACTCGGACAGCGAATCAGAGGACATCTTCATGATGTTACCGGCGGGGCAACCCGCTGACTCACATGCTGATGTCTTCTCGATAGTCCAGTCGTTATGCTACGGCAGAAACAATCAAGTGGACATGCTTGAATTATGTGGGGGCAAGGGTGGTATATCCATATTAGCCTTCAAGAGGGGACTCTCGTCAGGCGGGAACCTTGACAAGATATCTATGGTTGACCTTGGAAACTCGGAAGTACAAAGAGCAGTCCTCCACTACCTCAAGACTTGCTTTGTCAAGATCACGATTCTGCAGCCAAGCTGCAGAACTACTGGACTTCCCTTCCTATTTCAATGCACAGGTCAATCATGATACGTGGCTTAAACACCACAAAGAGGACCTGCCTCATATCACGTTCTGTGGAACAGTCGCTCTATTACAAGACGACCTAAGACGTTTCTTTCTCAGGGAACAACCAATGGGCACGTGGGTGGATGAGATCCAGCCATGGAAGGAACTGGCACAACGCAAGGTCACTTGCCAAACAATCATTGATCAGTGCACGACTGGTCTCAAAGATTCATTTGGACAATACATCCGCAAGCCAACACAGATAATGGCAAATAAAGAAGAGTTGTTGGCACCTTTCAGAGGCAAGCGTTGTCCAGGAAATCATGTGCACGCCAATGCTTGTAACAAAGAGCTAGCAAGGGCGGCACAGTATACCTACAGAATGCAGTCACTGATCGTTGATGCGGTGCAAATCGCCAAAGACCTGTTTGCTTACGGTCGCGATCCATTCGCGAATCGTGAACGCAGCTATGCGTTCGTAACAAACAGTGCTGGCTACGACTTGGACGACCCAACAATCCGGAGACACCCAAACGGAGAAATCTGGCGACCACCACCTGGCGGTCTTGGGTGCCCTGGCTGTGTGGACAACAACTACAAGCAATCACCAAAGCACAGTAGGGATCCGAAGATGTGTCGGTGGTATGATGTTGAACCGTATTACTGGGACTGTCCAAGCTGTAAGAAGGAATATCAGAAGAGCAATCCTCACCACACCAAGATATCTGGCCAATGCAGATTCGCCGAAAAATGGAAGCTGCCAGATAACTTTGGCCAGCCGCGCCCGGCGGGGCAAGCCGCTCCTGCGGCGCCAGCCGCGGAAGCGGCTCCAGCCGCAGAAGCGGCGCCAGCCGCAAAAGCGGCGCCGGCCGCAAGAGCGCGCATACGCGCGCCTCGGCCGCCACGGCCTGGTGAGGGCGATCCAACCGCAGGCGCCAGCAGCCATGACATCACCAGAGCTGACGGGGCTAATGGTGGCAACAGTGGTGCTGGCAGCTCTGACGATCACCGTAGACTGCCACAAGTTGCAGCAAGGCGCGGACGCATGGAGGGAGGAGATCCTCCACCACCGCCGCAGCCTCAAGCAGAGCCGAGGCCAAGGCCAAGGCTCCCTGATTGGACTCGCTTCGACGTTCAGCTCAGCCTCCAAAACCTGCGCAGCTTCGACCCAGCTGTAGTGCAGCGAGAACTCCGCAAACTCCACCTGAGATGGTTTCATGCCAAGGAGCCAAAAATGCGGATGATTCTAACCAAGGTTGGTCTGGGTGAAACCCGTTTGAGTCTGATCAAAGGCATTTGTGACTCGTGTAGAGAATGTCGAGCCTGGGACAAACCAGGCAACACGGTGATGCCTTCTGTGTCACTGCCAGGACGTTTCAACGAGGAAGTCGAATGTGATCTTTTCTTTTATAAACAGGAACATATTGTTTTTCACATCATCGACCGTTGTATTCGCTGGGCAGCTGGCACAGAGATTCCTGATAAAGCTATGCATACTGTTCTCGATGCCTATCATACGACTTGGATGCAGCATGGCCCTGCTAAAATCTATACTCCGATGGGGAAGGAGCACTGAATAATGATACAGCAAAGGCCATCCTTAAGGCTAAGGGAACAGAGCTTCGTATTCGAGCGCGTGGCCAACACGCTACAACTATCGAAGCTAGGAACGGCATCCTGCGACACCTCCTACACGTGATGGGAGAAGAATTGAATAGATTAAATATCCCTCTCAATTTCACTCGTCTCTTACATGAAGCCTTGTTTGCCAGCAACGCATTTACCTTCTACAATGAAGTGTCTCCGTACAATGCGCTGTATGGCAGACAACCAGCTATGCTTCCCGATTTCCCTGTCTTGGATCATGATCAGCCCACTGAATCATCAGATCACTCAAGGGAGGAAACAATCAGGAGGGTTAGTCTGGAGGCAATCACGCAGGCCACTGCGGTTGCCAAGACGAACAGGGCTCTCCGTACAAAGACTACTGCTACGGGTGAATTTCACTATAAAGAGGGAGATCTCGTGGACTATCATCGCCCGACCACCACGAAAGACGACTGGGGTGGATGGAGTGGTCCATACCCGGTCATCCGCAACGAACCTGACCGAGGCCAGGTCATCGTGAAGGTCGGCAATCGCGAAGTGCGAGTACAGTATCCTGACACACGACACACACTGTACATCGAAGCACTTATGGTCCGCGAGATAGGATCGGACAATACGGCCCTTCGGACAGTATTGGCCTTTATTGCCGGTCTGCCAGCGGGGAAACCCGCCATGACTTTCGGATATCTACCAGCGAAACAGGGTCGGCTGCAGATGACTGCTGCGAGCCGACTTTCGCCTAAAGTGCACTTGGCTCTCCAGTACCTCATACGCAACTACTTTCGTATTGAAAACGTTGTTGCTGTACGACTTGCTAAGAGCCTGACGAAGTTGCCTGCTGCACCCTATGCAGACAGCTGTACTTTAGTGCACTATGATAATGATGTGACCCCTGGCTTTCATTACTATGAAGCTGATGGCACTGCCTTGAACATCTACGACATCACAGGATCTACACACTCACGCATCATCCAGTGTCTTAAATCCAGGAAGCCGTCTGCTGGGTTTGACCAAGACCTCACTAAGTTTGAGGAACTCGCTGATGGTCCACCACCAAGCGAATCACCTCCAGCAGCTGCTCCTGAGGAGCCTCCTACGGACAACGATGGTCGGCTCCCGACCATCATAGAGGAGACAGAAGAAGATCTGGATGCTTTTGTCTTGAAGTCGTGGTATGCTGAACTGATGGATGACAGAACACTCCTTGAAGCTGACACAGAGGAAGTCATGCATACAGTTCCTACATACATGACAGACACACAGTGTGTGTTAGTCTCTACGACCTGTGAAGATGTGCAAGGCCACTTGCCGGAGCGGGGTCACCCGCCAGGATACGACATGGACACTTCTTACTACGTTCCTTTATGCTCCACGGATCCGGATAGCAAATATGATCTGGACTCCGATGAGCACGGGAAGTACATCGAGCTCTGCTTCACTGCAGACATGTCCAAAGTCGTCCTGTCCGAGCAGCAACACCGATTGTTGGATGACAGCAGCGTCACAACTATGCGAGTATACGTAGTGCTGCTTCCAAACGTGCCGTGGTCGTCAAGGAAGACGATCTACTCACGAAGGCCGACATCCAAGCAAATCCGGTCAAAGTTTCCAAAGCCCTTTACACAGAATTGAAGACTTGGCTTGACAACAAATGCTTCCAGATGACTGACTTGAGCAAAGCGTCTAACATCATGACGTCACGCTACGTATACAAATGGAAGTTTGTCAAGAACGAAAAGGGCGAAATGGAAAGGACGATCAGGTTACGCTTGGTACTCCGTGGCTTCATGGACCTTGAAGCCTTTGATGTCGAAACCTTCTCTGGCACGGCAAGGAGGTCAAGCCAGAGACTGCTCGCAAGTTCTGCTGCATGCAACAAAGCTTGGATCATCGCTTCCCTGGACATCAACATGGCTTTCCTGAAGGGACTGACCTATGCGAGCTCGCCGCGGCAACGGGCGAGAAAGAACGCGTGGTGTGTTTCACACTACCACCTGGGTCAGCAGCTGTCCTTCGCACACTGCCAGGCTTTGAGTCATATGACGAATCAAAGCATTGTCTCCGGTGTCTGAAACCGGGGACGGGCACGAAGGATGCTCCCAGGGCATTCTCGCTGAAGCTCAGGTCCATCACTAGGAGCTTTGGGCTACAGCCTACTTCATACGACGAAGAATTCGAGATGAGCCCAAACCTCTTGACAGCCAAGCACGTTGATGACATCAATATGACTGGGAAGGAAGAGGCTATTGACAAGTATGTCAAGTGTGTTGAGGATACGTTTGGAAAGTGCAAACTGAACAAACACACATACACAAACTGTGCTGTTCGGTACAACAAGACCGATGATGGGAGCGTCACTCTCGATCAGGACGAATACATCAAACAGCTTCGTCCTATCACACATCCAGAACTCACAGGAGCTGATCCTGAGAGCAAGGCGACGAAGACGATTTCTGATATGTTCGTCAGTCTTCGTGGCGCTCTAGCCTATGCGTTGATCACGCAGGTATGGCTAATGGTCTATGTTGTCTCACTACAACGTATCCAAGAACCGACAAACATCCAGGTACGACGACTAAACGCGGTTACCAGAAAATTGCAGGCAGGTCCGAAGAAGATCGTGTATCAAGCTATGACTCCAACAGGAGAAGTCGACCTGCATAGCGATTCTGGCTATCGTCGTCTCAACGGAGATGAAGACGACGAAGTCAAAGGCTATGGTATCCGCGGGGCTAACCTGCTGAGGCGTGGCCACACGCAAGCGGGGAAACCCGTCGTGCACCTGGTGGACGCATACTGCAAGTCTCATCGACTGCAAGTGCGTTCGAGCTACTCTGCGGAAACACTGGCAGCAGCCCACAACTTGGAAGACTGCTACCCGACCATTGTAACGCTCCACGAGCTACACTCGGGACCATTGACCCCCACACAGTTGAAGAACATATTGGAAATGGGTGGTCTATGTATCAAAGTCACTCTGACTATTGATGCCGAGTCTGTCTTCAAATCTTTGTCTAGCAAGGATCTGAAGAAGCCCACAGAGTGTACTCTGCTTGGGCACATCAGCTGGATCCGCCAGATGATGGAACGCGGAATCGTGGAAAGCGTCCAATGGTGTGACACGCGGGATATGACTGCCGATGGCCATACCAAAGGTAGTATTGACCGCGCGTTGCTCCTACAAGTAATGGCCGGCCAGCAATCCTTCAAGCACGAGCTGAAGAAACATACGCCGTATAGGGCGGGCAGGTCGTCTCAGGACGGCCCTGCCTCCCGAGCCAGCGGGGAAACCCGCGGGCAGGTGCGCTTTAGTAGCGAGGAAACTCGCCGGTAGCGAGGCTACTCGCGCGCCCTTTCCTTGTAGGCAGCCGCTGCTGCTTAGCACTGTTTTTCCGCATAATGTAGAAGTGCGGTACCTGCTCGTCTCCTCCCCCTCCGACTTTAAACGGAGAAGGTTAAAGGCGAGGTATAAATCGAGCATGTACCGCTGCCGTGCCTGGCTCAAGCCGGGCCCGGCCTAATATGTGACTGTGCCTCACCGAGGCGCACTACTTGCATCAGAGATCGGAAAATCCCTTTTCCATTGACGATGCCCATCCTACTCTTTACTCCAGATCCCATGCTTCGTCTCGCTCTCTTGCTCATGCGATATGAGCCAAAGCCTGGGATATGGGAGCGCCTAAGGCGGACTACATACCTAAGCTTACCAGCTTGTTTTCGACTAAATGGCCCTCCCCTGGAGTGCTCTGGGGGCTTTTCCCGGGACCTTGCCGGGGCACTTTTCGTCCGGGGGCCCCCAGGGGCCGCTCCGCGCGCACGAACTAGAAATATCTTTAACCAGTTACTGGAGATCTTAGCACCCCTCTGGCTCGTTGGGCCGGCGAATTCCTCCACCTTTCTTTCGTTTCCTCCCCTCTTATCCTGCTCATCCTCAACTCCCCTTTCCTTGCCGTCCTCAGCACTCCGTCCAGAGTTTGAGAACCCGAGAGCGAGATAGCCGTTCAAAAAGCAATAGAACAATTATAGGTGCTTGCTTCTAGAAGGCGTTATGGTGGTTCTCTTGAGGCCATGGGGCCTCATGATGGTGATGATGATGATGATGATGATGATGATGATGCTGACGATGACGATGAAGATTCCGATGACGATACTGATGATGATGGTGATGATGATCGTGATGATGATGATGATGATGATGATGATGATGATGATGATGATGATGATGATGATGACAAGGATGATGATGACAAGGATGATGAGGATGAGGATGAGGATGATGATGAGGATGCTGATGATGCTGCTAATGATGATAATGTTGGTGATGATGATGCTGTTGCTGATGTTTACGATTATGATTATGGTTATGCTTATGATGATAATGATGATCATGATGCTGATGATGATGATGACGACTATGATGCAGGAGTAGGTGGGGATGATGACGGGAAGACATATAACGGGAACGCAGAGGGTGACTGGGAGGAGGCCGCAGTAGACGGCTGCTGTTGCTGTTGCTGATAATGATGATGCTGTTGTTGATGACGATGATGCTGATGCTGATGATGCTGATGCTGATGCTGATGATGCTGATGATGCTGATGATGGTGATGATGGTGATGATGATGATGATGATGATGCTGATGCTGATGCTGATGCTGCTGATGATGATGCTGCTGCTGCTGATGATGATGATGCTGATGATGATGATGATGATGATGATGATGATGCAGTCTTGAAGCCCTCTGGGCGCACTCTTGTGGCCGTTTTGGGCGCGTCTTGGCCCGTCTTGTGTCTTTTTGGGGCCGTCTTGTGACTCTCTCGTGGGCCTTGTTTGCCGTCTTGGGGCGGTTTGGGGGGGCCGTTTGGCCGTCGAGGACGTTGTGGAAGCCCGAGCGTCGTACATGCTGAGCGTGTGTGTGTGTGTGTGTTTCCTTCGGGAAAGGGGTGATTTGGCTTCGTGTGGCCTTCTGGTGGGGCCTCATGGAGTTCTCTTTGGGTTTTGTTGGGGGGGGGAAGTGGGGGGGGCGGACGGCACATCATACACACACCTAGGTAGGCGGTGCGGGGGCGAAAACGGTAAGGCGCACGAGCGCATCTCCGACGGCCAAACGTCGCACGGGCAGCTTGTGTCACACCCAGGAGGGAAAGGGGAAGGAGGAAGAACGGGGGAGGGTCGAATGCAATGCAAAGGGGAAGGAGGGAAACATGTAACCCTGGCAGGGATGCTCGTGTGGCACAAAACGTGGGTTAAAGCGTGGCAGGGCTGCTCCTGTAGCTCAACACGTTGCTCAACACGAGCGGACCTAAGACCTGCCATGTTTAGCAGCCTGCTCGAAAGCCCGCACGACCTCATAGTCTTTCTGCAGCGCGTGTTGCAGAAGCTACTTCTCCTTTGCATTGAGGTATGTATGTCTTGTGTTGGAAGGGGTCATGACCCTTGTCATGCGGCAATTCGGCAGGCGCCGCACACCTCACACGCCCAAACACATAATTGAAACCTTGAGTGATCGTCTCGGAGCGAATCAAATACACCTCATGTGGGAGTACGCACTCGAGATAGTTTTCAAAATAATAGTGAAAGCCTTTACCGACGTGCTCAGACAAGATTGGCTTCTCAAGCGCTCGGTGGGCAATGCTACCGTACTCGCTCCAGTCCTGCAACGACTCGGCAAACTCGTTATCTTCTCGGAAGCACTGATCGAACTCCTGCTCTTGGATATCTTGCTGGAACGATGCCTGCCCGTGTGGCGAATCTCCGATTAGAGGGTTTCTTCGATTGAAGGCAGATGCCACACGGGCAGGCTGGTGTTCAGCAGACACAATCCATTTGCTTTGCTTGTTTGGGCAGTACTTGTCGACCTGCCGATGTGAATATCATGATCAAGGGGTTTGCTTGTAGATGGCCATGCACCAATTGATCTGCCTGCGCACTTACCAACATGCACAAACTGCACAAGCTCAATGACCCAGTCTCTCGCATTTGACGACACTCAGAAACAATACGTCCCCAGTCTTCGTCATTCAAGCTTTCATCGCCCCAGTCGGGCCCCCCCTTTCGATGTCATTGCAGTCAGGACATGGTTCCATCTTATCTTGGGGATTCTAAAACTCATAAATGCCAATGCCGTATTCTGCTTTCGCAATAGAATGAAAGGCGGAGGCCACGCTACTGCCGCTAAATAGGCATGCTATCGCACTCGCGAACACCATCGTGAGTGCTGAAATATTTGTGTCGGCTGACGTGCTTGGCGCGAACGTAAAGGTAAATAATCAGACGTATGGCAAGTTCCACGGCTTGGACCGAAGCGCTAGAACCAAAATGGCTGTCTACGGAGTTCTCTTGGGGGGTCTAGGGGGGCTCTGGGCTCTTCTTGAGGCATCGCGGGGGTCTTCTTGGGGCCGTTGTTGGGCCTCGTGGGGGCCTTATGGGGGCCTCTTGGGGCCTCGTGGGGGCCTCTCGCAGCCCTTGTGGGGCCTCCAGGGGGCCTCTTGGGGCCAAGATTCGAATTTTCGGTTCATATTCTCCCCCTTGAGCCCTTCTTGGGGCCGTCCTGGGGCTCTCGTGGGGGCCTCTTGGCCCGTACTGGGGCGGTCTTGTAGGCCTCGTGGGCCGTCTGCGATTGTCTGAAACTTGACAAGTGGAGGACCCCAAAAACATTGAAAACCCAAAGGAAATCAACGACTTTTGGCTCCCAGGGCACTCGTCCGGGGCCTCGGGCGCCCTGAAGCCTTCCCGAGGCCGTCTTGGCGCAGCCTGAAGCCTTCGAGGGTCGTTCACAAGGCATCTTCGGCGCTCTCGGGGAGTGATGGACCGGTTCGATGGACTATCGTACCAATTTTCGGTTATTTGTGCGCCCACGGGGCCACTATGGAGGCCGCGAGGGCGCTCGTGGGGCCCCCGGACCCCCCCCATGCCACGCTGGGGCCGTGGTTCCGGGCCCGCCCCCGGCCTACTCCGATATATACACCTACATACCAACGAGAGGGAGAGGGATGGATACGGAGTGGACATGTTTAGGTATACATGTGTGTCTGAATACGTGCGTACAGCACTCATACACGTACATATATATATATATTTGTATAGATGTGTATATATATATATATAAAGTTGCACACATGTGCATACAAACACACATGCATACATACACACATACATACAGACAGACAGACAGACAGACAGACAGACAGACAGACAGACACACATACATACATACATGCATACATGCATACATACATACATACATACATCCATCCATCCATCCATCCATACATACATACATACATACGTCCATACATGCATGCATGCATGCATACATACATACATATGCACATACACACATACACATACATGCATACATGCGTACATGCGTACATGCATACATGCATACATGCATACATGCATACATGAATACATACATACACATGCATACACATACATACACATCCATGTTCATACACACATACACACGGATACACACATACATACATACATGCATGCATGCATACATACATACATACATACATACACACATGCATGCATCCGTACATACATACATACATACATACATACATACATACATACATACATACATACTTCCATACATACATACACACATACATACATACATACATACATGCATGCATGCATGCATGCATGCATGCGTGCATATATACATACATGCAACAACACATACACATATTCGTGCATTCATATATACATACATGCATGCATTCATTCATGCATGCATGCATACATTCATCCATATACACATAATTACATACATTTACACACATATATTCATTCATTCATTCATTCATTCATTTTTTCATTCATTCATTCATTCATACATACATACATACATACATGCATGCATACATACATACATACATACATACATATACGAGTATAGAACATCGGTCGGAATAAGTAGGTAAAACCACGAAGTAGGAATGCGGATAAAGTAGAATGGGTGCAGGCCCTCCCAGATAGTAACAAAACACAGCAAAAGCATATCGGTTCTTGAAGTAGGAAGGCGCTTGACGTAGATTGAGATTTGGGGGTTCCAAGAAATACAGATTTTCAACGACCGACGTGTATAACCATAGATCAACCCATCCGCTGATTGTGGATTTTCTGTGGTGTAATTAGTTCCTCAGCGGCCGCCAACCGACGGGTCCTGGAGGTCTCCAGAAGGGTCATGAGATCGGCGGCGAGCGAGGGGGGGAAATGAAAGGAGAAGGCCTTCTCAGAAGGCGGCGGGACTTCTCCGAAGCCCTCGTGCCTTCTGAGAAGTTTTTTCTGTCTTCGGGGAAGGCTCAGGAAACTTTTCAGAAGGCCAGGGGACTTCCGAGCTTTTGAGAAGGCCTTCTCCTTCTCACTCCCCCCCCTCGCTCGCCGCCAACAGATTGTGCCCCACGACCCTCTCTTGAGGCCTTTTTGGAGTTCTCTTGGGGCCCTCTTGGGGCTCTCTTGGGCTGTATTGGGCGTTCCTTGGATCGTCTTGGGGCCCTCTTGTGCCGTCTTGGGGCCCTCTTGGGCCTTCTTGGGGCCCTCTGGAGCCGTCTTGGGGCCCCCTCCGGCACCTGTTGGGCAGTCTTGGGTTTGTTTCAGATCGGAATAAGCGAGTATGATACAAATGCAGGCTTTCCGAAGAGAATGGGGCGATATGGGCCTCCTGGGGGGAGGCCTCTTGGGTCTTCTCGAGGTCATCTTGGGGTGTTTCGGAGCGCTCTTGGGTTTTGTCGCGGCGTCCTGCAGGCCTCTTGGGCGGTCTTGAGGCTATCCTGGGCGCTCTTGGAGCGCTCTCTGGCGGTCCGGGAGCCTCGGGGGCCTCCAGGAGAACCGCCCTCGGGGGGGCGGGATAAGAGTGTACAAGGGGGGGCCGGCTTGGGGCCCCAGGGCGGATATCTCCTCTCTGTATATGTATATATATATGTATATAACATCGCGGTTGGGCTTGGTTGGGTGGTTGTTCTTCCCCGACCATTCTGTGGTGTTGGTCATCGTTTTGGATCAGCCGCGCCTCGTGCCACTCACTCACTCCCGCTCTCTCCTCCTGCCTCTGCCCGCCCTCCGAATGTTTATGTCGGCACACCCCTCACACGCTTCGAGGCCCCACAGGAAGCTCCTCCGAAGGCCCCAGTGGGGCCGACCGCATGCGGTCCCCCCGACCATTCGAGCACACACGCACACGTTTCGTGGCGAAAGCCTCAGTGGGACCGACCGCGTGCGGTCCACCCAACCCTTGGGCACACTCGTCACACGTTGCGTTGCCCCGTAAGGAGCTCCACCGGAGGCCTCGGTGGGACCGACCGTATACGGTCTCCAGACCATGTCGGCACAAGCCTCACACGTTTCGTGGCCCCAGGAAAGCTCCACCGAAGGCCTCACTGGGACCGACCACATGCGGTCCCCCCCACACAATTTGGGCACGCCCCTCATACGTTTCGTGGCTCCATGGGGAGCTCCACCGAAGGCCACGGTGGGATCGGCCGCATGCGCTTCCACGATCATACACCCCTCATACATTCGTCGCCCCATGGGGAGTTCCAACGAGGGCCGCAGTGGGATCGCTGCATGCGGTCCCCCGACAGTTTCGGCACCCCCGTCACACGCTTCGTGGCCCCATGCGGAGTTCCACCGAAGGCCCCCAGTGAGCCCGCCCGCATAGCGTTTTCCCACTCATTTCGGCGCATTTCTTATGCGCTTCGTGGCCCCGTAGAAGTTCCACCGAAGTCTTCATCGAGAGCGCGCGTGTGGCGCAGCCGCTTTATGTCGGCACACTAAGCACACGTTTCGTGGCCCCAAAGGCAGCTCTACCGACGGCCTCAGCGAGGTCGTCAGTATGGTGGTGCCGCCTTATTTCAGCACACCCCTCACGAGTGTCGGGGCCCCAGAAGCAGCTCCGACTACGGCCCACATGCGGGCGCTGGACTGGCGGCACCGTCCATTTCGGCGCACCTCTCTCAGGGACGGTGGCCTGATAGGGAGCTCCACCTATGGCCCCAGTGACAGGGTCCGTGCGGCTGCACCGCGCATTTCGGCGCACCCTTCACTAGGACCGTGGCCTCATATGGGAGATCTCCATACGGCTTCGTCGGGAGGGTACGCATGGCTGCGCCGTCCATGTCGGCACACCCCTCACGAGGGTCGTGACCCCATAGGTAGCTCCACTTACGGCCCCAGTGGCCCAGTGGGAGAATCCGTTTGGCGGCGCCGCCCATGTCGGTGCACCCTTCACGAGGGAAGTACTTCCAGCCGTTTCGGCACATGCTTCATAGGAGCCCAACCTATGGCCCCACTGGGAAGGTGTGCGTACGTTCCCGGCGTATTTCGGCGTACCCTCACACGTTTCGCGTTCTTTAGAAAGTATCTCGTACGGCCCCAGTTTGGTCAGTGTGCATGCGTTTTCCCACCCACTTCGGCACATGTCTCACGTGGCCGTGCATGGAGAAGTTTAGCACCAACGTCATCTGAAGCTGTTAAAAGGTTGGGCCCCTCGCCTTGTGATGTTTTTTTTGTTATGTTCTGTTGGCCTCAAAACATATTCCGATTTACCCCCCCCACCTTTGCGGTCGGGCAACCGACTGCAATCAGTTCCTTGCTCCAGCTGTCAAGTGGGCACGCCAGCGCTCACAGGGCTGGACGAGCCAGGCAGTATGAATTGGTGTCGTTGGTGGGGCGCAAAAAGTGGTGCAGTCTTCATCGCCGTCGTTGTCGCAGTCGCCTTCAGGGTCATTAGCCGATTCGTAGAATGTTGTGTGCGGTTTGTGATTGGGGCGCGTTCAACCAAGCAGCGCATAATAGATTTCGCACGATGCACCGCCCTGGTTTGAACCGCGACATATTGCACGCAACATCTTCTCTTGTCGCGGGGGCTGTTTTGCATGAGAGGCCCGTATTACTTGCGATAGTGTGTCGAGAAGTACGCCTCGAGAGCACATATTCATGTTATCCGCGTGTTGTGCATGGAGGAGGTGGAAAGGTAGGTGTGGGGAGTAACCGTAGGGCGGTACTCAGCTTCGGGCATCGAAACTACTTGCAGAGCAGCAGGGGTGCATATCAAATTCTGAACTCTTCGCGTATCCCGATTCCTGGTGGAGCTGCCCTTATCGGGGGAGCGTGGCATCGTTTGGATACCTCGGTAAGTCTCAGTGGACCAGAGGCCTCTTGGATGCTGCTCGGAGTCGCTCGGACGTCTCCTTGGCCTCGTAGGGCGTCTCGGGAGCGTTTGGGGGTCCTCCTGGGTGCCTCTTGGGAGCCCTTGGAGGCCTTCTTGGGACTATCTCGGAGGACATCGATCAAAGAAATGGGGTTCTTTAGCTAGCGTTACCCCTCCCGAGCTCCTCGACTCACCTGTTGGGGCGCTCTTGGGGAGCTCTTGGGCGCTTTTGGGTCCGCCTTGGAGTGGAGCCTTCTTGGGCCCCTCTTGGGCCCCTCTTGGGGCCCTCTTGGGCCCTCTTGGAGCCATCTTGACGCCTCGGAAAAACATCGGAAGCGACAAGGCGAGACGGCAAACACAATTGATCCTCCATAGTTGTCCTTATTGTGAGCCTCTTCGGGAGCCCCTAGGACCACTTGGACCCGTCTTGGATCGGTCTTGGCACCTCTTCGAGTATGTTGGAAGCCATCTAGAGCGACTTCGCGCTACCTTGTGGTGCCATTTTGGATGCTATCATGGGCTACCTGGGGCCCTCTTCGATTCATCCTGGACCATCTTGGACTCTCCAATCGGTCGCCGCCTCTCACGTCCAGACCCAGGGTGAGGGGGTATGGGGTAGGGGTCAAGACACCATCCTTGCCAGCAAGCCATCTCGCTCACTCCCACCCGCCCTCCCAACACATAAGTAGCACCCGAGCCGCTGCGTGTTCAGCGGTAGTCTTTGGATGGACAGCTAATTGGGAACCCAAACAAACCCCATGTGAGCAACGCCTGGGCGAGTTGCGCCAGTCGTGCCAGGCGCGCCACGCGCGTCAGGTGCGCCAGGCAACCCTGTGGCCCAAGCGTGCCGGGCATGCCTGGTGCGCCAGGTACGCCACGTGATCCACGTGCGCCATGTGTGCCGCATGCTCCAGGTGCGCCACGGTCAGCGCGCGCGTAGAGTGTTCCAGGTGCGCCTGCGCACGTGGCAGTACACATCGGGAAGCGCGTCGGCCCCCACCACCCTTGTCGAACACCGGTGCGCAATCGCGGTGGGGCAGCCATCAGCGTCTGGTGGGCCTGCACATAGAAGGCAATATGCCAGCACCTCCGCCGTCCCAGTTAAAAACCAATGCACAGTCATCGTGGGGTGCTCGCGCATGATCCAGATTTTGTCTCGAATTGCATGTTGTTCCCCACATCCTGAGTGGGGTTCTTGTTTTCCCAGAACACCCTCTTCTTCCCACCCACCTCCCGCTCCATCTTCCATACAGCACAATATTGCGAAGGCCTGACGGCCGGTGCCGCCGACCCTGTTCGCAATGCGCAGCAAGAGATTACGAGGTTGCTCAAGGTCGGCTTGGCTGGAGCCCAGGGGAAGAGGAGTCCCAGGGGGGGGCGTCGTATCTGACCCGGGGGGGGGGTCGCTACCCCCCCCCCCCTCCCGGCGGGGGAGGGATCAAAGGGAAGGGGCTTCCCTTCGACTCAATTACGAGGTTGCTCAAGGTCGGCTTGGCTGGAGCCCAGGGGAAGAGGAGTCCCAGGGGGGGGCGTCGTATCTGACCCGGGGGGGGGGTCGACACCCCCCCCCCCTCCCGGCGGGGGAGGGATCAAAGGGAAGGGGCTTCCCTTCGACTCAATTACGAGGTTGCTCAAGGTCGGCTTGGCTGGAGCCCAGGGGAAGAGGAGTCCCAGGGGGGGGCGTCGTATCTGACCCGGGGGGGGGGTCGCTACCCCCCCCCCCCCTCCCGGCGGGGGAGGGATCAAAGGGAAGGGGCTTCCCTTCGACTCAATTACGAGGTTGCTCAAGGTCGGCTTGGCTGGAGCCCAGGGGAAGAGGAGTCCCAGGGGGGGCGTCGTATCTGACCCGGGGGGGGGGCGGGTCGGGGGACTACCCCCCCCCCTCCCGGCGGGGGAGGGATCAAAGGGAAGGGGCTTCCCTTCGACTCAATTACGAGGTTGCTCAAGGTCGGCTTGGCTGGAGCCCAGGGGAAGAGGAGTCCCAGGGGGGGCGTCGTATCTGACCTCGGGGGGGTCGTACCCCCCCCCCCCTCCCGGCGGGGGAGGGATCAAAGGGAAGGGGCTTCCCTTCGACTCAATTACGAGGTTGCTCAAGGTCGGCTTGGCTGGAGCCCAGGGGTTGCTCAAGGTCGGCTTGGCTGGAGCCCAGGGGAAGAGGAGTCCCAGGGGGGGGCGTCGTATCTGACCCGGGGGGGGGTCGACACCCCCCCCCCCTCCCGGCGGGGGAGGGATCAAAGGGAAGGGGCTTCCCTTCGACTCAATTACGAGGTTGCTCAAGGTCGGCTTGGCTGGAGCCCAGGGGAAGAGGAGTCCCAGGGGGGGGCGTCGTATCTGACCCGGGGGGGGGGTCGACACCCCCCCCCCCCTCCCGGCGGGGGAGGGATCAAAGGGAAGGGGCTTCCCTTCGACTCAATTACGAGGTTGCTCAAGGTCGGCTTGGCTGGAGCCCAGGGGAAGAGGAGTCCCAGGGGGGGGCGTCGTATCTGACCCGGGGGGGGGGTCGACACCCCCCCCCCCCTCCCGGCGGGGGAGGGATCAAAGGGAAGGGGCTTCCCTTCGACTCAATTACGAGGTTGCTCAAGGTCGGCTTGGCTGGAGCCCAGGGGAAGAGGAGTCCCAGGGGGGGGCGTCGTATCTGACCCGGGGGGGGGGTCGCTACCCCCCCCCCCCCTCCCGGCGGGGGAGGGATCAAAGGGAAGGGGCTTCCCTTCGACTCAATTACGAGGTTGCTCAAGGTCGGCTTGGCTGGAGCCCAGGGGAAGAGGTCTCCCAGGGAAAGGGAAGGACAGAGACGACGAGTACAAAGAATGACGGAGATGACGGCTCGAACGGAAAAGCCCCTCACACACGCCGACAGGGTCGGCGGATTATTCCTACCACACACACCATACCATACCATAGTTCCTACCACACATACCATACCATACCATACCATACCATACCACACCATACGTACCATACCGTACCATACCATACCATGGCGTACCATAGCATACCATACCATATCACACCAATGCCACACCGTACCATACCATACCATACCTCCAGTACCATACCATACCATATCATACCATACCGTACCATACCATACCTACGAGGAGGGTATCGGAAACCATACTATTTACATGGTTTCGTGCCCCTCCCACCCTTCCAGGGAGGCCCCGCCTGAGCGAGGAGGGTATCCGAAAACCATACTATTTACATGGTTTCGTGCCCCTCCCACCCCTCCAGGGAGGCCCCGCCTGAGCGAGGAGGGTATCGGAATACCATACTATTTACATGGTTTCGTGCCCCTCCCACCCCTCCAGGGAGGCCCCGCCTGAGCGAGGAGGGTATCGGAATACCATACTATTTACATGGTTTCGTGCCCCTCCCACCCCTCCAGGGAGGCCCCGCCTGAGCGAGGAGGGTATCCGAATACCATACTATTTACATGGTTTCGTGCCCCTCCCACCCCTCCAGGGAGGCGCCCGGAGGATGAGCGGGTATCCGAAAACCATACTATTTACATGGTTTCGTGCCCCTCCCACCCCCTCCAGGAGGCCCCGTCTGGCGAGGAGGGTATCGGAATACCATACTATTTACATGGTTTCGTGCCCCTCCCACCCCTCCAGGGAGGCCCAGCCTGAGCGAGGAGGGTATCCGAAAACCATACTATTTACATGGTTTCGTGCCCCTCCCACCCCTCCAGGGAGGCCCCGCCTGAGCGAGGAGGGTATCGGAATACCATACTATTTACATGGTTTCGTGCCCCTCCCACCCCTCCAGGGAGGCCCCGCCTGAGCGAGGAGGGTATCGGAATACCATACTATTTACATGGTTTCGTGCCCCTCCCACCCCTCCAGGGAGGCCCCGCCTGAGCGAGGAGGGTATCCGAATACCATACTATTTACATGGTTTCGTGCCCCTCCCACCCCCAGGGAGGCCCCGCCTGAGCGAGGAGGGTATCGAAAACCATACTATTTACATGGTTTCGTGCCCCTCCCACCTCTCCAGGGAGGCCCCGCCTGAGCGAGGAGGGTATCCGAAAACCATACTATTTACATGGTTTCGTGCCCCTCCCACCCCTCCAGGGAGGCCCAGCCTGAGCGAGGAGGGTATCTGCAAACCGTACTATTTACATGGTTTCGTGCCCCTCCCAAGCGGGGCCCCGCCAAAGCGAGGAGGGCATCAAGAACATGGGTCCCACGAAACCGTTAATCTCTTTATGTGGGGAACTCCGTTATCATAATTTCCCCACATCCTGAGTGGGGTTCTTGTTTTCCCAGAACACCCTCTCCTTCCCACCCACCTCCCGCTCCATCTTCCATACAGCACAATATTATTCCTACCACACACACCATACCATACCATAGTTCCTACCACACATACCATACCATACCATACCAGGGAGGCCCCGCCTGAGCGAGGAGGGTATCCGAAACCATACTATTTACATGGTTTCGTGCCCCTCCCACACCCTCCAGGGAGGCCCCGCCTGAGCGAGGAGGGTATCCGAAACCATACTATTTACATGGTTTCGTGCCCCTCCCACCCCTCCAGGGAGGCCCCGCCTGAGCGAGGAGGGTATCCGCAAACCATACTATTTACATGGTTTCGTGCCCCTCCCACCCCTCCAGGGAGGCCCCGCCTGAGCGAGGAGGGTATCCGAAACCATACTATTTACATGGTTTCGTGCCCCTCCCACCCCTCCAGGGAGGCCCCGCCTGAGCGAGGAGGGTATCCGCAAACCATACTATTTACATGGTTTCGTGCCCCTCCCACCCCTCCAGGGAGGCCCCGCCTGAGCGAGGAGGGTATCGGAATACCATACTATTTACATAGTTTCGTGCCCCTCCCACCCCTCCAGGGAGGCCCCGCCTGAGCGAGGAGGGTATCGGAATACCATACTATTTACATGGTTTCGTGCCCCTCCCACCCCTCCAGGGAGGCCCCGCCTGAGCGAGGAGGGTATCGGAACACCATACTAATTACATGGTTTCGCGCCCCTCCCACCTCCAGGGATCCAGCCCGCCAGCGAGGAGGAGTATCCGTATCGGAAAACCCTATTATTTACATGGTTTCGTGCCCCTCCCACACCTCCAGGGAGGCCCCGCCTGAGCGAGGAGGGTATCCGAAAACCATACTATTTACATGGTTTCGTGCCCCTCCCACCTCTCCAGGGAGGCCCCGCCTGAGCGAGGAGGGTATCCGAAAACCATACTATTTACATGGTTTCGTGCCCCTCCCACACCTCCAGGGAGGCCCCGCCTGAGCGAGGAGGGTATCCGAAAACCATACTATTTACATGGTTTCGTGCCCCTCCCACATCTCCAGGGAGGCCCCGCCTGAGCGAGGAGGGTATGGTTTCGTGCCCCTCCCACCCCTCCAGGGTGGGCCCGCCTGAGCGAGGAGGGTATCGGAAAACCATACTATTTACATGGTTTCGTGCCCCTCCCACCCCTCCAGGGAGGCCCCGCCTGAGCGAGGAGGGTATCGGAAAACAATACTATTTACATGGTTTCGTGCCCCTCCCACACCTCCAGGGAGGCCCCGCCTGAGCGAGGATCTCTTCCGAAATACCATACTATTTACTTGTTTCGTGCGCCCCTCCACCTTCTCAGGGAAGGCCCCGCCTGAGCGAGGAGGGTATTCCCCACATAAAGAGATGAACGGTTTCGTGGGACCTATTTTCTTGATGCCCTCCTCGCTCAGGCGGGGCCTCCCTGGAGGTGTGGGAGGGGCACGAAACCATATAAATAGTATGGTTTGCCGATACCCTCCTCGCTCAGGCGGGGCCTCCCTGGAGGTGTGGGAGGGGCACGAAACCATGTAAATAGTATGGTATTCCGATACCCTCCTCGCTCAGGCCGGGCCTCTCTGGAGGTGTGGGAGGGGCACGAAACCATGTAAATAGTATGGTATTCCGATACCCTCCTCGCTCAGGCGGAAGCCTAACTGGAGGTGTGGGTAGGGGCACGCACGATACCATTTTGTAAATTAGTTTTCAGATTAGTATGGTTTTTCGGATACCTTCCTCGTCAGGCGGGGCCTCCCTGGAGAGGTGGGAGGGGACGAAACCATGTATATAGGTCATGGTTTGCGGATACCCTCTCGCTAAGGCGGGCCTTCCTGGAGGGGGTGGGAGGGGCACGAAAGCATGAAAATAGTATGGTTTGCGGATTCCCTCATCGCTCAGGCGGGGCCTCCCTGGAGGTGTGGGAGGGGCACGAAACCAGGTAAATAGTCTTTTTAAATGGTTTGCGGATACCCTCCTCGCTCAGGGGGGCTCCCTGGGAGGTGGGAGGTGCCGAAACCATGTAAATAGTATGGTTTTCGGATACACTCCTCGCTCAGGCGGGGCCTCCCTGGAGAGGTGGGAGGGGCACGAAACCATGTAAATAATATGGTGTGCGGATACCCTCCTCGCTCAGGCGGGGCCTCCCTGAAGGTGTGGGAGGGGCACGAAACCATGTAAATAGTATGGTTTGCGGATACCCTCCTCGCTCAGGCGGGGCCTCCCTGGTATGGCATGGTATGGTATGTGTGGTAGGAACTATGGTATGGTATAGTGTGTGTGGTAGGAATCATATTGTGCTGTATGGAAGATGGAGCGGGAGGTGGGTGGGAAGGAGAGGGTGTTCTGGGAAAACAAGAACCCCACTCAGGATGTGGGGTTCCCCAGAATCCGCACAGCCTGAGTGGGGTTCTTTACATACTATTTACATGAGCGCGGAGGGTATCCGAAAACCATACTATTTACATGGTGTCGTGCCCCTCCTCCCTTCCAGCGGGGCCCCGCCAAAGCGAGGAGGGCATCAAGACAATGGGTCCCACGAAATCGTTAATCTCTTTATGTGGGGAACTCCGTTAGCATAATTTTGTTTTTTATAGGGATGCTGGCCCTGCGCGCAGCAGGCAGTATGCGGGCATCCTCGCCGTCCCTGCCAAACAACAGTACAAAGTGCTCGCGGCACACCCAATCATGACCCAAGATTTTGCCCCAGAGTGGACTTTACATTGTTTTTTGACAGGGATGGTAGGGGGAGTCCCTGGTCCTGGTTGGCTGCCAGTCGCCTTGGGGAGGGCGTGTTTACTATCATGGCCAGGCTAGGCCGTCTAGCTCGGGCCCCAGGCGGGCTCTGCGCGGCTTCCTGGAGTCAGTGTCGGAGCGTCGGAAATGTGAATTCTGCTGAAGCCCCTTCACAACGAACGCTTCGAGTAGAGGAGGAGGAGGAGGAGGAGGAGGAGGAGGAGGAGGAGGTGGAGGAGGAGGAGGAGGAGGAGGAGGAGGAGGAGCGGAGGCGAGCGAGGAGCGAGGAGGAGGGGAGGAAGGGGGGAGGAGGTGGAAGAGGAGGAGGATGAGGAGGTAGGGGAGGGGAGCGGAGGGAGAGGAGGAGGAGGAGGAGGGGGTGGAGGAGGAGGAGGAGGAGGAGGAGGAGGAGGAGGAGGAGGAGGAGGCGGGGGGGGAGGAGGAGGAGGAGGAGGAGGAGGAGGAAGGGGAGGGTGGGAGGAGGAGGAGGAGGCGGAGGAGGAGGAGGAGGAGGAGGTGGAGGAGGAGACCGTGGAGGAGGAGGAGTGAGGTCGAGAGGAGGGTAGGAGGTGGAGGAGGAGGAGGAGGAGGAGGAGGAGGTGGTAGAGGAGGAGGTGGTGGAGGAGGTGGAGGAGGAGGGAGGAGGAGAGAGGAGGAGGCGGAGGAGGAGGAGGAGGAAGGAGGAAGGTAGTTAGAGGAGGAGGAGGAGGAGGTGGGGGGAGAGGAGGAGGAGGTTGAGGTGGAGAGGAGGAGGGAGGAGGAGGGAGGAGTAGGAGAGGTGTGAGGCGGAGGGAGGGAGGAGGAGGAGGAGGAGGAGGAGGAGGAGGAGGAGGAGGAGGAGGAGGAGGAGGAGGAGATGGGAGAGGAGGAGGAGGAGGCCAGGAGAGGATCTCCTTCTGCTTCGCCCCCCGGCACAGGGCACGCTGCGTGGGCCCTTCTTCTCCCGTCCCTCCTTCCCCAGCGCTTCCCTGCCAGTTGAGGTCTTTTCCCTTCACCTCGTGCCTCTCTCCCCGCTCCGTCATCTTTTTCGTTCGAGCCTCGTCGGCCTGGCTGCGGATGCTGCGTTGGGCCTCTGAATTGTTGCTCGATTGATGTTTCCTTAGAGCGTTTCGTCATGGATGCTTCAGTGCGCCTGAGTGCGCCGTGAGGACGCCGGCAGCGCCGCGCGCGATGTCCGTGGGTGCGGTGGGATGTGCGTGATCGCGCGACTCCGGGGGTTGGATAACGTCTGGCTGCGCACTCTCCTCGGGGCCCTCACGTAAGAGGACCCGCTTTCTGTTTGATAGCGCGTGTGCCCAGGATTTGGAAAAGCTCGCAGCCGTGATATGCCGTGGCCAGCGCGGCATATCATATGCTCCCGCGCAAACTAGCCTCGCTTCCAGCGAACAGGGCGGGGGGGCGGCGGGCGGCCAGAGGTGGACGGCTATCGCCCAGCCTTGCCCTCCAAAGTTGAATAAGCTCTTCGCTTGCATTCTGACTGAAAGCCCCCGCTCTCCGAGACAGCCGTCGAGCCAAGAGGGGGCACTTCCTTGCGATCCAGGATGTACCGACTGGCACCTCTGTGAAAACTTTCACGTTTCTTGGACTCCGAAGTGGCCCAGGTTCGTAATGTGTTGCCTCCTGTGCGCGCTTGCTCCTGCAATCGATTCTACTAAAGTTTCTCGCAGCCCAGTGCCTTCCCCTCATAATGGTGCCCTGCTCACCACTTCCATTGGCTCGCCCAAAATGCCACACCTGGTATGTTCTCTGTGAAAGCTTTCGTGCCTCCTGGGCTCTGAAGCTGCCCAGGTTCTTTTCCCGCAGCCCTGACAGCGTCGTTATCATATTAGACAGATTGCTCTGTTCTGCGAAAGGGGGCACAATGAGTCATGTTAAGGCGAGGGAGACTTGCATACCCAGATGCTGATCGGAAACGGTGGCCACGAAGAAGGCGAACAAACATGACGAGAGCACGCGCAATGGCGTTACACAACACGCAGCCGATGCAACTGGTGCCGCTGTCAGCGGCGCGACTATCCCAATCGGCGTCCTGCCCGTCGGTGGGCGCGTGCTCGTCGTCGAAGCCCTCCTTCGCGTTGTGCCTTCCACTGTGTTGCACTCTGCGGAGGAACTCGGCGTTGCCTAGTCGACGTTGGCGCCCATCACAACGATGCACGGAGCGGTGTCGATGCGGGCGACCGCTCCCCAGGCTTGACATCATATCTGAGCGTTGTCGTGACCAGCCTTGGCGTAGATCGATCCGACGTAGTCGAAGGGCCGCTGGAATGGAGGATGGCGACGAAAGCTTTAGTCCACCCATGCTCAGCGAGGAGGGTTGCCGCATCGGAGTCACCGTCGGCGGCGTGGACAACTGCCACGTGAGCCATGACCGCGACCCCTCCATGAACGGCAGCGCTTGCAGCATAATGGTGGGGCTTATTGCCGCCACCAGCTCTTCCGGCAACGTTGTCAGGAGTCGTCGGAATGCCCTAGAATGTTCGCTATGCTCCGTTGCCTGGCCACCGAGCCGCAACGCCGTAGGTGTCGAGACGATGTGGTGGACCTCGCGTTTCGTTCAGAGCGACGACTTAAACGTCACGGCTTCGCAGAAATACGAGGAGCATCCAGTGAGCGAGGATGTGATTTTGACTAAGTGCCGTCGCAATCGGCATGGTTAGGATTCGCCTGCCAGCTAGGAGGTCAGGGACGTCGTCGGCCCGTGCAGCGAGCCACGAGGGTGGGCGATCTTAGATGGGCTCCGTGATCGGCGCCCGGCAGGATCCGTGTTCGGCGCCTGACAAGGGTTCGACTCCGACGAGGAGCTTCGCAGACGATGTAAGTCAGGAGGCGGTGAGGGATGGGCCGCCCAGCCAGGACGATACTCCACTTAAATCTGAGGAGCAGGCGACGGGGTCGGGCCGAACGCGGCTGGGAATATCCTGGAGGGAACGTGGCCCCACGGAGGCCAAGGGAGCAATGGCAGGCATGGACGAGACGCCGCCGAGATCGGATCCCGCCCCATGCAGGCAGGGCCGCGCCGTGCGGAGGGGCGCGCCCCGAGAACGCGTGCGGTAGCTGGGGGTGCGGGCAGTGTGGGGTCGCCTGTCGGTGGCGCCGCCTCCGCTGAGGCCGCGGCGCCCGGGTCGGTCTCCCTCGCGGCCGTGGCGGGGTGGTGGTGGCCCCTCGAGGCCTGGCGGGGGCTGCAGCGGAACCGCTGCGGCGCGCGGTGGGACAGGGCTCAAAGGAGGAGAAGCTACCCATACCTCTACCCTTCCCTTTTTGGGCCTCCTGGGAGGCTCTCGTCGCCACCGCTGGATTCGCCTCGAAACTCTGGTCAGAACGCACCCTGGAAGAGATGGGGGGGGTAGCGGTATTGGTACCTTTTGGTTTCCCGAAGGGCAGACTGCTGCAACAGCGCCTGGCTCGATTGTCGCGTCCGCGCCGTCAGATGACGCGGGGGTTGCTGCAACCCGCCGAAGCCGCGCAGTGCTGGCGGGACCGCGACCGCGCGGTCGGCCGAGGCTTCGTCGACGATGGCTGCGGGTTTCGCTTCGGTGCTTTACCTTAAGTAATTTTGCCGTCGGCCTCAGCAGCGGGTGCGCCTGCCGCGTCCGCCTCGCTCGTTCCCGGGGATCCCCGACCCTCCTGAACGCCCTCATCTACGGCGTACCTCGGAGGACGAGGCCAGGAGGATGACGAGTTTGAACCGAGACCTGGGAACCGTTGAGAGCCCAGATAGCCACTGCCGGAGAAGGGGGAAGAGGGGCATGAAGAGGGAGAAAAGGAGGTGGAGTGAATAGGAGGAGGGGAGGTGGCATGTGGGAAGATTGGGAAGGGCAGGGAAGCGGGAGATGGGGCATGGAGAGGGGAAGGGGAACGGGAAGGTGGAATGGATACGAGCAGGGCAAGGGGGATGGAAAACAGGAGGGGCGGATGCATGGATTGATGGATGGATGGATGGACGGACGGACGGACGGATGGATGGGTGGATGGACGGATGGATGGATGGACGGTTGGGGAGTTGCCGGAGGAGGGTCATGGAAAGGGGAACGGAACGGGGAGGTGTTTCTCTCTCCTCCATCCTAGCCCCCCCCGCCCGCCGTCGCCCTCCTTCCCCCCAAGTCTCCCTCGCCCACCCGTGGCCCGAGCCGCTCGTGCGCCGCTCCCCTCGTACTTTGCCCCCCCTCCCCCCCGCCGCGCACCGCCCCGCCGCGATGTGCCGCCCCGTGCTGGCGGCGCTCCTGTTCGGGAGCGCGGCGGGCCTCCACGTCCAGCCGAGCGGCGACGAGGCCCCCGCGTGGCTGACCCCGCAGGACGTCCGCCCGTGGGGCCAGGAGCCCGCGCGGGGGTGGGGGGGGGGCCACGGACGCACCGACGCCCCGACGCCCCGGCCCTCGACCCCGCCGCCCCTCCCGGGGGTCGGATAGGGGGGCCGCATGCGAACCCTACCCCTGCCCCCCAAGGTTTCTGAGGGGGGGGGTGGGGTTCACTTCGCTCGGGAGCTCCCGAGCGAAGTGACCCCCCCCCCCTCAGAAAGCGTGGGGGGTAGGGGTAGGGTTCGTATCAAGCTAGCCAGTTCGAGCGAGTCAAGCATGGCATGCCCGTTCCCACCCGCCCTCCCACAACATAAGAAACAGTGATGGCACAACTGGGGGCTGCGCGGGCATTTCAGTGCGAGTGGAGGATACCCCAGGACACCGCATTGACGTCCGCGCGGGATGCGCGCCGCGACCCATTCCCGACGCGCATTTCGCATCGTCAACGACAAGACTGGCCATGTTGAAAGGAACAACGGACACGTTCCGCCCTCCCACAACATAAGAAACAATGCTAGCGCAACTGGGTGCTGGCGCGTAGTGGTAGTAGTAGTAGCAGTAGTAGTGGTAGTAGTAGTAGTAGTAGTAGTAGTAGTAGTAGTAGTAGTAGTAGTAGTAGTAGTAGTAGTAGTAGTGTAGTAGTAGTAGTAGTAGTAGTAGTAGTAGTAGTAGTAGTAGTAGTAGTAGTAGTAGTAGTAGTAGTAGTAGTAGTAGTAGTAGTAGTAGTAGTAGTAGTAGTAGTAGTCAGTAGTAGTAGTAGTAGTAGTAGTAGTAGTCGTAGTAGTAGTAGTAGTAGTAGTAGTAGTAGTAGTAGTAGTAGTAGTAGTAGTAGTAGTCGTAGTAGTAGTAGTAGTAGTAGTAGTAGTAGTAGTAGTAGTAGTAGTTAGTAGTAGTAGTAGTAGTAGTAGTAGTAGTAGTAGTAGTAGTAGTAGTAGTAGTAGTAGTAGTAGTAGTAGTAGTAGTAGTAGTTAAGTAGTAGTAGTAGTAGTAGTAGTAGTAGGAGTAGGAGTAGGAGTAGGAGTAGGAGTAGGAGTAAGAGTAGGAGTAGGAGTGTAGTGAGTAGGAGTTTGGGAGTCAAGCTAGCCAGCTCGAGCGAGTCAGGCATGGCATGCCCAGTCCCACCCGCCCTCCCACAACATAAGAAGCAAAACTGGCACAACTGGGGCCGAAGTCACACCGGCCAGCCGGTTTGGTACAGCTGATGCGGCCGCTATGGCGGTTGCCGACGGGAACTGGCGAGCGCGTGTTGAATGCCGCGCACGCATTGCCAGACGAGTCGAGAATGGCCCGGTACACCGCAGGAAGCCTGAAGGCCCCAACTTGTACTGTTTTTTATAAAGGGGGGGTTTGGATGGGCGGGCGCGGGGTGTGCGCCGCATCCCATTCCTGCCAAGCATTTTGCGACGTGGACGACAGGACGTCCATGCTGAGAGGAAAAACGTTGGTGCGCGGCGCCGAGGCGAGAGCGACATGTCACCCCTTCGCGCGGGGTGTGCACCGCGTCCCATTCCTGCCACGCATTTTGCGACGTGACGACAGCACGACCATGTTGACAAGAAAAACAAAAACTGTGTATTGTCTTTTGCAGATTAGAATGGGACGGATTGGATGGGCGGGCGCGGGGTGTGCGCCGCGTCCCATTCCTGCCATGCATTTTGCGACGTGGACGACAGGACGTCCATGCGACGGTGCCAATGACGGCGACGACTCTAGAAGGATTTGAGCATGCGCTCGCGGCGACGCGCGCGCATGTCGCCCGCGTGGTATTTTTTGCACAGGATTCGCGGCCTGGGTGCATGACAGAGCATCGCGAGTGCACCGCGGGATGACGCGAAATCGCTGGATTTGACGAATTCTTAAGATTCCTATGGTTTTCCTATGATTTCAGCAAGAGAGCCGGGCAGGAAAATTGTAGAATTTTTGTGAAAAAAGCATTTGGTTTTTGATGTTTTTATGTTGAAATGCTTGCAAACACACGGTGTTCGGTAGGATTCTGACATGAACGCGCGCGTGTGCTCTTTGTGGTATTTTTTGCAATGGATTATCGCCGTGGACGACAGGACGTCCATGTCGAGAGGAAAAAATAAGACAAATGTTGATTTTGTATTGTTTTTTTACAGGTTAGGATGGGACCACCCGGATGCGGCCCCTATCGGCCCCTATCGGCCGGCCTGAGGGGGGAGTAGGAGTATATTCTAATAAGGAATAAGGATAGGAGTAGGATAGGAGTAGGAGTAGGAGTAGGAGTAGAGTAGGACGAGTAGTAATAGTAGTTGTAGTGTAGTGTAGATAGTAGTAGTAGTAGTAGTAGTAGTAGTAGTAGTAGTAGTAGTAGTAGTAGTAGTCGTAGTAGTAGTAGCAGTAGTAGTAGTAGTAGTAGTAGTAGTAGTAGTAAGTAGTAGTAGTTAGTTAGTAGTAGTTAGTAGTTAGTAGTAGTAGTAGTAGTAGTAGTAGTAGTAGTAGTAGTAGTTAGTAGTAGTAGTAGGTAGTAGTAGTATAGTAGTAGTAGTAGTAGTAGTAGTAGTAGTAGTAGTAGTAGTAGTAGTAGTAGTAGTAGTAGTAGTAGTAGTAGTAGTAGTAGTAGTAGTAGTAGTAGTAGCCCTGAGTCGCCGAAAGATCGTTCCAGGACGCCCAAGATGGCCTCCAGACGGCCGTAGCGCCAAGGAACCGCGGGGAGCCTCAGGAGGCCCTCCAAGAGCCTGAACAAGCAAAAACTTCCCAAGCATTCGTCGCCCCAGGGCCCCCTGGAACGCCCCGGCGCCCAACGAATTGGCGAGCTAAAAACGTGCGCCGAGCCAAAGCGGGAGCGCAACTTTTGAAAAATTTCGCTCGGCGCCCAAGCGAGAAGGTCATTTCATTCACTTTTAGCGGGGGGGGAGGGGGGCGTGCCGCGCCCAATTCTTGCCATGCACTTTTGCGGGGTGGACGACAAGAACTGCTATGTGGGCAGGGAAAATCAGCATGGCATTGTTTCTGACAAGTAAGGTGGCCCCTCCCGCCTTGGGGTTGCCCCAGAAGTCCGCGCGCGATGTGCGCCGCGCCCCATTCCTGCCACGCATTTCGCATCGTCGACGACAAGACAGGCCATGATGAAAGGAAAAACGGCAACTCTGTTTTGATTTTTACAATCAGGATGGGAGGGCCCGCAGCCCGCATGGACGTCCGCGCGCGATGTGCGCCGCGTCCCACTCCTGCCGAATATTTCGCACCGTCGGCGACAAGGCAGGCCATGCTGAGAGGAAAAAACGGAGACTTTGTATTGATTTTTTACAGTCAGGATGGGCGGGCCCGGATTGACGGCTGCGCGCGATGTGCGCCGCGTCCCATATGTGCGCCGCGTCCCATTGCTGCCACATTTTTCGCACCGTCGGCGACAAGGCAGGCCATGCTGAGAGGAAAACACCAAGACTTTGTATTGAATTTTTACAGTAAGGATGGGCGGGCCCAGCTCGACTGCCGCGCGCGATGTGCGCCGCGTCCCATTCCTGCCACGCTTTTCGCATCGCCGACGACAAGAAAGACGATGTTGAAATGAAAAACGGCCACTTTGTATTGATTGTTTACAGTCCGGATGGGAGGTCCCGGATTGGGTCGCTATCGGCCGGAATACGAGGTAGGTGGGGGTATATGATAATAAGGAACAAGGATGTGGCCCCCTCTCGGAGAGACCTCGCGCCTCAGCCCCTCGGTTCCGGCCCCCGGCGACCCCCCCCACGCGCGCCCACGCGGGGGCACGCAGAGGTGGCCGCGCTGCGCCGCGCGCCGCGGCCTCGGCGCGTCTGGGCCGGAGCGGCCGCCCACCTCTCGGGGGAGACCAAGCTCGGAAACGGGAGCGTGTGCATTACCAGTGGGTTTTTTTTTTTTTTTTTTTTTTTTTTTTTTTCCTCTTCTTCTTCCTTTTTTTCAGTCCCAGGACTTTTTGGAAGATCGGGGACGACGTCGGGGTAGTGTGGTGTATACTCTTTCCCCGCTTTCCACCAAGCTCGGAAACGGGAGCGTCTGCACTTGATGGTTTCGTTGTCGTCTTCGTCATATGCGTCAACTCGTCGCTCGACGTGGTTGTCACTCGTCGTCGCTTGTCATCGTCAATCGTCGCCGTCTCCCGTGGTCTTCACTCGTCGACGTCGCCGTCGACATCGTCGCCGTCCCTCGACTTTTTCAGTGACTCCTCGTCCTCGTCGCCCGGCACTCGTCGGAAACTGGAGCATACACATTACCAACGGCGGGCTGTTTTTCAATCCCCGGACTTTTTGAGGTTCGGGGACGACGTCGGGGTGGTGTGGTGTATACTTTTCCCCCGTTTTCCCGGGGAAGCAGCGAAGACTGCAGACACCAGGACCCCGCATACACCCGGATCCGCTTTTCATAAGCCTCTTAGATGGGGTCGGAGTATATGGGGTCGGAGGATCACGTTGCATCGCCGATGCATCGCCGGTGCGGCTCGATGCGGAGCCCGGTTTGCTTCACGTCGAAGTCGCCGATTCACCGCCCACGTCGCCGATGGATCGCTGGTGCATCGCCGATGCATCGCCGATACATCGCCGATGCATCGCCGATGTATCAGCGATGCGGCGCGATCCTCCGACCCCATCTACTCCGACCCCATCTAGGAGGCCTCTAGTTTTCCCGTGCGAGGTGCAGTGTGAGGCCAGACACAGGCGTCGGTGTATAGAGTTCGGCTCCTTCCAAACGGCACGAATCTAAACTTTGGGCGCTCTAGCGCGTAGCGCGGGAGGCACGCGCGGAGGGCGCCAGGGGCGGCGCGGAGGCGCCGCCAGGGGGGCCCCGGCTCGGATCCAAGAAGTCCGCTCGGAGCGCCAGAAGTGTGTGCTTATGGAGTGTGTGCTCCTTCTCACCACCCACCAAACCACCCCAACCCAACCCGAAGGCTTCAATTTGCCCTCCATTTCCAGTGGGGGGGGGGGTCCGGGAACATCGAAAAAGCACACATGGAGCCCATACCCCCCCCAGCCCGAGATTCGGGTCTTCGGGTTGGGTTGGGGTGGTCTGGTGGGTAGTCACCTTCTGTTCTCCAGGAGGGGCGGCGCGAGGGCGCGAAGATGCCCGCGCGGCGGGAAGAACGTCGTCGTGCGTCGCGCAGCGCGGGGCGCGGCGCGCGAAGTTGGGCGGCCCAGGATGCCGACCCGGCCCACGCCGAGCCTGGGCCCCGGAAGGGGCCTGGCCAGGGTCGGCGTTGGAAGTCGGCGGGAGTCCTCCTCCTCCTCCTCCTCCTCCTCCTCCTCCTCCTCCTCCTCCTCCTCCCGAGGAGCTCTCCTTCGATGACCTGGAGGAGAAGGCCACCGAGGACCAGCTCGCCAAGACGAAGGAGCTCAAGGCGTCGGCGCTGGAGGGGATCAGGGAGACGATGACGAGCAACCTGCACAGGGCGGAGATGGAGGTTGACGCCTCATCCGCAATGGAGGGGTTTGCGGAGCCCCTCAACGAGACCGAGGCCGCCGAGATCGCCGACGCCTGGCTCAGCGTCCCAGGCACCGACGTCACCTTCAGCTACGGTACGCACTGCGACCCCGTGGCGGGCTGCCGCAGCAGCGGCCACAAGCGGGGCCAGCCGTCCTTCCAGGAGATGCACCGCAATGTGCTGGCCTCCCTCCGCGCCCTGCGCTTCTGCTTCGCCGACGTCCTCATCGTCCTCGACGTGCCCCACAAGGGCCACGACAAGCTTGGCCCAGAGACCCCAGGCAACGTCAGCAGCCACATCGTCGAGCCCAAGGACGCGCCTGGCACCTTCAGCGAGATGCGGCTGGCGGGCGGCCAGAGCGTTAAGAGGTTCCAGGTCGACTCCGGGCTGTCCACGGCGGCCACCGCCACCGCCAAAGCCGCCGCGGAGCTGCTCCGCGACCACTGCCCCGCCGCCGCGCCCCAGTGGAAGGTGAAGGTCGTGGATCTTGAGATATTTAGATGTGTCTCGAAATGCTCAGGGCTTTGTTGTTGCCTTCACGTCTCATTTGATGGTTTCGGATCCATTGAGCTCAAACCGCTTCATGACAAAACCGCAAGCAGCCAATAACTACGTTAGGTTGTATTACTCCGTTTTGCGTTTTCTTGTTGTCTTTCGGTAATGGCACACCATGATGTTCTCTACGCGTGGCGCTGTCGTGCACGGCTTTTCGTGCTGACCCCGATAGCCGGATACCGCTGCTGCTATTGGGTGCTCAAATGATTCAACTAAAGATTGGACACTGCGTGAGGGCCCACTCTGATGCCGAAGCTGCCGCGTGAAATGCAGGTGTGACTCCGCGCAACACCATCCCAGCCAAGAAGAAGGGTTCGTAGGACCCGCTCGACAAACGCAAAAAAACAGCATATCCCAAACCTCCTTGATGATCACCATGCTTTTTCTCACGTGAGCCTCCAACACACAATCGTACATCGCCATTTCTGTCCCCGTGTCCATCGCCGCATTCACAGGATGATCCGCCATATAAGAAGTTGGTCAATATCGTGTTTTGGACGCCACCCAGACGCAGAGATATTAAGCAACTGCTGGACAATCCGTCTGAATATTGCATCCAAGTGCGGCGCCTCCAGAACCGAGGTGCCGATGCACAAGTCTGCCACGCCCTTGCAATCCACTTGTATCCAGAGACGTCGAGATAAACCATCCCACTCGGCATCCGCAGGGTGCGCGGGAAGGCGTGGGATGTTAGCATAGCTGACGGGAGCCTGACCAGTACTGGTGCGCATCGCGATCCAGAGGCATTCTCTTCCATAGAGGGTCGGATGTGGTAAAACTAACACGCGGATTTGACAAAATGCCTGCATCCTTCCATCCAGACTGAATACGATTGGCAGTGATTGAGCCGATACCTACGATGAGCCCCCAAAACCTTGCAAAATACATCCTCCCAAGCTGGTTTGTGTCCCCAGGCACTGTGGGTCCAAGCGTGATTGCGTCGCGCTCGCTTGCTGGCAACGCTTACGACGGCCATCCATTGCCCTTGGGATCTGTGCTCCCGAGCCCATCTCAAGGGCGACTTTTCGTAATCAAGTCGTCCGGATTGTTCCCGCCATGCTGCATTGTAAACTTCCTGTAAGAACCTGTGCGCGCAGAATTGCACGCCCATCACCTAGCACCAGCGTCGTAGTTTCTCTGTCGCCCGCATGTTGAAATGCGCTCTTCCCTCCTCCGGCTGGGGGCGCATTTTGAGCATGAACCTCATGTACTTGTATTCCCACGTCTGCATGTTCTGCAAAATCGTGCGCGTGACGTGCCACGTGTCGCATGCGTGTAGCGCGGACGCCCCGCAGCTCCCTGCCCATGCCCGAAGCCTTGGCCCTACGGGGCCCTGGACCTGCAGTAAAGGCCGTTTTGCGTTTTCCAAATGCCATATTACCCATTCGCGCCGCTTTCTATCCATGCTCAATGTGTGCATGGTACGTCTTCGGCTCTCAGGGCTTGATCGCCCTTGTCCCTTCCAGGAATGCCCTGCCGTTGTTTCATCGTTCCTGCTCCGAGGTCTGCAGTTGTGTGTTTCCGTTTTCGAATCCCGTTATATCAGAGACTCTTGCGGCGACCCACCGCCGCCCTCTGCCTTCCGGATGTACCTGTGTGGCCAAACGTTTGGCCAACGTCTGGCCAAGACATGTGTTCCCCCATCCGTTGCGGAAGCCTTTAGGGGCACAAAGTGGGGAGGAAGAGAGATTAGAGGAAGGGATTCTTGAGGTGATAGAGACGAGGAGGAGGAGGAGGAGGAGGAGGAGGAGGAGGCCCTTTCTTGTCGCGGCCGCCCAGCAAACTCTTGTCACGCGGTGAGGGCTTTGAGCTCGGGCATGGCTGCTTCGTCCGACTCACTGGCTGACCAGGAGCCCTCGCTGGACTTGGTCCTGCGTGTGCCGTGCGGTGCCCCGCGCGTCGGTCCGTCTTCCTGCACGGCCCGTCGCGGGCGTCTTGCGCGCTCGCCTCCGCGACGAGTGCGCGCCTGCCCAGTGTGCCGGGCTGCATCTCCCCACATCTCTCCAGTACTTCCTCCTCTTCCTCCCCCTCCTCCTCCTCCTCCTCCTCCTCCTCCTCCTCCTCCTCCTCCTCCTCCTCCTCCTCCTCCTCCCTCTCCTCCTCCTCCTCTTCCTCCGACCGTAGCCATTTTGGCTCAAGAACCGTTTCGGCTCGGACGCGGGTGTCCCTCCCGCCTTCGTGCCAGCACCGAGCGTTCGCGACGCGTTCTTGGCGACGGGAGAGTCGCCGCGGCAGCCCGCCGAGTCTCTCCCCGACTAATACGGTGCGAACCATGGGGCGCAGCAAGCCTGCTGCGCGCTCGCCTGCCCCGCGCAGCGCTGGGGCTGGTGGTGGAGGCAGCTCCCAGCGGACGGTGGCCTTCATCGACGACTGGACTCGCTGCTCTGCCTGCAGGCGCTGGATGTGGAACGAGACCTGGGGCGAGGCGCACTGGAAGTGCAGCTGCGGCGCGCAGGTCGAGCCCTTTCGTCGCCGTGCTGCTAGCCGCCAGCCTTCCCGCAGGCCGTCGCGGCAGCCGCGTGAGGGCGTTGGCCAATGCCCCTGGCATCAGGATAGTGGCGGCGGCAGTGAGACAAGCTCCAACGGCTCGGACTTCACGACCTTCCTGGCGCAGCTGGCCGAGAAAGCCAGCACGTCCCCGCAGGCGGACGAGGCGAAGGCGGCCATCCTGCTGGTCCAGCAGCTGGCGGAGCCGCAGCCTCCCGCGGCTCCTGCGGAGGCTGAGAAGCCCCCCGACGAGGTCTTCCGCAAGGCGTCGGGCCTCCACAAGGAAGCAGCCCGCCGTCACCAAGGCTCGGTCGACGCGGTGCTGCGCCTTGAGGAACAGCTGCGCGCAGCCCGCGTCAAGGAGGGCGAGCTCGCGCTCCTCCTGGCAGAGGCCGATCGTGCCAAGGCCGTCGCTGCTGCAGCCATGGCCCGCCAGGCAGCGGAGGTGGCGAGGGCGACGGGCGTCTCGGACGATCTCTTCCACCTCTCCTGGGACCCCGACGTGTTCACCAACATGGAGGGCCTCTCGCCCACGGAGCAGGGCGAGCTGCAGAACCTGGAGAAGTCCCTCGTCGCGACCAAGGTGGAGCTGGCCGCCAAGGCCAAGCAGGTCCGCGACAAGCTCGCCGCTTCCAGGGCAGCGCTGGCCCCCTCGCGCGGCAGCGGCAGGAAGCGCCGCACGGGCTCCCCCTCTGCTCTGCGCGAGGAGGGAGGTGGCGCCGAGGACGAGGAGATGGCAGACGTCGGCGGCGACGGCAGCCCGCAGCCTGGCGGCGACGGCGGCGGCACCGAGCTGGCGGCGGCGGCGGCCAAGGTGCTCAGTGCCGCCAAGTTCGCAGCCTCGCGTGCGGCACGCGCAGCAGCTGCAGCTGGCGCGGCCGCCTCGGCGGGTCCTCCCGCCTTCCCGCCGAGTGCAGCGAGCCAGGAGGCAGGAGACGCCCCTCCTGCTGGAGGCGGCCCCGCCTCCCCGTCGGCCGCGGGGGCTCCTGCCCCCCCTGCCGTGGCCTGACAGGCAGCTGCGGGTCGGGCTTGCTTGACGCGGGCCCCTGGGGGCCCGACCCGCGCCGGCCTGGGCGCCTCCTCCGCGTCCGCCGTTCCTGGTGACGAGGAGGTGCAGCAGGCTGAGGGGAATGAGGCTGCAGCTGGGGCTGCCAGCCTCGGGTTTTGTGGAGGTGACGGTGGCCATCGATTATTCTTTGCGAATGTCACGGAGATGGGGCCGCAGGCTTGGGGATTCGTGGGGGAGTCGCTGAATCGCTTCGGCACGTTCAGCTTCGTCGAGACCCACGTGCATGCTGGCCACTTCGAGAAGTGGCGACGGCAGGCCAAGAAGTTTGACCTGAAGATCATGGCCAATCACGCGCGGCCTTCCAGGCGTGGTCTGCTGGAAGGCACTGGTGTCGACAGCGGCACCGAGGGAGGAGAGCGGCTGCTGTGTAGGCGCGGACACCACTTGCACACGCTGGAGGGCAGCGGTGGCCGCGCGCTGGCTGCCCCTGGTGCCGAGTCCGCCGACGGCTTCCAAGCCAGCGTTCTCCACTTCAAGGGCAACAGGCAGGTGGTCGTGGCCACTTTCTACGGCGTGAGCGGGGTCGGCTGGCGCGGCAGCAATCTGCGGCGTTTCGGCAAGCTTGGTGCCCTGCTCCGCGCCGTCAAGGCGCCTTGGCTCGTCATCGGCGACTTCAACTTGCCGCACCAGACCTTGCAGCAGGCTGGTTTCTTGCGCCGCATCGGCGCGCAGGTGGTGCAGGCGGACGTGACGACCACCTGCGACGCGGGCCAGCACGGCTCGCACATCGACTACGGCTTGTGCTCCGCTGCCTGCGCCCCGCTGCTGGCAGGCATCTGGGCCACCGCCGCAGTCCCTTGGAAGACGCGCTGCGGCCTCGTGGTGCAGTTTCGCCCCAGCCAAGCCGCCCTCCTGGGTCGGCAGCTGGCGATGGCGAAGGGCCTGCCTCAGGTGGCGAGGCCGCGTGCGGAGGCCCCCCGCGGCCGCCGCGCCAAGCAGCGAGGTAACGACGAGCGACGAGCCCTCGCCGTGCAGAAAGAGTTGGAGCT
>CAUYUJ010014340.1:167500-186413 GCA_963575745.1 Prorocentrum cordatum | reverse complement strand
GGAGGGAGGAGGAGGGAGGAGGGAGGAGGGAGGAGGGAGGAGGGAGGAGGAGGAGGGGGGAGGACAATGGCGAGCTTGGGTTTCGTGGGGCGTCTTAGGGGGCCTCTTGGCGGATGCGGAGGCCTCTTGCGTACCTCGTGGAGTCTCTTGAGGCCACTTGGGGGTTCCTCGGGAGCCTCCTGGAGGCCTCGTGGGCGCCTCTTGCGGTCTCCTTGGCGCCTATTTGGGCCCTGCGGTCTTGGGAGGCTTGGGGACGCTCTTGGAGCCATTTTGGAGGACATCGGTTTAAGAAGGGAGGAACTTCGAGTAGATTTGCCCCTCTAGAGTGCCGAGAATCGTCTCTTGGATCCCTCTTGGAGCACGCTTGGGGGGCTCTTGGGCGCTTTGGGGGCCGTCTTAGGGCTCTCTCAGGCCTCTCTTGGGGCTCTCTGGAGTTCTCTTGGAGCTGTCTTATGCCCGGAAAAGCCATTGAAAGCAACAAGACGAGAAGGCAACATTCATGGATGTTCCTTAGGCGGTCTCCGTGAGACGCTCCATGGCCACTTGTAACCTTCTTTGGGGAAGGTTTCTGGGCCTCTTGGAGCATCGTGGGAGCTATCTTGAGGCACCTTGGGTTATCTTGTGCCATCTTGGAGGTCACCTTGGGCTCTCTGAGGCCCTCTTGGAGCCGTCTTGGGCCATCTTAGATGCTCTGACCGCTCGCGGGGCGCCCCGTCCAGGTCCAGGGGGGGAGGGGTCAAGATACCCACCCGCCCGCAAGCCGTCTGGCTCATTCCCACGCGCCCTCCCAACACTTAAGTAACACCCGAGCCTGAGCATGTTCAGCGGTCGTCTTTGGATGGGCAGCTACTGGGAACCAACGCCGACCCCAGGTGCGCAACGCTTGGGCGAGGTACGACACGCCAGGGGCGCCATGCGCGCCAGACACCCCTGGGGCCCGAGCGTGCCAGGCACGCCTGGTGCTCCAGATGCGCCACGTGCCCCGAGTGCGCCAGGTGTGCCGCACTCTCCAGCCGCGCCAGGTGCGCCACGTTGGGGGCACGCGCAGGTTGCGTCAGGTGCGCTTGCGCACGTGGCAGCACACATCGGGAAGCATGTCGGCCCTCAGCATCCTTCTCGAAAGCCAATGCCCGTCATTGTGTCCGGTGGGCCTGTTCACAGCAGGCCATACGCCACCACCCCCGCCGTCCCTGTCAAAAATCACTTGACAGTGATCGCGGGGTGTCCGCGCACGATCCAGATTTAGCCGCGAGTTGCATTGTGTATTGGTTTTTGTTAGGGATGGTAGCCCTGCGCGCAACAGACAATATGCTGACACCCGCGCCGTCCCTGTCAAAAACAATACAAAGTGCTCGCAGGCCTCACGAGAATGACTCAAGACTTTGCCCCAACGTGTACTGAGTATTGTTTTTTGACATGGATGGTGTGGGGGGGGGCCGCATCGGGTTGGCCGCGCATGCTCCAAATGTGGAGGCGGAGTGCGTTTCGTATTGATTGCGAAGGCCTGACGGCCGGTGCCGCCGACCCTGTTCGCAATGCGCAGCAAGAGATTACGAGGTTGCTCAAGGTCGGCTTGGCTGGAGCCCAGGGGAAGAGGAGTCCCAGGGGGGGGCGTCGTATCTGACCCGGGGGGGGGGTCGACACCCCCCCCCCCCTCCCGGCGGGGGAGGGATCAAAGGGAAGGGGCTTCCCTTCGACTCAATTACGAGGTTGCTCAGGTCGGCTGGCTGGAGCCCAGGGGAAGAGGAGTCCCAGGGGGGAGGTATCTGACCCGGGGGGGGGTCGACACCCCCCCCCCCTTGGCGGGGGAGGGATCAAAGGGAAGGGGCTTCCCTTCGACTCAATTACGAGGTTGCTCAAGGTCGGCTTGGCTGGAGCCCAGGGGAAGAGGAGTCCCAGGGGGGGGCGTCGTATCTGACCCGGGGGGGGGGTCGACACCCCCCCCCCCCTCCCGGCGGGGGAGGGATCAAAGGGAAGGGGCTTCCCTTCGACTCAATTACGAGGTTGCTCAAGGTCGGCTTGGCTGGAGCCCAGGGGAAGAGGAGTCCCAGGGGGGGGCGTCGTATCTGACCCGGGGGGGGGGTCGCTACCCCCCCCCCCTCCCGGCGGGGGAGGGATCAAAGGGAAGGGGCTTCCCTTCGACTCAATTACGAGGTTCTCAAGGTCGGCTTGGCTGGAGCCCAGGGGAAGAGGAGTCCCAGGGGGGGGCGTCGTATCTGACCCGGGGGGGGGGTCGACACCCCCCCCCCCCCTCCGGCGGGGGAGGGATCAAGGGAAGGGGCTTCCCTTCGACACAATTACGAGGTTGCTCAAGGTCGGCTTGGCTGGAGCCCAGGGGAAGAGGAGTCCCAGGGGGGGGCGTGTCTGACCCGGGGGGGGGGTCGACACCCCCCCCCCCTCCCGGCGGGGGAGGGATCAAAGGGAAGGGGCTTCCCTTCGACTCAATTACGAGGTTGCTCAAGGTCGGCTTGGCTGGAGCCCAGGGGAAGAGGAGTCCCAGGGGGGGGCGTCGTATCTGACCCGGGGGGGGGGTCGCTACCCCCCCCCCCCTCCCGGCGGGGGAGGGATCAAAGGGAAGGGGCTTCCCTTCGACTCAATTACGAGGTTGCTCAAGGTCGGCTTGGCTGGAGCCCAGGGGAAGAGGAGTCCCAGGGGGGGGCGTCGTATCTGACCCGGGGGGGGGGTCGCTACCCCCCCCCCCTCCCGGCGGGGGAGGGATCAAAGGGAAGGGGCTTCCCTTCGACTCAATTACGAGGTTGCTCAAGGTCGGCTTGGCTGGAGCCCAGGGGAAGAGGTCTCCCAGGGAAAGGGAAGGACAGAGACGACGAGTACAAAGAATGACGGAGATGACGGCTCGAACGGAAAAGCCCCTCACACACGCCGACAGGGTCGGCGGATTTTTGACAGGGATGGTGGGGGTGTGTGAGCATGGTTCCTGGTTGGCTGCCGGTCGCCTGTGGGAGGGGGTGTAAATTCATAGGGAACAGTGGTAAACCCTTCCCCGAAGGGGAAGAAGGGGGTTCGAAGAGGAGCCTCCCTAGACCACCTGCGCCCAGATGGCTGGCGGGAGTCCGCGGGCCTCTTGGTGGTTTCGTTGGGCCGTTCGGGGGCTTCTTTGGGGCATCTTGGAGGCTTCTTGCGGGCCCCTTTGGGGCCTTTTGGGGCCTCTTAGTGGCCTCTTGGGCCGTCTTGGGGCGCTCTTGCGCCGTCTGGCCCCTTCGGAGGCCGTCTTGGTGGCCTCTCGGGGCCGCCTTGTGGTCTTGGGGGCTTGCTTGGCCGTCTGGAGGCCATCGTTCGCGTCTTGGAGCGATCTTGGGGCGACTTGGGGCCCTCTTTGACCATTTTGGGGGCCTCTTGGAGCCATGTGGGTTCGTTTTGGGGCCCTCCTGGGCTGGGTCGGCCGACGCGAGCGATTCCAGCGGACCCGGAAAAGCTCGGGAAACGATTGGTCTGGGCCTTTACAGATTTACAATTCTGGTTGCAGCAGCAGCGCAGCCCTTTCAGTGTTGCATGAGCCTTGGGGCACTCTACTTCGTGCCAGAGGCACGGTGCCGGATTTTGAGGAGCTGATTCGCTAATCAGCCACAGGGGTTGTGGAACCTGGTCAGGAGGAGGAAGGAGGAAGGATGGGGGGCGGAGGAGGAGGGGCAGGATGGTGACGATACGGAGCAGGGGGGAAAGGGAGGCGGCCCCGCCTCCGCAGCACGTCGCCAGAAGGAAAACAAGAGGATCGCGCTGTTCAAGATGAACTGGGAGAAGTGGGGCGGCATCGTCACCCGCCACCAGTTCCTGATGGACACCAGGGGTGGCCAAACCACAGGGATAGTCAGCGATGGTGAGATTCGGTGTCCTCTTCTCTGGCCCCCTCTTTCTGCCCCTGCTGCCGCTGATCCTGCTCCTCCTCCTTGTCTTCGCCCTCCTCGTTTTCTTGCCTACAGTTCTGATGGGCGAATGTACCTTGGGATGGTCTATGTTGAATCACGTATGAACTCACATGGAGGTGTCTAGGGGGTGTCGGATGGAGGTGTCAGCGAGGGGGTCAAGACACTCTAAGTCTCCGTGAGGGGTGTCAGCAGTTCAGAGCAGACACCTTTCAACAATCAGCGAGGTGTCGGCCCCCCAGAGCAGACATCTGAGAAAAGGCATCGGGGTGTCGGCCTCCCAGGGCAGACACTTGACGCAAATCTGCTAGGTGTCGACCTCCCAGAGCAGACACCTTCAGAGTGTCAAAATAGTGTCTACAGAGTGTCCAAAAAGTATCAAAAGAGTGTCCCGCCTTGGCGCCCTATGTACACCCTTCGGCAGCAACATTTTGGGTGTGCCGCCTTGGCGCCCCACACTTCGTCTCGGAATATGAGGTGTCATGCCGCGGCGCCCTCCACCCTTCAGCACCTCGGATGTGCCGCTGCGGCGCCGCGCACTCGGCCGCAAAACGCCAGGTGCCATGCTGCAGCGTGCCACGCTCTTCGGCCAAACCTCGGGTGTGCCAGACCAGACACCGGGGGGCCAACATTCTTTGGGGACCTTTCTTTAGGATGCCAGAAATGATTCTGGGCGATGGCGTCTAAGATAGGCTGCGCTCATCATAAGCTCACGATCCTCCACATGCTCCTCCCCCTCTTCTTCCTCCTCTTCCTCGTCTTCCTCCTCCTCCTCCTCCTGCTCCTCCCACTGAGGAGGATCAGTCCCCGTGTCTGGGCCATCGGGACAGAGACGCCACTCTCTGTGCCTCGCGCCCCAGCGTTTCGCGTTTGCGCTGCTTGCTGCCTGTAGCTAGCTACATGTAGCCGCAATTCCTTGTTTCGTCGTGGTTGTAGTTGTCGCTGTCGTAGTCGTCGTAGTTATCTTATTCCTAGGTGACAGGTTGATCCAGCTCGTGGCTCCTCGTCGTTGTCGTCGTCGTCACTCGCCGCCCTCGTGGCTCGTCGTGGTCGTCGTCACTTGTCGTCGCAGTCGCTCCTCGTCGACGGCGTCGCTCGTCGTCGTCTTCGTCATATGCGTCACCTCGTCGCTCGTCGTCGTTGTCACTCGTCGTCGCTTGTCATCGTCAATCGTGGTCGTCATCCGTGGTCTTCACTCGTCGACGTTGCCGCCGACATCGTCGGCGTCCCTGGACTTCTGTAGTGACTCCTCGTCCTCGTCGCCCGGCACTAGTCGGAAACTGGAGCATACACATTACCAACGGCGGGCTGTTGATCAATCCCAGGACTTTTTGAGGGTCGGGGACGACGTCGGGACGGGGTAGTGTATATTGAATCGCTTCGCTCATTCCGCCGGCCCGTGATATGGCATCGCTGGTTTTTGTCTGTGTGTTCGTTGCCCATGTTGCGCTCTTGGGGGCGGGTGTCGTTCGGACGCGTTGCGTGGGGAGTTTTGATGGTGAAGCAGTTCCCTGGGGGTCGTCTCTCGATGGGGCGAAATAGAGTCGTCGTCAAGATGCTTCTTTGGGGGGCCTCTTGGGGTCTGTTGAGAGGCCGTTCGGGGGCGCCTGGGAGACATGTTTGAAGCCTTCTGGGGCTTCTTTTGGGCCTCCTGGGAGTCTCCTGGGGCCTCTTGGCGACATCTTGGGGCCTCTTGGAGGCCTCTTGGGGCCTCTTTGGGACCTCCTGGGCGCCTTCTGGGACGGAGGGCTCCATTTTTGAGTTCTCGGTATCCCTCCTGAGTCCCTCTTGGGCCCGTCTTGGGGCCTCTTGGTCCGTCTTGGGCGGCACTTGGGCCGTCTTGAGGGCTCTCTTGGGTCGTTTCGGCGCCGTCTTGGGAGCTTCGTGGGCCGTCTTGGAGCGGTCTTGGGGGCCTCTTGGGCCGTCTTGGAGCGTCCGGAAGCCGAAAAAGCCAGAACACAAAAAACATCGAAAAAACCAATGAAAATCAACGATTTTGGCCTCTTGGGGCTCTCTTCGGAGGCCTCTTGGAAGGCTCTTGGGGCGTCTTGGAGGCCTCTTGGGCTGTCTTGGGGGCCTTTTGGGCCGTCTTGGGGTCATCTTCGGCGTCTTCGAGCGCTCTTTGGGCGTCTCGGGGGCCTCTTGGGCAGTCTTGGGGGCCTCTTGGGGCACTCTGAGCGCGCTCTGGGGAGCCTGAGAGGCCGCACCCAGAAGGAAAACCATCTCTGAGTAGACTTGGTCGGGCGGCGGTCGGGCGGTCGGGCGGCGACCGGGCGTTGGTCGGGGTACTTTTCGCCGGGGGACCCCCAGGGGCCGCCCCGCGCGCGCGAACTAGAAATACTGTTAATACTGTTAACCAGTTACCGGAGATCTTAGCACGCCCTGGGCCGTTGGGCCGGCGAATTTGTTTCTTCGTTTTCCTGGGGGAACAACGAAAAACGTATACACCAGGATCCCGTCTATACCAGGACCCGCTTTCCTGTGCGAATTTCAGTGCGGGGCCGGAAGAAGCGTCGGTGTATAGAGTTCGGTTCCTTACTTAGTGGCCGTTAGTGGCCGTCATTCATCGTCGTCGTTGTTGTCGTGATCGCTGTCGTCGTCGTCGTCGTCGTCGTCGTCGTCGTCGTCGTCGTCGTCGCGACTCTTCGTCTCGTCGTCGAACGTGGTCATCCTCGTCGTCGCTGGTCGTCGCCGTTGCTGTCGTCGTCGTCGTCGTCTTTCGCCGTCGTCTCTCATCGTCGTCGTATGCGTCGTCGTCACTCGTCGGCATCTTCGTCGGTCGTTATCGTTATGATCCGTCGCTCTTTTTCGCCCGTCACTCCTCGTCGTCGTCGCTTGACACTCGTCGTTGTCCTTCTTCATCGTCATGACTCCTCTCAACATCGTCGTTCGTGCTTGTCGTCGTCGTCCTCCCCTGTCGTCGTCGTCGTTACTCTTCGTCGCCGCTCGTCGTCGCCGATGCTGTCGTCGTCGTCGTCGTCGTCGTCGTCGTCAGTTGTCGTCGTCGTCGTCGTCTTCCCCACTTATTGTCTTCATCTGAGTCGTCGTTACTCGTCGCCGTCGTCGTCGCTCGTCCTCGTTATTCGCCGTCGCCGTCGTCGTCGTCGCTTGCCGTCGTCGTCGTCGTCGTCGTGTCGTCGTCGTCATGTCGTCATTCTTTTCCGTCCGCCACTTCTCGTCGCCGTTGCTCGACACTCGTCGTCGTCGTCCCTCGTCGGAGGCGCGGCACCCGAGACGTGCTCGGAGAGCCGAGCGGGTCTGCGTCGGGCGTGGCTCCGCAGCGCCGGGGGAGCGCCGGCTCCGCCGCGGGGCCATTGGCTCCCCGTGGGTCCCTAGCGGTCGGCCAGCGGAGCAGCGGCCTCGTTCGCGGGCTGGCCTCGGCAGCAGCCCCAGGGCGGCGCGAGGGGCGCAGCGGGTCTGACACTGCGAGGCGGACGCCTGGTGCCACGCCAGCGTGCGGCTGGCCGAGCTGGCCCAGCGTGGGCCAGTCGCGCGGTGGTCCCTTCGCGTCAGAGCAGCGCGTGGTGGCGGCGCTGAACATGGCCTGCCGCCACTCGGGCGCTGGCCTGAGAGGGGGCACGAATTCAGAGGTAAAGGTCTCTCCCCGGCAAGAGGCAGATGCGGAGCTGTGGAGCTGCAGGGCAGAACGGCATATGGTGTGGCACTCCGCGAGGCCGCACATCAACGTTTTGCAGTGCGAGGCGGCGCTGATGGCGCTGCGTTGGCGTGCCCTCGCGGTGCCGCGGTTCGGGCGCGCATTCCTTTTACATGCCCGACATCATGGTCAGCATCGGTGCCCTCAGCAATCACCGACGCAGCTGCCAGCAGCTCAGTAACGTGGTGCGCGTCCACGGGGCGCTGGCGCTGGCGACGGGCGCGCGCGGGGCATTCGGCTTCACTCCGTCGGCCAAGACTCCTGCGGACGTGCCGTCTCCCCTGGAAGATGGTCGGGCGCGTGACGCCCGCCTCGTGGCGCGCCACCAGGGCTGCGCTGGGACGCCTGGCTGACGCGCGGATCGGCTCCTGCATGTTGCAGCGGCACTGTCGCGCATGCCAGCAGCCCGTTAATTTCCAGAATGCTCTGCAAGTTCCTCTGCGATATCAGACCCTGCAAGCATATCTCGAGCACCTGTGCAGCATCGGGTCCACGAAGGTCAGGCGAACGACGCGTTGAGCGGGGTACAGCGCCTGCTTCGCTCGAGGCGGCCGTTGCCCAGCGCCTGGCGGCTGCTGTCCGTGTGGGGCCGCCTGGGGATGGCCACTGGCCAATGGCAGGCGCGTTTCCGCCGCCTGCGTACTCGCCGTGTTTGATATCCAAACTTCTACACACATAGATGTATGTATACACATGATACGGGAGAAAAACCCAATCAGAGTCTTTCTGGATATTGCATGAGATCCTTGTGCAATTGCTCCTTAGGTTTTTGAAGACTGCCACGGCTATGAAGGCCGTGAGGGCTATAGGGCTATAGGGCTATAGGGCTTTTGGGAGGTCTATATGGTTATAGGGCTATAGGGCTACAGGGTTATAGGGCTGTAGGGCGATACCGCACCCGGGCACCCAGGCACCCCCCGGACACCCCCGGGCACATCTGGGCACCTCCACGCACCCCCAGGCACCCGGGCACCCGGGTACCCGGGCTGGCCACCGAAATCGGCGACGCACCTCACCTAACCATATGAATCCGCTAGGACCTCTACAGGGGCAAGCTCTGATTGGGGAATCTCTTTACAGTGTATGTATCCCAGGAAACATGATATATGAGTGGACAGGTGAATGAGGTCGCGCGTGCTGTGAAGGTTGTAATATAGCATGCTTTGATTCATGCGTCCACTTTGTACTGTTGAGAGCCAGTTCTGGATCAACTCATTCAGGAGAGAAAAAGAGTATATCGCCCTTTTCGGGGAGTCCGTGGACCCCAGCTCCGCTACATCCAATAACAACTTATTGAGCTTACTGATAGCGCAAGTGCTTGGTAGCGAGGTGGGTTCTCCTCTAATGGCTGGCGCAAGTCTCGTGGGCACACGCCTACTCGGCCGACCGAACAAGTACACGGGAAATCGAGATGAATTCCCCACCTTCAAGTACAAGCTGAGGACCTACCTCGGCGCATTGGATCCGAGGTTGGCAGCAGCAGTCACCGTGGCGACATCCCGCAACAATGTGATCGCGTTGGCCGACATGGGAGAAGACAACAGGTAGCTCGCGCACACGATGGGTTACATTATTTCGCAGTTGCTGACAGTAAGCGCGTTCGCACTTGTGATGAGTTGTGAACATGGAAACGGATTGGAGCAGTGGCGTCGGTTGGTACTGCGAGAGGACGCGGCCGCAGCCTGTTCAGTGGAAAATGGGGCACCTACGCCGAGGAGCTAACCATACCTCTTTTGGGCGTCAGGTGGCGCCAGGAGAAGTTCAGCGAGATGATATCCGACACTCTTTCCCAGGCTTTGGTGAAGAATATCGCGCCCGAGCCGCTCGGGGCCCAGGTGGCGATGCAAACGTTTACGAGTGCAGCTGCGTTGCGAGAGGCTTGCGAAGCGCTCGCTCAGCAGATGTTGCAGAGGGGCGCATAGGCAACCAGAAATAAGTCCGACCCGAACGAGGTGGAGGTGGGCGCTTTCGGCAGAGGGTACGACGGCAAGACAGGCGGCGGCAAGCCTGGGCAAGGACAGCGTCAGCAGCACGGCAAAGGGTATGATGGCAAGGCGGGCGGCAAATCAAAGAGCGGGGGCGGCGGCGGCAAGTGCGACGAGCGCGGCGGCGGCAAAGGAGGCAAAGCACCATGCATATGCGAGGCAAAGTTCTTCGACGGATGACGTTCGAACCCACGGCGCGGCAAGTGCGGCTGTAAGTTCGCGGGCCGCAGGAAGCGCGGAGGGGGCGCGTGCCGGCCGGGAGGAGGTCGATGTCCGTAGCGGGAGCTCAGCATTTAGAGGCGCAGTTTGCGGCCCCGCAGTCGCTTGGGCCGGGCGCGGCAAGCGCGGCCCACCCAGGTTCCTCGACATCGCGCGCGCAGGGGGCTTCGAGCGGCTTTTCTACCAGAAGATGGAGAAGCGGGCTGAATGTTCGCGTTCACGGGCGAGCAGGACGACAACGAAGAGCACGAGATGCTCGTGGACAGCGGCGCCCATGCACGCGTTGTGCCGAAGGCCATGGCGGACGGGTTCAGGCTCGCAGGCGAGAGCGGGCAGCCTCCGTGACCGATCGCGGGCATGGGCATTCGCGCGCGGGACGAGCGGGCGCTCGCAGGCACGGTGTTTGACCGCTCGACGGCCATCCCAGCTAAGCTCGGCGTCGCACCAGCGGAAGTTAGACGAGGAGCTCCGTCGTTCGCGGAGATGAACGACGCAGGGCGTTCGGTGCACTTCGATCCAGGCGGCGCCAGCATGTTCGAGAGCAGTGCAGATGTGCAGAACGAGCCAGACAAACCAAGGCAGGGCGCCGTCGCCATTCAGCCTCGCGGAAAGGTAAACGCGTTTCTTTTGCCCATGAGGTTCAAGGGGTCGACGGGCGACGAGTGCGCCATCGGCAACGCAGACCCCCCAGGGGCGCTGGGCGCCGAGATGAAGGAGGAGCTGGAGGACAGTGGAGCGGCGACCTCACGAGAGGGCCCTCGCGGCGCCGCTGGGAGCGCTCGAGATTCGACGGGGGCGCCCGTCGAGCCTGGGCTTGAACGGCCAGCGCAGGTTTCGGGAGAAGCCTCTCGAGCACATCTTCGGAAGGGGTCATATTATCCGTTTCGAGCCCTGGTGCCAGGACAGGGGCGCATGATGGCAGAGGCCAGGGGGGCCCTCGCCGCGCGCGCGATCCCAGCGCATCGGCTACGCCAGTCATCCAGTTCGACTACGGTTTCTGGGACTCGGTGAAGATGGATCTGGTCATGATCTCACCGCTGCAGTTGGCAAGGATCGCAGGGCGGGCTACCTCGCGGGAGTCGTGATCGAGGCGAAGGGCGATCAGAGCTATGCCAGGGCAGCGGCCAGCGAGTACTTGGACGAGCTTGGCTACGTGAGCATGGACCTGGAGGTGCAAGTGGATGGGGAGCCAGCCTTGGAATCCTTGATGAGTGGAGTTCTCGCTGATCGCGTGAAGAAGCTCGGGGAGGAAGTAGCTGAAGCACAACTGCGCCCGTGGTTCGTGCCAGGAGGAAGTCGTGCATCACGTGGTGGAGTTGAGAGTGGAGTTAAAGCTGTTGCAGGCCCGACGAGGACTGGCATGCTGACTTCTGGAGAAGAAGTACGCGGTGAAGTTCACTGAGGACGCCCCAGTCATTCCCTGGATGCCTCGGCACCTGGTGCATCGCTACAACAGGTGCCAGCGGAGGAGCAGTGGACGCACGCCCTTTGAAGAGTTGAGGTTGGCGCCCCACGCCTCGCCGGCGCTGGAGTTCGGGGAGGCGTGATCGGCGAGGGACAGACCAAGCTGACCGACAAATTGGGGACGGCTTGGCGCAGAGGGATGCGGCTCGATCGCAGCAGCAAGGGCGACGCCCACTTCGTGCGCGCGGCCGCTGGGGTAGCGCAGGCAAGGACTGTCCAGCAGCTGACCTACGAGGAAAGCTACGACACGTAGATCCTGCAGGCTATGCGCTGGACGCCCTGGAGGACATCAGTAAAGGCTAAAGTCCATGAGGGCGAGAATAGGCAGCCGACGGAGGGGTGCCCTGGATTTGAGTATGCGGCTAGAGGTCAGCATGGACGCGGACGACCTCCGCATCGCGCCAGGACATGCCGGCAGCGTCGGGCCGAGTGCGAGAAAGCGACCGCCGCCATGGGCGACGAGCCTCCAGCAGTCGCGTCGGCGCCAGTGCCAGCGGCAGGCGGACAACCGCGACGAGACCCGCCGGCGGGTTCTCAGGCTCCTGATCGCGTCGGTGAAGTACGACAGCAGGTGCAGAAGATCGAGAGGGGGATGCGTGGCAAGCAGGTGGTACCTACCCCACTATCGCCCAGTTTGCGTGGAGCCGATGAAGCTGATCTGGGCGAATGAGGGCCGGGGGCCCACCAGGAAATCTGGGCTGACTGGGGCCATCGAGCAGCTCAGCGGCGGGGGGGTGGTACAGATTTTGGCGAATTTCAGCGCGAACGGGATGATGACATTGATTGCGGAGATCGGCAAGGAGACGACGGACAGCAGCGAGCTCAGCATCGCCATGGGCTGGGCCGAGGACGAGGGGTGGAACGCGAGGCAGGGCGAGCTGGATCGCTTCGACAACTACGATGTCTAGGAGCTGACTCTCAGAGACCCGAAGGGGCCCAAGCCTATTGCGTGAGCGTGGGCTCCGGAGATGAGGAGTGGCGAGCTTAAGGCAAGGCTTTGCGCGAGACCAGTCGGCATGCAGGTGAACAAAGGCAAGAGCGAGCTGTGCTGTCCAACGCCACTTTCGTTTCTGCTCAAGCTGCTGATGGTCTACGCTGTCGTGGAGGATTCCGCAATCTGTTTCTTTGATATACTGCGGGCTTTCATGTGCACCCCTATCAGAGAATTGGTGCAGAAGTTCCGAAAGAGCATGGCCATCTTCCTGGCAAGTCAGATGGGGCTTTCAAGCTCAACAAGACGGCATGTGGTTTGAATTAGGCGATCGCGGATTTTGACGACCACTTCGAGAACGTCGCCACAGAACGCAGTGAAGAGTCGGATATGAAGTTTACCGGGTTCCTTTCAGACCTTTGCACGTTCGCCGACAAGGGGAATCAGGCGGCCATGTCAAAACGCGTGGACGACGGTGCTCTCGCGGGGCCACGGGGGAACGCTACGAAGGTGCAAGGCGAGCTCGGGACACACTTCATTCTGAAGATCTCCGAACTGGTGGTAGGCGGTCCTGAGATCAAGCATCTCGGGCGAGGCTGGCTCCGCACCTTCGGCGGCATGCAGGTGCGGATGTGGCCTGCCATTGCGAGGCGACTCATCGACTCAGACCCCCGCGACATGGCAGCGAGCCCAATGCCAGGGATCAAGAACGATAATAAGGTGGAGCGAAGAGGAACTGGATTCAAAGGCGGCAACGAGATACAGAAGCGTGAACGGCCTCAGCATGTTCGTTTGCTTGGAGAGGCCTGAGTGTCAGTGCGCGGCCAGGGGGTGCCCAGGGGGGATGTCGCGATCCACCGTCCAGGACCAGAAGAGGCTCACCAGCATCGTCAGGTTTCTAAGAGGATATCCGTCACCGGTCACGTGCATGCACCCCGACTACGGCGAGTTTACCATTATTGGGCGTGCTGGTTCAAACTGGGCAGAGGATCCTGTGACAAGGAGGTATGCGAGCTGCGGGCAGTTGTTTCTCAATGGAGCGTTGATCGTGCAGGTCGTCAAGACGCAGGGGGCCCCAGCACTCTCGTCGCCCGAAGCCGAGTTCAACGCGCGCGTGCATGTCGAGGTCGCGGCTAAGGGTGCCCAGACCTACCTGAAGGAGTTCATGGACATTCCAGTACCTGTGAGGCTGGAGAACGACAACTCCAGTGCTTTGACAAATTCAGAGAAGAAGGGGGTCGGCAGGATGAGGCGCATCGAGCCGAAGGATCTGTGGATCAAGGATCTTGTGGCAAGAAAGGCAGAGACCAATTTCAGCACCGGGAAGGGTCACACCGACGAGAGCACCGCAGACATCGGCACCAAGCACCTCGCGATGATGGATTTCATGAAGCATCTGCGCGCAATGGGAGCACAGCTTATTGGGAACGGAGAAGTTGGTGGAGCTTCGGGGGAGAAGCCAAGTTCAGTTGGTAAACCTGCGAAGTGGCTGATGGAGGCTACGGCGAGGTGTCTCCTGGGACTCGCGGCCTTGCAAGCGGGGCGCGCCGAGGGTGCCGAGGTCAGCGCCCCAGAGACGAACACCTACGCAGTCGCGACCATCGAGAAGAACATGGACGGCCATTTTGGCATCAACCTTTTCATGATATGCGCGGCGGCGGCGGCCCTTGCGTTCATCGCCGCGTTCGTCGTCTACGACAAAGTTTGGGGATGGATGGATCGCATCACGCAGCCTGCGCGCACTGCGGCCTTGAGAACACAGCTACTGGATACAGCGCAGTGAGCATATGCATCTACTCAATACAGCCTGCGTGATGCTTGCTCACTACCAGTTGCTGGAGCAGTTGTTTCTCGGCAGCTTCGCGAGGCTTTTACTTCTGTGACCGTCGAGAGTGGGCGGGATTACCTACGCCAGCGGAGGGTTTCCAGACCCTGCGCGCTCAGCACGGAGGCTTTGGTTGGTGACGCGTGCGTGGACGTTGCCATGGCAGAGTTCAAGGATGAGGTGACGTTTCATATACGGATTGCATGATGATGCCGTTCCACACCCATTCGAGGAAGGTATTGGCGTTTCCCATGGTCATCTTTATCTCATCCAGCTGCAGACGGGCTCGATGAGGAGGCCAGGAAACATGACGTATAAGTGGACAGGTGCATGAGGTCGTGCGTGCAATGGAGGTTGTAATGTAGCATGTTTTGATTCATGCATGAGCTGTGTACTGTTGAGAACCAGTTATGGCTCAACTCACTCTGAGGAAGAAAACAGTAGATCGCCCCTTTTCGGGGAGTCCGTGGATCCCAGCTCCGCTACATCCAATAACAAGTTACAGAGTTCACTAATAGTGCACATGCTTGCAACTTGTTTATGTATGTATGTATGTATATATGTATGTGTGTATGTATATATGTATGTATGTATGTATGCATGCATGTATGTATGTATGTATGTATGTATGTACACACACATATATACATATACATATATATATGATATGTGAGGAAAAACCCAACCATAATCCTTTTAGGGCTATAGGGCTATTGAGCTATAGGGCTATAGAGCAATAGGGCTATAGTGCTATAGGTCTATATGGGCCGTTGCGCTATACAGCTATTGGGCTATAGTGTTCTAGAGCTACGGGGCTACAGAGCTCCTGGGCTATAGAGCCATAGGGCTGTAGGGCTGTAGGGATATAGGGCTATGGCGCTATGGGGCTATAGGGCTAAAGAGCTATAGGGCTGTAGGGCTATAGGGCTCTTGGGCAATAGGGCTATATGGCTATAGGGCTATAGGGCTATGGGGCGATATAGAGCACCCGGACACCCGGGAACCCGGGCACCCCTGGGCACCTCAGGGCACCCCCGGGCACCTCCGGGCACCCCCAGGCACCAGGGCACACGGGCACCCGGGCGCCCCCGGGCACCCGGGCACCCGGCACCCGGGCACCTGGGCCGGCCACCGAAATCGGCGGCACACCTCAACAACATGAGTTCGTTAGGACCCCATACAGAGACAAGCTTTGAATGGGGAGTATATATATACACAACTATATAAGCCGACATATATACACATACATACGTACGTACGTACGTACATACATACATACATACATACATACATACATACATACATACATACATACATACACACACACATACATACATACATACATACATACATACATACATACATACATACATACATACATACATACATACATACACACAATACTGCAGTGGAGTTTCGCCTCGCGCTCCTTGGCCCTCGACGTTTGGCTTGCAGGCGGGGACATTTTGCGACCACTCGTTATATGTACACGTACATATCATGTTTTTTGCCGCGTGAAATAATATAACAACAAGCTTTGTTGTAATATTGTTTTTCGTGATATTTCGTTCATGCTTCCTTTTCCTCTTCCTCAGTATCGCCCTACCCTGCGGAGTCGCCCCCGTCTGCAAAACAGCCCAGGGAGAGCCTCTTGGGGGCCTCGCGAAAATTCCGAGGGCCTCTGGTGGGTTTCCCCGGGCCGCCCTGCTTCCAACCGCGGTCTCCCTGAACGATTGGTCACGATTTGGAGAGATTCGGGGTGCGTCTTGGGGCCATCTTGGGCCTTCGAGGGGGCCATTTTTGGTTGCTGTTGTGCCGTTTTGGGGTTCTTCTTGGATTGCCTGGAAGCCCTCTTGGCTAAGTTTCGCCCGCCTTTCACTGGGGCGATTATCTGGCCTCCTGGGCGGTCTCGGACGTCAGAAGACCAGAGGGCAAAGTATTCCCCAAATCAGACAGAAACCATCGGAAATCAATGGTTCAGCGCTTCCAATGCCTCTTGGGGGTCTTCTCTGCGAGCGTTCTGTGGGTGTCTGGGGCCTCTGTGGGCTCGTTCGGCAGTTCGGCCGTCCTCCTGACCTATGTGGGCCCGATGCCTAGGCCCAGCAGGGGCGTCAGGAGCCCCGCAAATCACTGGGCGCCCAGAGCGCCCCCGGGGTCAAGGATTCCGGGGGGCCTAGTTTAGTGGGGGGTGTTCGCAGGGCCCCAGGTTATCGAAAAACAGGAAGGGAACGCGGGCGAGGTTGTGGGCCTGGCCCGATCAGTTATCTAGATAGGGCCCGATGATCCAGGGGTCGCTTCTCTTTCTGGACACAGACCCCCTGCCAGAAGGGAATCAGAGAGAATGTGACCGTCGGCGTGGGTTATTAGTTGCACCGGCAGCCGGCATTCGAACCTGGAGGCCAGCTCGTCTGAATCGGCGAAAGCCTTCCACGCCGCCCTCCATGAAGAGTTTGCGCGAATCCGCTGCAGCCATCGTCGCCTGGCGCCTTGAAGCCTCTGGCGGGTATCTGCAGCTAGGCGACCTTTCAAACATTATGATGGGAAGGCGATGGAGTTTCGCCCGCATTGCACGTTCCATTCACATGCGTATGCAAGCATGTATGTTTAAGTTCATGATGTCGCAGCAGTCCACGCAGACATTGGAGTTTTCTCGCAAGCACCTCGAGTATCATTGCCGTGCGCGAGCAATTGTCCAGTAAGACCATATTGGGGATGCGCAGACGGTTTTGTTCCTTCCTCGCTGCCCGCGCTTCCGCTGCCAGCCTTGCCAGTTCGCGCCCCGCCTCGCGCGGTTACTGCGCGACTTGACGCGACGGGCGCCGATGCGTGAGCGCATCGGAAGTTGACGACACAATGCACTGGGCAAAACATCCCGTGGCGTCGTCACTGCCCCCGCCTGCAGCAGGAAACGCCGGTGCGGTAGATGAGTGAAACAGGGGGGGGGGGCAGCGGGGATTTGGATCTTGCCCCCGCTTCAGTCGCCAAGTGGCTCGCGGCAGTTTCAAGTTTGCGGGCGGCTCCGGGCCTTGGACGCTGCCAGCGCAGCCGTGCCCGGTCTTGCCAGTTCGCGCTCCGCCCCGCTCGGTCTTGCGACTCGGCGCCGGGTGCTTCGGCGCGAGAAGGTGTGAATTGTTGTCGCTTCGCGAATCCCCACCAGCCCATCCAGAAACGATGGCCAGAGGAATTGCCTCGATCAGAGAAGTGGGCAGCACACAGAGGAAGCCATTATGAGACATCTTGGGATATCTTGAGCCATCTTGGAGGTCATTTTGGGCTCTCCCAGACGCTCTTGGAGTCATCTTAATCCGTGCCCCCCCCCAAGAGGCCTCCATGTGGCTAAAACCTGTGTAGAATCAATGATTAGGCATTCTCGCCGAGGCCTCTTGGAGCATCTTGGGTGCATCTGGGGGGGCTCTTGGGGCCTCTTGGGGGTCTCTTGGGGGCCTCCGGGGGGCCTCTTGGGGGCCTCTTGGGGCCATTTTGGGGCCATCTTGGGACCTCTTGGGGCTTCCTGGGCGCTTCTTGGGGCCATCTTGGAGGAGATCGATCAAACAAGAGGGGGGGTTTAATTAGCGCCCCCCCTCGGAAGCCCCTAAAATCGCCTCTTGGACCCCTCTTGGAACGCTCTTGGAGTGCTCTTGGGCGCTCTTGGGGCCGTCTTGGGGCTCTTTTGGGGCTCTCTTGGGGCCCTCTTGGGCCATCTTGGAACCATCTCCAGGCCTCGGATGGCCATCGGAAGCGAAAAGGCGAGAAAGCAAAAATCATTGATTTTCCTTAGGTTTTGGGACGATTTTGGCCTCTTCGGGGCCTCCTTGGGGAGCTGTTTGGCCACTTGGAGTTATCTTGGGGCCGTCTTTGGGCTTCTTGGAACCATCTTAGGAGCCATCTCGAGCGATCTTGCGCTATCTTGAGCCATCTTGGAGCTCATCTTGGGTTCTCTGAGGCGCTCTTGGAGCCGTCTTGGGCCATCTGGGACGCTCTAACTACCAGCGGCCCCCCCCGTCCAGGTCCAGGGGAGGGGGTAGGGGGAGGGGTAAACCCCTCCCCAAGGGGGAAGAGGGAGGGGTGGAAGAGGATCTGCTCTAGACCACCTACGCCCAGAGGGCTGGTGGGATTCGGACTCGCGAAGGTGGAGTGAAGTTAGACTTTCGCCTTCCCCGTCGTCGCTGCTCCGCGCGAGCTGGCGTCTGCCTTGCTGCGCGTCCGCTCGCCATGTCGGGGCCGAGATCATATCGGGCGGCTCGGGCGCCCGGCGGCCGCGCGGGGCGCATTCCGGCACGGCGTTGATGCTCTGGGACGCGCTGCGAGAGGCAAAATTGGGAACCATTCGGATGCGACGGTTTCGGTCAGCAGGCCCCGCCCAGCCATGGGTCTGAGGGCACTGGAAGAAGCCCGCGCTCCGTTCCCACCGATGGCATTGGGGCTGGGGGCGGCCTTCGAGACTCCATGCGTGGCCAATGAAAGACGCGGGGTAGTTAGGGGGGGGAGGGGCGAACCCGGAATCGCGAAGGTGAAGCGAAGTTGGACTCACACCTCTCCCATCCTCGCTTCTCCGCGCGAGCGTGCGCGCGCCTTGCTGCGCGTCCGCTTCCATGTCGGCGTCGGGAGCGGGGCCGCTCTCCCCGCCCCCCCGCGACCGTTTTTCCCCCGCCTCCCGCTGCAGCGCCGCTGCACCCCCGTTCCCGCGTTGTCTGCCGTTCCGGCCCTGCTCCGCTGGTCGGGGGCGGCCATCAAATCCCACCAGCCCTCTGGGCGTAGGTGGTCTAGAGCAGATCCTCTTCCACCCCTCCCTCTTCCCCCTTGGGGAGGGGTTTACCCCTCCCCCTACCCCCTCCCCTGGACCTGGACGGGGGGGGCCGCGGGTAGTTAGAGCGTCCAAGATGGCCCAAGACGGCTCCAAGAGCGCCTCAGAGAACCCAAGATGAGCTCCAAGATGGCTCAAGATAGCGCAAG
>CAUYUJ010014340.1:147500-162500 GCA_963575745.1 Prorocentrum cordatum | reverse complement strand
TGCAGGGGGATTGAAGGCGGTGGAGCCGAGGGATGTATGATTGAGGAAGGTGAAAAGGCGGGAGCTCCGGATTGCGAGGCTTCGCGGGGTGTGTGTGGGGGTGTTCTGGGTCTGTCAATATGACCATGACGCGTCCGGGCAAGGGCTCCTTCTCTTCCCTCCTTGCTCTCTCATTCCTCCCTTCCTTTGTCCCTCCGTGATCGCCCCACCCATGGTCCCACAGCAGGAAGGAGGATGGAAGCGGGAGAAGAGAGTAGGGCGGCAGCGGCATCTGTCCTTGGCTGTCAGGTCGTCGAACATGAACAAGAAGATCCCCGACGGCGCGTTCCAGATCTATGCTCGGGGCTTGCGCTCCCCCGGCAGCCCTCCAGCCTGGGAGGGCCATTAAGTTTGACGCCGCGTGAAGCGGACGGAATGGGTGGAATGGACGGAAGGAGTGAACGGAGGATCGAAGGAAGGAATGGAGAAAGTGGGAGGAGGAGGCGGAGGGGGAGGAGGAGGAGGAGGAGGAGGAGGGGGGGGGGAGGAGGGAGGAGGAGGAGGAAGAGCAGGAGGAGGAGGAGGAGGAAGAGCAGGAGGAGGAAAAACACGAGGAGGAACAGGAGGAGCAGGAGGAGGAGGAGGAAGATCAGGCGTATGATGATGATGAGTGGAAGGAAACAGAGCAGGAGGAGGAATAGGAGCAGGATGCTACTGATGATGATCATGATGGTGGTGATGGTGATGATGTTGATGATGCAGATTATGATGCTGATGTTGATGATGCTGATGATGACGATGATGATGCTGCTGGTGATGATGGTGATGTTGATGATGCCGATGATGCTGATGCTGATGATGATGATGCTGATGATGATGACGATGATGATACTGATGATACTGATGCTGATTACGATGATGATGATGCTGATTATGCTGCTGATGATGATAGTGATGATGGTGGTGGTGCTGCTGCTGATGATGCTGCTGCTGATCATGATTCTTATTATGATAATGCTTGGTGATGATGCGGCTGCTGCAGTTGATGATGATGATGATGATGCTGCTGATGCTGATGATGATGAGGGCGATGATAATGACGATGATGATTATGATGCTGATAATGGTGATAATGCTGATGATGATGATGATGCTGGTGATGATGATGATGATGATGGTGGTGGTGGTGGTGATGATGGTGGTGGTGGTGGTGATGATGATGATGATGATGACGATGATGATGATGATGATGATGATGATGATGATGATGATGATGATGATGATGATGATGATGATGATGATGATGATGATGATGATGATGATGATGATGATGATGTGATGATCAGTACGTGAAGCAGGCACTGTAGGGAGCGTCGCCGTATGGCCACTGCCACTTGTGCTCAAGCTCTGAGTCAGGCCTCCCCCATTCTTTCCCGTGCAGAGTGCCTTCCGCCATATTGCCGATCGATTCGGAGAAGGGGACTCGACGTGCCTTGTCGTGGGGCAGGACGGCGCAATTGGGGTGCTCACCAGTGCTGAAGTGCCCACCCCTGACCTACTCGACCGGCGACGTGGCCATCATCTCGCCGCTGACCCTCCTCACGCTGGGTCACGCGTGCCCGCGTGGCCTTCGTGGCGTTCTCCGCTGGCCGCTGGACAGGCACGAGGGCAGGGACCGAGCTGAGTCCAGAGGACCAGGACGCGACCACCCAAGCTCAGGCGGCTCAGTACAGGTCGAGGGCGTGGGCGCAATGACGCAGTCTGCTGCTGCATGCTGCCACCCGCTCACAAGGTCGCACGACTTGCAGGTGGGCGACCCCTGTGTGGTGAAGTACAACGTCGGGAGCCCGTACCTGTACCGCGAAGGGCTAGCCAGCTACTCGCCGCTCGGAGCGGGGCTGACCGCCCTGGTCACCACCCCCGATGGTGCCGACACGGTGGGCATCAGTCAGCGGGTGTTCCGCGACGTGGTGCTGGCGCGCCAGGAGGACCAGTGGCAGGGGCGACGTGTGCGCAGCCCCCGCACCACACACCGGGTTCCACGGTGCCTCGTCGACCACGGCAGGACCCCGTCTGGGATGCACGCTCGGTGGCGCAGTGAGGCTCGTCTCCAGGATCACGAACCTGGGGTGCAGGAGCATGAGCACGCTTGCAGGGCGCTGGAAGAGCTGCTCTGCTTCGACCAGTGCAACAAGGCGAACCTGGCGGCCGCGGAGATGCTCACTCGCGCCACCCAGGTGCAGCAGGGACGCTACCAGGACGGGCGAGCATGCGACTCAGCCAGCGGCGGCCCCGACAGCGTGGACGCGCATCTCTTCAGGGGCAGCGTGCTCGCGAGAGGAGGAGCGTGCGGGTGCCCGCTCCCCCGGGAGTGGGCCAGCCCCCAGCTGGCCGAGGAGCAGGCGCTGCAGGAGGAGCGCCGCGTGGCGCGGGAGGAGAGGGAGCTTGCAAGGAAGGACAACGAGAAGAAGGACGAGAGGGAGGAGAAGGGGTGATGCTCCCCTCGGTCGCGCCTGGTTCAGGCGGCCAGCGCGACCCCCTGACTGAGACGCCTGTGGGCCGGGTCGCCTCCACCGGTCCGATCAAGAGTGAGGTTTTTGACACGCTGGGACACAATGGCCGCCAACGTGATATTTTTCCACTGCGCCCTCTGCACCGAGGCCATGACGGTGCGGCGGGCCGCCATGATCTGTCACGGGTCACTCGGCGGCGGGGTGCAGCTACCAAGCACATTCTCGACTGGGGCGACGAGTGTATCGACGCCTTGAACGACTTGCACGGCCACCAGGATCGGCCGGCGGCTCCTGCCAACGCCGGTCACCGGCACGCAGTGGATTACATCGAGTCTCGAGTACGTGCACTTGGCAAGCCCCCACCTGAGGCAGGTTTTCGCGAGGGAGCCCTACGTGAGCTCCTCGCTGGGACGGGGATCTACCAGACGGGTGATCTCTCCTCCCGACGGCCGTATGTCAAGGAGTCCATTTCCTGGCCCTCGCCTGACCTGCAGCCAGTCCCACTGGCCGCCTGCCTTGGTGAGGCCGAATCTGAGTGGCTGGGCCGCTGGCAGAGCACCTTGCTCAGGCCAGATAGACCTACAGCTGCTGAACGTGCTGAGTTCTGCCCTCACGGACCTTTTTTTGACCCCAGTCTCTTCAGTAAGCCCCTGCTCTACGCCGATTTTGTCGCCAAGTTGCTGGCTCGCGGCATGGTGGAGCTGAAGGGGGGCTGTGACGCGGCCACCGTCGGCTGCTTTTTCGTCGCGAAGAAGAACAAGAAGCTGAGAGTGATATTTGATACGAGGTATGCCAACCTATTTTTCGGTCGACCTGCTCGGACGGCTTTGCCGACTGCGACGGCCCTCGCTGCCTTCGAGAACCCTGGGCATGACACTTACCTGGCCCCGGGTGATATCGACAATGCCTTTTACAGACTACGACTGCCCGACGGGCTGTCCTCTTACTTCAGATTACCCGCCCTGGATGCCAGCCTGCTCGGGATCACGCACCTGGACGGGGCCCCGCTCGCGCGAGGGGCGCGGGTGCAGCCCTGCGTGTGCGTCCTGCCGATGGGCTAGAGCCATGCGTTGGCCCTCTGTCAGGGCGTGCTCCGACGCGCCATGGACACCGCTGGGTTCACCGTGGACCAGTGCATCGAGGACGGGAAGGCAGGGGTCGTGGTCGACCGAGAGGGCGCCGTGGCGGTCGCCGGTTATGCCGACAACTACGCCGCCCTGGGACGCTCCCCGGCCCTCGTCGACCAGGCCGCCCTTGCCATCACGCGCGTGCTGACGGAGAAAGGGCTTCTCACTCACGATGAGGAGCCTGCCGCACGGGACGCCACCTTCGTAGGGCTAGAGCTGAAGAGAGGGCGACATCTTTCGATCAAGGCCAGGAGCATCTGGAGACTTCGATTCGGTTTGGACGCTTTGCTCAGGAGAGGTTTTTGTTCTGGAGACGCCCTCAGGGTCATCATAGGACATTTCACGTGGGCGGGGTTGATACGGCGAGAAGTCCTCTCTTTGCTCAACGCCAGTTACCAGTTTGCCGAGCGGATCGGGTCTCGGCAGGCGCGTCTTTGGAGATCGGTGCGACGCGAGCTTTGGCGAGCACGCTGTATTTTACCTCTGCTCAGCGTTGACGTCAGCGCAGGGTGGTGGCCAGAGGTGGCCGCCTCTGACGCGTCTCTGTTCGGTCTCGGCGTCACTGTTCGAAAAGCTCCCATATCAATGGTATCATCGATCGGCCGATGCAGCGAGAGGTGGCGCTTCCGGGTTGAGGGGGCCCAGCGGGCCCGCGAGCATGCTCTTCATCCGACGGCTGTGGGCTCCACTGGCGACCCCGACAAGGCCCTCGAGAACCTGCTGGTCGACAACCCCGTGGCCTTCGACGAGGTCCCCTTAGGCCTCCTAAAGTCTGACACTTGGAAGGTTGTTCACGCTTCGAAGGTTGCTGGGTCCACCGACATCCTTGAGCTGGAGGGGGAGGCGCTTCTCATGGCTATTCGGCACACGCTCAGGAACGCCGGGGCTCTCGGGAAGAAGATCCTGTTTATAGTGGATAACTTGCCCCTGGCCCTAGCGGCCACTAAAGGGCGGGCGAACTCTCGATATCTTCGGCATGTACTTCAGAAGATTGCTGCTCTGTCGTTGACCACGGGATGCAAGATAGTTGTGCGTTGGGTACCATCTGAACTCAATCCTGCAGACCATCCGTCTCGAGGCGATCACGGTTTTTTCACTACTCCATACCATGTGCACCTTACCCGGCCCCATGGGATCTCGCCGGCGGCCAGCGGCGGCGCTGGCCGCTGTCGAGCGGGCGCAGAACGCCCTGCTCGTGGTGGCCTCGACGGTGCGGACCTTGGGCCTCCCGATCCTCGAGTCCGCGGGGATCCGCTCGAACACGCAGAGGCAGTACCACGATTGGATAGCGACGCGGGTCCTCTTCTGCCGGATGTACCGCCTGGACTCGGACCGCAGGGAGTCACTGGACATTGCCGTCTCCGCGCTGCTGAATCACCAGTTCCGGGACGGCAGGTGCTCGGACCTGGGGAGGCCGCTGACCACGGCGCTCCTGCACGTCATCCCAGGCCTGGCCCGGCGCAGCGGGCGGTATCCGCCACGCGTGTGCCGGGCGGCAGGCGCCTGGAAGCGACGTGCTCCTGGGCGCTCGAGGCTGCCGATGCCAAGGACTGGGGTGGCAGCGATCGCGGAGGTGATGCTGTACCTCGGCCGTCGGCGGATGGCCATTTACACCATGCTGGACCGCATCTGCTATTGCAGGCCGCTGGAGGGGATCGCGCTGCTGGGAAGGCTCCTGGTCTCTCCCGTGCTGGCGGCAGGGGCAAGTTGCGTGAAGTGGGGGCTGCTACTCCACGACTTCGAGCTCGGCCTGCTGTCCAGGACCGACACGTCGGACGACGCAGGGCTCACCGACCAGGCCAGCTGGACCTCCCCTACGGTGGCAGGGCTCCAGGCGGCGGCTCATGCGGACGCCTCGCTGTGGGACTTCGACGCGACGGAGTTCAGGCTGACCTTCAAAGCCGCCGCGGAGGTGCACAACGACGTTTTCAGCTTCGGAGACGTTGTGATGACCCCGGCCGCGACGCTCGTGAAGCACGGGCCGGCTGGCCCGCTTTTCGACCAGGTCCCGGCGAAGGGGGGGACCCTCCGGCTCTCAGGCCTGAGCGCCGGGGCCACGTTCGCCGCCGGCCGCAGTCGAGAGCGACCGGCCACGTGACCCACTTGGTTCACGGCGGGGACGTCGGCGCCCACCTGGCCAAGAAGCTCGTGACGAGCCTGGGCCGGGCCGTGCGTCTCAAGTCGCTGCTGTTCCTGGAACTCTTCGGGGGCTGCGGCCGCGTCGCGGCCAGCGCGCAGGCCATCGGCTACGCCGCGCTCAGCCTGGACATCAATGCTTCGCCTTTGGAGAATCATCTGACGCCCGCCTTCCTCAACAGGGTCCTGGGCTGGATCTCCGGCGGGGTCATCGCAGGCGTGTGGCTCGGCACGCCGCGCAGTACCTGGACCCGCGCCCTCCGGGCCCCGCTGCGGACTGAGCAATATCCTGACGGCCGGCCCGACCTCTCGCCTGAACAGTGTAGAAAAATCGACATTGGAAACAGGTCTTTCCTCTTTTCCCTTCAAGTGATCCGTACCTGTTTGAGGTGCGGGATCGGGGTCATGATTGAAAACCCGCAGAGCAGCCTCTTGTGGTCCTCCCCTCACTTCCAGAAGCTTCTAAATTTAAAGAGCAGCACTTCTGTGGTATGTCACATGTGCCAGTTTGGCGCGCCCTGGAGAAAAGCTACCAGGGTGCAAGCATGGGGCATCGGAGAGCTGTGGGAGCTATCGAAGAAATGCGGTGGCCCCCGCGGCCTGTGCGGCAGGACGCTCCGACCCCACCTTGAACTCAGCGGGCGCGCGCCTGGCGGGAAACACTGGACCGCTATTGCCGCTGCGTGCCCGACAGCCTTCGCCCGAGCCGCCGCTGCCATTCTCATCCGCACTTGTGAGAATAAACGCTCCCTGGCTCTCTCTCGCAGAATGGGGGTTTACCCCTGATATTTTTCGGCCTTCGGCCAAGTCCGCGTTCGGGTTCGGGGTGCGAGGCTCGTCTACCTGTCCAGTGGCTCGCCTTTGTAGCCGCGAGTCGCCGCCGTGCACTGCTCCTCACAAATAACATCATCTCTCTTGGCGACGAGGGTCGGAAGAGGCCCTGCTGGGTGTATTCAGTACGTGAAGCAGGCACTGTAGGGAGCGTCGCCGTATGGCCACTGCCACTTGTGCTCAAGCTCTCCCTCCCACCCTTGTCTTCCCCCATTGAGCTTGAGTGTGGCTTTTTTGCTGGGTGCGAGGCTCGTCTACCTGTCCAGTGGCTCGCCTTTGTAGCCGCGAGTCGCCGCCGTGCACTGCTCCTCACAAATAACATCATCTCTCTTGGCGACGAGGGTCGGAAGAGGCCCTGCTGATGATGATGATGATGATGATGATGCTGATGATGGTGATGGTGATGGTGATGGTGATGATGATGATTATGATGATGATGCTGATGATGATGATTATGATGATGATGATGATGATGATGGTGATGATGATGCTGATGCTGATGATGATGATGTTGATGATGATTATGATGATGATGATGATGATGATGCTGGTGATGATGATGATGGTGATGACGACGACGACGTTGTTATTGCTGTTGTTATTGTTGTTGTTGTTGCTGTTGTTGTTGTTGTTGTTGTTGTTGTTGTTGTTGTTGTGTTTGTTGTTGGCATCAACGCCTATGTGTGCCCCGTCCCCGGAGGGGAGAAGGCAGCAGGCCAGCAGGCCAGCACCCACACCCACACCGACGCCGACGCCCACGCTCACGCCCGGGGGGGGCGGGCAGCAGGCCAGCGCCCACACCCTTACCGACGCCCACGCTCACGCCCACGCTCACGCCCACGCCCACGCCCACGCCCACGCCCACGCCCATGCCCACGCCCGCACCCACATCCACGCCCACGCCCACGCTCACGCGCAAGCCCACGCCCACGCCCACGCCAACGGACCAATTTCGGAGCACTCCTGACACGTTTCGTGGCCCCACGAGGGGTCTCCACGGGATGCCTCGGGCCAATTTCGGGGTACACCTCACACGTTTGCTTGTCCCACGTGGGGTCTCCACGGGATGCCTCGGGCCAATTTCGGGGTACCCCTCACAAGTTTCGTGGCCCCACGAGGGGTCTCCACAGGACGCTCCCGGCTCATTTCGGAACATCCTTCACAAGTTTCGTGGCCCCACGAGGGGTCTCCACGGGACGTGTGGGGCTCATTGCGGTGCACCTTTCACGCGTTTCGTGGCCCCACGAGGTGTCCCCACCGCAGGCAACGCGAGTCATTTCGGATGCCTCGGGGCCATTTTGGAGCACCCCTCAAACGTTTCGCTGCCGTTCGAGGGTCTCCACGGGACGCCGTGCGCTCATGTCGAAGCACCCCTCACATGTTCCGTAGCCCCTCGCATGGTCCACTGCCCTTGTAGAGTGTCTCCGCGGGACGCCTCGGGCCCACTTCGGATCACCCTCACACGTTTCGTGGTTCCACGAGGGGTCTCCACCGGACGCTCTGGGCCCATTTCGGAGTCCCACGATGGGTCTCCACGGGACGCCTGGGGCTCATTTGGGGGCACTCTTCACACGTTTCGTGGCCTCATGAGGGGTCCCCACCGGAGGCATCGATTGATTCTCATGATTCTAATTGATTCCTGTTGGTTCTTATTGATTCTCAGTAGTTTCTACTGATTCTAATTGTTTCCTATTGACTCCAATTGAATCTAAGTGGGTCCTGTTGATTCCTATTGATTCTCAGTGGCTCCCATTGATCCTAATTGATTGCGGTTGATTATACTTGGTTTCTGTTGCTTCTAGTCGATCCCTATCGCTTCAAATTGATTCCAACTGATTCCATCGCTTCCAACTGATTCGAATTGATTCCTACTGATTCCTATTGATTCTAACTGATTCCTATCGATTCCAATTGATTACGATTGATTCCTATTGATTCGTATTGATTTAAACTGATTCCTATTGATTCTAATGGATTCCGATTGATTCTAATTGATTCCTGTTGACGTCAATAGATCCCTATTGATTTCTATTGATTCCCATTGGTTCTAATTGATTGATTCTAATTGGTTCGTATTGATTCCTATTGGCTTTTATTTAGTCTCATTGCTTATAGTTGTTTCCTATTGGTTATCATTGATTCCTATTGATTGTCATTGATTCCTCATGTCTCTAACTGATTCCGATGGATTCTAGTTGATTCCAATTGATGATATTTGATTTGTATTGATCCCCATTGACTCTATCTACTAGGTTCCCATTGATTCTATTTTTTTTTGTTTCTTTTTGGATCGCCACTGGTCTCATGTATCCCCTTTAGTTAGAATTGATTTCTATGGGTTCTAATGTATTCATTGATTATCATCCATTCCTATTGAATACAATTCATCCCTTTTGTTTCCTAGTGATTTGAACTGACTCCCATTGACGCTTATCGATTTTAACCGATCCCTATTAATACCCATTGATTCCTATGGGTTCTAATTGATTATCATTGGCTTGAATTGTTTATCGTTGATGCTAAGTGGTTCCTACCGATTCAAATTCATTCCTATTTGTTTTATTTATTTTTTGGGGTCTCATTGATTCGAGTCGATTCCTATTGATTCGAATTGATTCCGATTGATTCTTTTTGGCTCTCATTGATTCCGATTGATTATACTTAATCCCCCTTTGGCTCTAAATGATTTGTTTTTATTGATCCAAAGTGATCGCCATTGATTATAATTGATTCCGGTTGATTCTAATTGATTTTCCTTGCGTCTATTTGATTCTGATTGATTCCAATTGATTCCTGTTGATATCAATTAAGCCCTATTGATTTCTATTGATACCTACTGGTGTGATTGATTCCCATTAGTTCTAATTGTTTCCCATTCATTGTCGTTGGCCCGTATGTATTCGAATTTATTACTGTTGGCTTCAATTGACTTGTATGGTTTCTAAGTGTTTCCTATTGCTTCTCGCTGATTCCTATTATTTTGCGTTGTCCTCGTGTCTATAAATGAGTCCGACCGATTCTAGTTGATTGCTACTGATTGTTTTTGATTCTGCATGACCCTCACTGATCCTATTAGATTCCCATTGTGTCCCAGTGCTTATATGTGTTTTTTATTGTTCGCCATTTATTCCAACTGACTCTTATTGATTCTAAGTGATTAATGGATCCTTGATTTTCATTCATTCCCAGTTAATCCACTTCATCCCTTTTGATTCTTATCAATTCGAATTGATTCCCCTGCACCCTGATCGATTTTAATTGATCCCTATTGATCCACCTTACTTCCTATTGATTCTAAGTGCTTATCGTTCGCTTGAATTGGTTCCCGTTGATTCCAACCGATTCGTACTGTTTCGACTTCATTCCTATTGGTGTCATTTATTCCTGTTGGGTCTCATTGATTCTTGTTGATTCTAGCTGATTCCGATTGATGTTATGTGATCCCAATTGATTTTAATTGGTTCTCATTGGTCCCTGTTGACTTTAATTGTTTCCTACTTGGCTCTCGTTGATTCCCATTGGGTCTGATTGATTCTTACTGTTTCGAATTGATTATGTTCGATTCTGATTTATTCCTATTGATTCTAGTTGGTGCTCATTGGTTCTGATTGATTCCTACTGGTTCTAATTAACTCTCAATAGTTAGCATTGCTTCCGATTGGTCCTTATTGGTCTCTATTGATCTTTATGGATTCATATTGAGTCTCCCATCCGCATTAATTCGTCTTGGTTCCGCTAATTTTTAATTGGCTCGCATTGATTCCATATATGCTCCGTCCATCCCGGCAGGGTCCAATAAGAGCTCCATCCATCCCTAACAGGATCTTAGTAGAGTTCCATCCATCCCTAACGGGATCCTACGAGAGCTCCACCCATCCCTAACAGGATCTTAAACGAGCTTCATCCTTCCCTAACAGGATCCTGTTAGAGCTCCGTCCATCCCTAATAAGAATATATTAGAGCTCCATCCATTCCAAACGGGATCCTATTACAGCCCCATACATCCCTAACAGGATCTTATTAGAGCTCCATCCATCCCTAGCAGGATCTTATAGAGATCCACCCATCCCCAACATAATCTTATGATAGCTCCATCCACCCCTGAGAGGACCCTGTTCGAGCTCCATCCCTAACATGATCTTATTTGAGCTCCACCCATCACTAGCAGGATCCTGTTAGAACTCCATCCATCCCTGGCAGGATCTTATTAGAGCTCCATCCTTCCCTAACGTGACCCCAGTGGAGCTCCATCCATCCCCAATAGGACCCATTAGAGCTCCATCCATCCCTAACAGGATCGTACTATGGTTCCATCCATCTCTCACAAGATGCGATTAGAGCTCCATCCATGCCCAACACACGATGCTATTAGAGCTCCATCCATCCCTAACAGGATCCGATTGGAGCTCCATCAATCCCTAGCAGGATTTGTTGTTAGAGCTCGATCCACCCTTAACAGGATCCCATCCGGCCTCCACTCGTCCCTGGCAAGGTCGTATTCGAGCTCCACCCATCCCTAACAGGATCCTAGTAGAGCTCCATCCATTCCCAATAAGACGCATTAGAGCTCCATCCTTCCCTAACAGGATCGCACTAGAGCTCCATCCATCCCAAACAAGATCATACTAGAGCTCCATCCATCCCTAGCACGAACTTGAAAGACTTCCATCTACTCCTAACGGGATCCCCTCGAGCTCCGTCCATCCCTAACTGGGTCTTCAAAGAGTTCCATCCACTTCTAACAGGATCCGTTAAGAACTCCATCCATCCCTAACGGGATCATATTACAGCTCCATCCATCCCTAGCAGGATCCTATGAGAGCTCAATCCATCCCTAACAGGATCTTGAAAGAGTTCCACCTCTCCCTAACATGATCCTGTTAGAGCTCCAATCATCCCTACCAGGATGCTACTAGAGCTTCGTTCATCCCTAACGGGATCTTCTTCGAACTCCATCCATCCCTCACAGGATCCTAATCGGGCTCCATCCACTCGTAACGGCATCCCCTAAGAGTTCCATCCATCCCAAACAGGATCCTATAAGAGTTCCATCCGCTCATTCTTAACATGACCCCCTAGAGTTCCATCCATCCCTAATAGGATGCAATGGTGGCTCCATGCATCCGTAACAGGTTCCCATTAGAGGACGCAACCAGCGGCGTTGCTTCGCCAGCGCGCGATCGCTTGGTGAAGGCAGGGCCGAGTTGACCCCTATTTGGGTCCCCACGGATTTTGTGGTTAGTTGTTTGTATGAGTGCTGGATGCTGGCTGCTGGCCACCCCCCCTGTCCGTCGTGGGTGGGGAAGGGGCACAGGAATCCGGTCATGCGAATCGAGTGACGAGATTCCTGTGCCCCTGGGGAGAAGGGCACACATAGGCGTTGATGCCTTGTTGTTGATGATGATGCTGATGATGATGATGAGGAGGAGGAGGAGGAGGAGGATATAATGATGATGGTGGTGATGATGATGATTCTGATGATAATGGTGGTGGTGGTGATGGATGGATGGATGGATGGATGGATGGATGGATGGATGGATGGATGGACGGACGGACGGACGGACGGACGGACGGACGGACGGACGATGATGATGATGATGATGATGATGATGATGATGATGTTGATGCTGATGCTGATGCTGATGCTGATGCTGATGCTGATGCTGCTGATGATGATGATGCTGCTGTTGATGATGATGATGATGATGATGATGATGATGATGATGATGCTGATGCTGATGCTGATGCTGATGATGGATGATGATGATGATGATGATGATGATGATGATGATGATGATGATGATGATGATGATGATGATGAGATGATGATGATGAGGAGGAGGGAGGAGGAGGAGGAGGGGAGGAGAAGAGAGGAGGAGAGGAGAGGAGGAGGAGGAGGAGGAGCAGGAGGAGGAAGGAGGAGGAGCAGGAGGAGGGAGGAGGAGGAGGAGGAGGAGGAGGAGGAGGAGGAGGAGGAGGAGGAGGAGGAGGGGAGGAGGAGGAGATGAGGAGGGGGAGGAGGACGAAGAATTGTGGCCGCTGCCGCTTGCCTGCCCCCCGGGTGGCCGACGGACTTCAACGAGACCGTGGGCGTGTTTGCGGGCCCCTCGGAGTCCTGAGCGAGTGCACGGGCGCGCGTGGTGGCGGCGCCTGTGAGGGAGGGCGCCCGCCGCGGCCAAGTGCTCGCTGCCGCTCCGCTGCGCTCGTCGGTTGCGCCGGCAACGCTGTCGTCTTCTTCCTCCTCCTCCTCCTCCTCTTCTTCCTCCTCCCCCTCCTGCTCATCCATCTTCCTCTCCCTTCCCCTCCCTTCCTCGAGGGAGGGACTCCTTCCCTCCCTCCTCCCTCCTCTTAGTGCGCCCTCCCCCCCGTCCTCCCAGTCCTCCCTCACCCTCGGCCCACACTGCCCCACCCCCTTTCGCCCCCTTCTCCCTGCCCCTTGGAGCTCCTCCCTCCCCGTCGTCTCCTTTGTACTCGCGGCCATCCCCCTTGTGCTTTGCCAGTGAATGCCGACCATACGTCCAGCTTCCTGTCGCCCCCCCGCCTCTACCGCCGCTCTCGGCCCGAACGGCAAGGCAGGGAAGAGGGCAGCAGCGGCCGGGCACCGGGGCGCGCGTCGCACGAAGAGTTCGTGGGCGCCATGGCGAAGCACACGAAGAAGGCCGGGACCCTCAGGAGGAGGAGGAGGAGGAAGAGGAGGAGAAGGAGGAGGAGGAGGAGGAGGAGGATTACGAGGAAAAGGAGGAAATCGAGGAAAAGCTGGAGGAGGACCAGGGCACCCAAGAGTCATCAACGATGATGGAATCAACCCTCCCTCCAAGCTCCCTCTTCATAGGCTCCAACAGCGGTTCATCTCCTCAGAGGGAACTGCCTCGTCGGAAGACAACCGTTTGAAGATTCCGAAGCATGCCAAAACATTGTTCTTGGGATTCCAACGCCACGGATCAACCTGACTGTTGCATCTTGACGAGCCTGAATCGTTCCAGAACGCCATTCCTGGGACTTCAACACTGCGAATCAACGTAACCGTTGCGCCCGCATAATCTTGAATCTTCCCAAAACGCAGTTACCACATTTTGAAAAGGAACCGCCCTCAGTCCGTGAAGCTCTTGCAAATTTTGAAAACGAATGTGCGCGGCGCTGAGGTGAGAGCCACATTTTGAAAAGGATCCGCCTCCAATCCGTGAAACTCCTGCAATTTGTTAAAGCGAATGTGCGCGGCGCTAGGGCGATAGCTACATTTTGAAAACCAGTCGCCCTCAATCCGTGGATCTCTTGCACTTTTTGAAAACGAATGTGCGCGTCGCTAAGGCGAGAACCACGTTTTGAAAACCACCCGCCCTCCATCAGAGAAGCTGTTGCCAAATTTAAAGCTTCAGGGTCATAACTGGTGAACAAGTCTCAGGCGAAACGCCTGGCCCGCCCTGAAAACTGGCCTCGGGGTGCGACAGGGATGCATTATTCTCTTGCACAGGGTGTCTTGAGCTCCGACCACTTAATTCCGCGTCGCGACGCACACCCACCTCCCCCTCCTCACGCACCACATCACCACCTCCCCTCCCCCAGTGGGGGCCCCGCCCACTGCCCCCTCAGCCACGACCACTTTATTCCGCGTCGCGACGCGCACCACCTCCCCCACCCTTCTTCCCCCCGCGTCCCCAGCGCCCCAGTCGGCCCCCCGCCCAGTGCCTTCTCCGCCCCGACAACTTTTTGCCGCGTCGCGACGCACACCACTTCCCCCACCCCTCCCCCCGTGCCCCCACCGCCCCAGTGGAACCCCCGCCCCGTGGCCCTCTGCCCCGAGCCCCCCCGCGTCCCCAGCGCCCCAGTGGGAGCCCCCAGTGCCCCCTCCGCCACGAACGCTTTTTTTCCGCGTCGGGACGCACACCACCTTCCCCACCTTCCTCCCCGCGCCCCCAGCGCCCCAGTGGGACCCCCGACCCCCCCCTCCGCGTGCCCAGCACCAGAGTGGGATCCCCGCCCCGTGGCTCTCTGCCCAGAGACCCCCCGCGTCCCCAGCGCCCCAGAGGGAGCCCCGCCCAGTGCCCCCTCCGCCACGAACGCTTTTTGTTCCGCGTCGCGACGCACACCACCTCCCCCACCCTCCCCCCCCGCCCCCAACGCCCCGGTAGGAGCCCAGCCAAGTCACCCCGAGCCCCCCCGCGTCCCCGTTGGACCCCGCCCACAGCCCCCTCCGCCACGAATGTTTTTTTTCCGCGTCGCGACGCACACCACCTCCCCCCTTCCCCCCCGCGTTCCCAGCGCCCCAGCGCCCCAGTGGGACCCCCGCCCCGTGCTTTACCGCCCCGACCACTTTATTCCGCGTCGCGACGCACATCACCTCCCCTCCTCTTCTCCGCGCCCCCAGCGCCCCAGTGGGACCCCCGCCCCGTGCTCCCTCCGCCCCGAGCATTTTC
>CAUYUJ010014340.1:92500-140000 GCA_963575745.1 Prorocentrum cordatum | reverse complement strand
CGGCGGTTGGAAGCTGCCCCCCCCCCTTCTTGACACCCCCCCCCCTCCGGGAAGGCTTACCCGCCCCCTCCCTTGAACTCCCCCTGCCGGACGATCCTCCCCCGCCACCGTCGTCGTTGCCGTCGCTGTCGCCCGACGTCTTCGTACGACGCCGTCGTCGTCCTCGTCGTTGTTGTCGCCGCCGTCGCCGTCGTTGTCGTCGTCTTCGCATGACCTCGTCGTGGTCGTCACGACGAGGACGAGGTCATACGAAGACAGTGGCGGACGACGGACGACGGACGACGCGCGACCGACGACGACGACGACGACCCAGGGTCAGAGAAAACGAGACCACGACCCAGGGGCTGAGAAAACGAGGAAACGAAGCAGGGTCCGAGAAAACGAGACCACGGCCCAGGGGCCGGGAAAACTAGATAACGAACTAGGGTCCCAAAAAACGAGCCAGGGTAGAGAACGGACCAGGGGCTGAGAAAACGAGACAACAACCCAGGGGCCGAGACAAAGAGAAAATGAGAGAACGAACTGGGGCCCGAGAAAATGAGACCACGACCCAGGGGCCGAGAAAACGAGAAGACGAGAAAACAAACCAGGGTCAAAAAAAACATAACCACAATCCAGGGGCCGAGATACGGAAAACACGAAAAACCGAACCAGGGTCAGAGAAAAGGAGACCACGACTCAGGGGCCGAGAAAACAAGAAACGAACCTGGGCTAGAGAAAACGAGACCACGACCTAGGGGCCGAGAACACAAAAAACAAGAAATTAACAAGGATCCGATGAAAATTGGCACCACGACCCAGGGCCGAGAAAACAAGAAAACGAGATCACGAACCAGGGCCCGAAAAAAAACACACAAAAAAAAAACGAAAAAACGAGAAAACAAAACAACGAACCAGGGTCCGAGAAAACGAGACCACGACCCAGGGGCCGAGAACACGAGAAAACGAGAAGCCAAACCAAAGTCAGAGCAAACGGGACCACGACCCAAGAGCACAGAAAACGCGAAAATGAACCAGGGCCCGAGAAAACACGACCACGACCCAGGGGCCGAGAAAACGAGAAAACGATACACGGAATCAAAGCCCGAGAAAACGAGACTACGAACCAGGGGCCGAGAAAGCAAGGACACGAAAAAACGAGCCGGAACAGAGAGAACGAAACCACGACCTAGCGGTCTAGAACACAAAAAAACGAGAACACGAACCAGGCCACGAGAAAACGAGACCACGACCCAAGAGCCGAGGAAATGAGGAAACGCGAAAACGACCCACGACCCAGGGGCCGAAAAAACGAGAAAAGGAGAAAACGAACCAGGGTCCGAGGAAACCACGACCCAGGGGCCGAGATCACCAGAAAACGCTTGGTTCGAGAAAGCGAGACCACGACCCAGGAGCCGAGAAAATGAAGAAACGAGAAAACGAAGCAGGGTCAGATCATACACGACCACCACCCGGGGGCCGAGACAACGAGAAAACGAATCTACTAACCAGCGTCCGAGAAAGCAAAACCACGACCCAGGGGTAGAGAAATCGAGAAAATGAAGCAGGGTCCGAGAAAACTGGACCATGACCCAGGCGCCGAGAAAACGAGAAAACGAGAACGCTAACTGGGATCAGAGAAACGAGACCGCGACCCAGGAGCCGAGAAAAAACGAGGCAACGAGAAAACAAACCAGCGTCCGAGAAAACGAAACCGCGACCCAGGGGCCGAGAAAAGGAGACAACGAGAAAACGAACCAGGGTCCGAGAAAACTGGACCACGACCCAGGCGCCGAGAAAACAAGAAACGAGAACACGAACCAGACCCAGAGAAAACGAGACCACGACCCACGGGCTGAGAAATCGAGAAAACGAACCAGGGTCAGAAAAACGAGACCACGACCCAGGGGCAGAGACAAGGAGAAAACAAGAAAACGAACCATGGCCCGAGAAAACCAAACCACGACCCAGGGGCCGAAAAATCGAGAAAACGAACCAGGGTCAAAAAAATGAAGACCACGACCCAGGAGCCGAGAAAAAAACAAGAAAACGAGAAAACCAAACGGGGCCCGAGAAAACGAGACCACGACCAAGGGGCAGACATGCGAAAACGATAAACAAACCAGGTTCCGAACCAGGGGCCGAGAAAACAAGAAAACGAGACAACTAACCAGGGTCCGAGAACAAAAAAAACACGACCCAGGGGACGATAAAACAAGAAAACAAGACACCGAAACAGGATCAAAGAAACAAGACCACGACCCAGGGGGCGACAACACAAGAAAACAAGACAACGGACCAGGGGCCGAGAAAACGAGACAACAACCCAAGGGCCGAGACAAAGAGAAAACGAGACAACGAACTGGGGCCCGAGAGAACGAGACCACGACCCAGGGGCCGAGAAAACGAGAAGACGAGAAAACAAACCAGGGTCAGAGAAAACAAAACCACAATCCAGGGGCCGAGATACGGAGAACACGAGAAACCGAACCAGGGTCAGAGAAAAGGAGACCACGACCCAGGGTCCGAGAAAACAAACAACGAACCAGGGTCAGAGAAAACGAGACCACGACCCAGGGGCCGAGAGCACGAGAAAACAAGGAATTTGTCAAGGGTCCGAAGAAAATTGGCACCACGACCCATGGGCCGAGAAAACAAGAAAACGAGATCACGAACGAGGGCCCGAAAAAACAAGACACAACAAACAAAAGCAGAGAAAGCGAGAAAACAAACCAACGAACCAGGGTCCGAGAAAACGAGACCACGACCCAGGCAGGGGCCGAGAACACGAGAAAACGAAAAACCAGACCGAGCAAACGAGACCACGACCCAAGAGCACAGAAAACGCGAAAACGAACCAGGGCCCGAGAAAACACGACCACGACCCAGGGGCCGAGAAAACGAGAACACGATAAACGAAATCAGGGCCCGAGAAAACGAGACTACGAACCAGGGGCCGAGAACACAAGGACACGAAAAAACGAGCCGGGACAGAGAGAACGAAACCACGACCCAGGAGCCTAGAAAACAAAAAAACGAGAGAACGAACCAGGCCCCGAGAAAGCGAGACCACGACCCAAGAGCCGAGGAAATGAGGAAACGCGAAAACGACCCACGACCCAGGGGCCGAAAAAACGAGAAAAGGAGAAAACGAACCAGGGTCCGAGGAAACCACGACCCAGGGGCCGAGATCACCAGAAAACGCTTGGTTCGAGAAAGCGAGACCACGACCCAGGAGCCGAGAGAATGAAGAAACGAGAAAACGAAGCAGGGTCAGATCATACACGACCACCACCCGGGGGCCGAGACAACGAGAAAACGAATCTACTAACCAGCGTCCGAGAAAACAAAACCACGACCCAGGGGTAGAGAAAACGAGAAAACGAAGCAGGGTCCGAGAAAACTGGACCACGATCCAGGCGCCGAGAAAACAAGAAACGAGAACACGAACCAGGGCCAGAGAAAACGAGAATACGAACCAGCGTCCGAGAAAGCAAAACCACGACCCAGGGGCCGAGAAAACGAGAAAACGAAGCAGGGTCCGAGAAAACTGGACCAAGACCCAGGCGCCGAGAAAACGAGCAAAACGAGAACGCGAACCAGGATCAGAGAAAACGAGACCGCGACCCAGGAGCCGAAAACACGAGAAAACAAGGAAAACAAGAAAACGATAACACAAGAAAACGAAGCAGGGCCCGAGAAAACGAGACTACGAACCAGGGGCCGAGAAAACAAGAAAATGAGAAACCGAACCAGGGGTCGACGTTATTCTCAAATTCGTTCTCTAGCGCTGCGGTGCGCACCTGTCGTCAGGGATTCCGCTATTTTGCCAGAGCCCCGGAAGGGAGGGGGGGGAGGTAGCTTCGGACCCCCCCTCACCTTTGCACAGGGGGGGGGATATCTTGAAGCCGCCCCCCCTGTGTCCAAACCAAAAAAGGAAAGAGGACGGGAGGTACTCCAGATTTCGTAATAAAGGGAGGGGGGTCTCATTTCGGGGGGGGGTCTTTTCCGGGTCTCTTCCAGGCTATCTTGGAGGGCCTGGGGGGTCTGGGGACGATGTTTTGGAGGGTTCTCCCACGGGGGAGGTCTGAAATGACTTGTCTTGGAGGGTCCAGACCCCCTCCCTCTTTATTACGAGATCTGGAGTAGCTTCCGAAGCCCCCCCCCTTTGAAAGGTAAGCCCGGGCTCACCTTCTGCTCCAAAAAAGGGGGGGAGGGGGGGGTAGCTTCGAAGCCCCCACCCCCCTTGAGCCAGAACACCCCCAGCTTAGAAAGCCTTACGAAAGGGAGAGGGGGGGGTAGTTTCGGAAGCTTCCTCTTCTTTTGGAAGGAGGGGGCGGTAGTTTGAAGCTGGGCCCCCCCTTTTCTTAGTCCGGGCGCGACGGGCGCGCTTTTTCATATATATATATATATATATATATATATATATATGGTGAGAGAGATAGAGAGGGAGAGGGAGAGAGAGAGAGAGAGAGGAGCGAGAGAGAGAGAGAAAGCGCAGCGATAAATAAAGCGAGAGAGAGAGAGAAGGATACATGTAGAGAAAACAAGATAATTATATAGAGAGAGAGAAACAAAACAACGCAACATAGATAGTTATATAGAGAAAGAGAGAGAGAGAGCGACAGAGAGAGAGAGAGAGAAAGAGAGTGAGATAAGCAACAAAATAGTGATATTCACACATATATATATACATAGAAGGAGAGAGAGAAAGAGAGTGAGAGAGAGAGAGATAAATAAGCAAAGAGAGAAACTTTGGATAAGTTGATATACGAGAGAGAGGGAGAAGGAGAGAGAGAGAGAGAGAGATAGGAATGTCCAATGGTTCCAGCATGATGCCAACGCGACGCCGTGGCAGGGCGCCCCGGCCCAATATGATGCCTAGACCCCGCGTGGACCCTTGTAGCCGCGCGATGGTATGGCCCCATGATGGCCCGAGGGCAACCCCGTGGCATGTTGATGAGCCCGAGAGTGCCCCGCGATTCCGGTATGACCCATGACCACCGCGTGACGTCGAAGCGATCCCAACACGCTCCACGATGGCACCGTGCACCGGGAGCTGGGAACGCTGCAGGGGCGGCCTGGGGACCAAGGGCCCTGACTTCGGGAACCGCGCCGGGCGGGACGCGCGAGCCTGGGAAAAGGGAGCCAGGGGCCAGGCTCCGCGGGCTGCTGCGCCCGGCAACCGAGAGCTGGCGACCGCAGGTACGGGGAGCTGGGATCTGGGATTCGGCGATTCAGATATCTCACTAGTGCAGCGGGGGTCCTTTTTTGATGGGTCCACCGCAGGTCGCCGGGGCTGCTTTTTGACGGTGTGAAAGCGTTTTTCAGATTCCCGCTCTACGGTAAGGGGACAAAAAAATGGAACCCCTTCGTCTTCGGCCCCGCATTCGCCCCCCCCCCCCCCCAAATTTCAAAGTTGGGTTCGGCCTCTCGGAGGCCCTGGGGGTTCCACTTTTTTTTGTCCTCTCACGCCTGTGCTGCCAAATGCTAGAGGCCAACTGAAATTGGGGGGAGGGGGGGGCGTGGTGTCAAGGGTTCCACTTCTTTGTCCATCTACGGTAGCTCGACTCTGGCTCCGCCGTGTCGACGCGTGCACGGCCGCGGCGCCAAGAGTCAATGGAACCTTGCGCATGTGTAATTATGACAACGGTCCGACCCCGCCACATCGGCGTGGTGGTGACTGCACCCCCCTGTCGGCAACAGCAGGAAATAGTTATACAAACGATGCGCGGCACCTCATGCGTGCGGGACCCCGTGCATGTGGATCCCCGTCGACGGGAAGCCCATGGCGCGAATGGCACGGCCCGTCGTCCAGGGCAACACGGTTGGAGCCCCCACAACAGGAAGTCCACGGTGAATAATTGCTGCCGTATTCTTTCTTTCACGGCCAGTTGCTTGGAACACAAATCAGAAGCATTCAGTGCAAGCACTGATAAGAGAAACACGCATAACATGTTGTTTGAGGGAGCTGCCAGTTGCTGGGGAGGTACATGTGCAACTTCTGCGGTAAGGAGAACGTCAAGCGCGTTGCTGGCGGCATTTGGAAGTGCAAGTCGAAGCAGTGCAGAAAGGCGCATCCCCCTCGCGAGCCACTCCTGCACTTCTCCTCCGGTTTCGCATTCTTCTGTTGCGCCCTTGTTCTTATTCTCCTGATGTCCGTCATGTTTCTGCTCGTTATCGTGTTTATGCTCCAGCATTGTTACTCCTTGTCCTTTTCCCACTGCTCTTTCCCATCCTCCTCCTCCTCCTCCTCCTCATCCTGAACAGTTGTTCAAACTGATTAGTACTCTGCTCTCTTCGAAGATGGCCAGGGAGTGGCCCGCCCCTTTCCGATAATGATTTCTGAACTCGCTATGCCGATATTTGGTCGTTGCTGCGTTTTTCCCAAAAGGGCGTTTGCGGTGTCTCAAAATGGTGTTGTTGCTGCAGCGTTGGCCTCATATTCGGATCAGTGCGTTGCTCCCTTCGTTCAGAACGGCGCTCCCGCCTCAGCGCGCGCCACTTTTTCTGGATCCGCATCCTTCATCGTTGCCGCCCCTGTCCTTTCCCCTCCTCCGCTTCCCCCTTGTCCTCCCGCTCTTCCAGCTCCTTCCACTCCAGTTCCTGCTGCTGCTGTTCGTCGTCGTGCTCCTCCTTCCTGCTTTTTTTCGTCCTGCTCATCCTCCTGCTCATCCGCCACCTCCACCTCCTTTTCCTCCTCCTCCTCCGCCTCCTCCTTCTCCTTCCTCTGCTCCCATCTCTGCAAGTAGTGTTTTCCGACCGCACATAACACGCATAGTCTTTTCCGGGAGTTCCAGGTGCTTCGACACGCGTCCGCGGATAGAGAGAAAATCAGCGCAGCGGGAAGGATGGGTTGGAGGAGTGGGATGTCAGATCTAGCGCGAGCGCACCTGGCTTGTCCTCCTTTTCCTCCTCATCTTTCGTTATCCTCCTTCCGCTCCTCGTCCATCTCGTCTCCGTCGTCCTGATGATTTGGACGACGAGCGCGACGATGATGCGGAACATGATGAGGAGGAGGGGGCGAAGGCGGAGGACAGCATATTTCTTTTGCTCTTCCCACTTATCCTCCCCATCGGCCGTCATCCTCGTCTCCGTTTTGCTGCGGGCCTGCCGAATGATATCGAAGACGCTTCCGGCAAACCACCGCCGCCCCCTGCCCCCTGCCTTCTGGAAGCGCCGATGTGGCCAAAACTTGGGCCAAAAAACCGGCCAAGTCATTGGAGCATGTACAGTTGAAATCCATCCTAAGGACGGGTAACCTTCCCGAGGGAACCCTTGCGTCTTTAGTTTTTTCCGGCAGTGCGCCGCTAGAAAAGCTTCAACTGGGTCGTCCAAGGAGCGTCTAAGGGTCTTGCGTCCTTGCAGCGCGTCCCTACTACAGATTTTGATTGTATTCCCCCTGCATATGTGGACAACCGTTGAGGACTACTTCGAAGATCTGGATCCGGTTCCGGATCTTGGCAAGCCTTCATCCCTAATCCCTATTTTTCCGTATCTTTGGCGCAGAGCAGCAACCAGAGTTTCTGACGCTTCGCGTATCCCCACCAGCCTCTCCCGCCGGCCTGGTGATGTCAGTTCCCACCTGCCCGGCCCGCCCTCCCGCGCAATACGCGGTCCTCCGTGCGGCGTCCACGACGTTACTCCTGGCCAGACTCCCTGGTGCAGTCGCCCCCTGGGGCCTCGTCCATACTCGCCTCGCTGCCTGGGTCTGGCGTCGACTTCGGGGCTTACGAGATGTGTCGCGGAGTGGTGCAGCCTTCCAGCAGACACCGTGCTTCCCCGGCGCCCTGTCCCCGCACTTGGCATGGTCCGCGCCGCAGACGCGGCTCTGGCCCTTGGCGCCCTGTGGCGACATGGTCAGTCTGTACCTGGTCACTCGGTCCACGGTACCTGAGCTCGAATGCGTGGCTTCCAGCTCTCCGTTCTTGGTGGCGTGCCGCTTTCTGGGTTGCCTGGCAGTGGCTGCGCCCTCGCCAGTGTGATGCGTGGTCGCAGGTACAGAGCCGATCAGGCGTTCCTGGCGTGCAGGTCCTAATTCCATCTTTGGCGACTGTCAGCCTTAGACTTGCACGTTGCATCAGCTTCCCTGGGCGTTGCAGACCTCCCAGCCAGTTCCCCCAGCAGCTGCCCCTCAGTCGCCGCTTCTGAGCGCTGGCCTGGCCGTTTTGCGCGTCGCTCAGTAGCTAATTAGGCTGGCCCGCGCCCCGGACCCCCCTATCGGCGACAGCTTCACGCGTCTGCCCGCGACCAAAAAAAGTATCCCCACCAGCACTGCGGCGCTGGCATCCGCTTGTCGGTGTGCGCTACTGGTCGCGCCGCCCACGTCGTTGGCACGTACGGGGGTCATCTTGCTCTGGCTGGCCGACGGCCCAGATGCGTCTGGGGTCGCTCTTCTCCATCGCCAGCCTGTTCCCTGTTCGCATCAATCGCCATCCGTGGCCGGACGATTGCGGACTGCGCCCCCCTTTCCACGGGGCTTTGGTGTGCGACTTCGCTGGCGCCACCACCTGCACCTGCCAGACCGTGGCGGGCATCTTGGGCCATACTCCGATTTGCGTCACCCTGGTGCTACTGCGCGCCATTTGGGCTGCGTTTCAGTTTCGGCTGGCCAATTCACGCGCACTCAATTCGCACACTTGGTGGTTTCGGCCTGCACGGTTCAGGCCACCCAGGCAGCTTCTCCAGTTGCAGCGGTTGTCCACGCTTTGCAGTTCAATTCACCTCTGGCAGCTTGCAGACCCTGGCAGTCAGTTCCCCTGGCAGTCAGCAGCGCTTGCAGCCCGGTGCACGTTCGCAGCCCCTGGCAGTTTTGCAGCTCTGCCCCCTCTTCGGCTACCTCCTGGTCCCGTTCTGCGTTGCGGCGGTAGGCCTGCTTTGATAGGTAAATCAGGACCTCGCGCCGCCCGCTCGGACCCTGACACGCCGTCGGCGCGCTCGCCTGCGGCTGGCAACAAAAAAGTACCCCCACCAGCCCATCCAGAAACGATGCCCATGAGAGCGGACGGGGGGAGAGAGGAAGAGACGCGCATCGTCAAACAACGAGAGGGGGTCGGCCTGGACGGCGTGTTGGGACCATCTCTGGGCCCGCGTGGGGGGGGGGGGGGGGGGGCGAAGGGGAGAAGGAAAAGGAGGAGGAGGAGGAGGAGGAGGAGGACGAGGAGGAGGATTTTTTCCCAACCATTCTGTGGTGTTGGGTCCTCGTTTTGAAGAGACGTTGCCCCGCGTTCCTCCTCCTCCTTCCTCGTCCTCCCCTTCCTCCCCCCTCCTCCCCCTCCCACACCCATTCTGGTACACCCTTCACACGCTTCGTGGCCCCATAGGGAGCTCCACCGAAGGCCCCAGTGGCTGCGCCCGCATGCGGTTTCACCCCCCATTTTGGCACACCCCTCACACGTTTCGTGGCACCCCTCACACGCTTCGTGGCCCCATAGGGAGCTCCACCGAAGGTCCCAGTGGCTGCGCCCGCATGCGGTTCCACCCCCCATTCTGGCACACCCCTCACACGCTTCGTGGCCCCATAGGGAGCTCCACCGTAGGCCCCAGTGGCTGCGCCCGCATGCGGTTCCACCCCCCATTCTGGCACACCCCTCACACGTTTCGTGGCCCCATAGGGAGCCCCACTGAAGGCCCCAGTGGCTGCGCCCGCATGCGGTTCCACCCCCATTGCGAAGGCCTGACGGCCGGTGCCGCCGACCCTGTTCGCAATGCGCAGCAAGAGGCACGGGCTGTGGGATGGTTTGGGGGAACGGGGAGAAGGACGAGAAGGTGGGGGAGGGAGGTGTCGTATCTGACCCGGGACTTCCCCGGGACTCCCCCGGGACCCCCCCCGGGACCTCCTCTCCCCCCCCCGTCGGGGAAGGGAAAGGGAAGGGGCTTCCCTTCGACTCAATGACGACGTTGCTCAAGGTCGGTACGGGGGGGGGGCGTCGTATCTGACTCGGGGGGGGGGTCGCTACCCCCCCCGCTACCCCCCCCCCCCTCCCGGCGGGGGAGGAATGAAAGGGAAGGGGCTTCCCTTCGACTCAATTACGAGGTTGCTCAAGGTCGGCTTGGCTGGAGCCCAGGGGAAGAGGAGTCCCAGGGGGGGGCGTCGTATCTGACCCGGGGGGGGGGTCGCTACCCCCCTCCCCTCCGGCGGGGGAGGGATCAAAGGGAAGGGGCTTCCCTTCGACTCAATTACGAGGTTGCTCAAGGTCGGCTTGGCTGGAGCCCAGGGGAAGAGGAGTCCCAGGGGGGGGCGTCGTATCTGACCCGGGGGGGGGGTCGCACCCCCCCCCCCTCCCGGCGGGGGAGGGATCAAAGGGAAGGGGCTTCCCTTCGACTCAATTACGAGGTTGCTCAAGGTCGGCTTGGCTGGAGCCCAGGGGAAGAGGAGTCCCAGGGGGGGGCGTCGTATCTGACCCGGGGGGGGGGTCGCTACCCCCCCCCCCTCCCGGCGGGGGAGGGATCAAAGGGAAGGGGCTTCCCTTCGACTCAATTACGAGGTTGCTCAAGGTCGGCTTGGCTGGAGCCCAGGGGAAGAGGAGTCCCAGGGGGGGGCGTCGTATCTGACCCGGGGGGGGGGGGTCGCTACCCCCCCCCCCCTCCCGGCGGGGGAGGGATCAAAGGGAAGGGGCTTCCCTTCGACTCAATTACGAGGTTGCTCAAGGTCGGCTTGGCTGGAGCCCAGGGGAAGAGGTCTCCCAGGGAAAGGGAAGGACAGAGACGACGAGTACAAAGAATGACGGAGATGACGGCTCGAACGGAAAAGCCCCTCACACACGCCGACAGGGTCGGCGGATTCTGGCACACCCCTCACACGTTTCGTGGCCCCATAGGGAGCTCCACCGAAGGCCCCAGTGGCTGCGCCCGCATGCGGTTTCACTCCCCATTCTGGACACCCCTCACACGTTTCGTGGCCCCATAGGGAACTCCACCCGATGCCCCAGTGGTTGCGCCCGCATGCGGTTCCACCCCCCATTGTGGCACACCCCTCACACGTTTCGTGGCCCTAGGGAGAGCTCCACCGAAGGCCCCAGTGGCTGCGCCCGCATGCGGTTCCACCCCCCATTCTGGCACACCCCTCACACGTTTCGTGGCCCCATAGGGAGCTCCACCGAAGGCCCAGTGGCTGCGCCCGCATGCGGTTCCACCCCCCATTCTGGCACACCCCTCACACGTTTCGTGGCCCCATAGGGAGCTCCACCGAAGGCCCCAGTGGCTGCGCCCGCATGCGGTTCCACCCCCCATTCTGGCACACCCCTCACACGTTTCGTGGCCCCATAGGGAGCTCCACCGAAGGCCCCAGTGGCTGCGCCCGCATGCGGTTCCACCCCCCATTCTGGCACACCCCTCACACGTTTCGTGGCCCCATAGGGAGCTCCACCGAAGGCCCCAGTGGCTGCGCCCGCATGCGGTTCCACCCCCCATTCTGGCACACCCCTCACACGTTTCGTGGCCCCATAGGGAGCTCCACCGAAGGCCCCAGTGGCTGCGCCCGCATGCGGTTCCACCCCCCATTCTGGCACACCCCTCACACGTTTCGTGGCCCCATAGGGAGCTCCACCGAAGGCCCCAGTGGCTGCGCCCGCATGCGGTTCCACCCCCCATTCTGGCACACCCCTCACACGTTTCGTGGCCCCATAGGGAGCTCCACCGAAGGCCCCAGTGGCTGCGCCGCATGCGGTTCCACCCCCCATTCGGCACACCCCTCACACGCTTCGTGGGTGGCTCCATGGGGAGCTCCACCGAACGCCCCAGTGGCTGCGCTCGCATGTGGTTCCCCCCCCATTTCGGCACACCCCTCACACGGTTCGTGGCCCCATAGAGAGCTCCACCGAAGGCCCCAGTGGCTGCGCTCGCATGCGGTTCCACCCCCCTTTTCGGCACGCCCTTCACACGTCTCGTGGCCCCATAGGGAGCTCCACCGAACGCCGCAGTGGCTGCGCTCGCATGCGGTTCCACCCCCCATTCGGCACACCCCTCACACGTTTCGTGGCTCCATAGGGAGCTCCACCGAAGGCCCCAGTGGCTGCGCTGGCATGCGGTTCCACACCCCATTCTGGCACACCCCTCGCACGTTTCGTGGCCCCATAGGGGGCTCCACCAAAGGTCCCAGTGGCACTGCCCGCTTGCGTCCGCCACCACCCAGCACAGCCCTTGTTCCCTGCGCTTCACCCACCCAGAACAGCGCTTCGTAGCCCTATAGGGAGCTCCACCAAAGGTCCCAGCGGCACCGCCCGCATGCGTCCGCCACCACCCTGCGCAGCCCTTGCTCCCTGCCTGCGTTTCACCCACCCAGTACAGCGTTTCGTGGCCCCATAGGGAGCTCCACCGAAGGTCCCAGTGGCACCGCTCGCATGCGTCCGCCACCACGCAGCACAGCCCTTGCTGACCGCGTCTCACCCACCCAGTACAGCGTTTCGTGGCCCCATAGGGAGCTCCACCGAAGGTCCCAGTGGCACCGCCCGCATGCGTCCGCCACCACCCAGCACAATTGCGGCATTCACAACTGCATATGGTTGGGTCCTTCGCCAGGCTATTTTTTTGCATGCACCGCGATGCAGCCCACGTACACCTCACCAGGGTGGGCGAGGCCCTGGGGGGTATCTGGCTGGTCCGTGCCCAGAAACGAAGGACGGACCATATAGGTGCGCCCTGCACTGTGCAAAAAAGGGCTCACACCTCATAGATGACAAAACGTAGTCAAGTCGACGGTTACCCTTTTTTTTTTTAGGATGGAGCACCTTCTTCAACTTAATCCAAGGGTTGCAATGTGTGGCCACCTTGTGTGGCTCACACTTCTTGTCGAGATTCCGAAGCTGGCCTCCCGACGTCATATAACCGCACTTGTGGCAACATGTGGCAAATACATAAAAAAAAAGAGCCATCCGAGCAGTCGAGCAGCACACAAACATGACCAAGCTCACGAAGCCTGGACGGAGATACCTTCAGCACAGCGTCGCACCTCCCAAGCGGAGGCTCGACAGAAGGGCGACCTCGCTTGCCTCGCAAACAATCTGCGCACTGCCAATAGCTGCCCAACCAGCTCCACTGATGGACCTTCTTGTCCTATCCCTGCCGACGCGCTCAGCAGGGGGGGGGACAAGCTGGGCATGAGGGCCCAAATAGAGTCTCGGCCACAAAACGAAGAGCTTCGCTCCGAGGCGGCCCACGGCTCTGGCAACAGCAATATCGCGATCAAGACCCTCAAGCACGGAACCCGACGGCGTAGGATGCAAGAGTACCGCTTCTTTGGCCGTCTTGTCGGCCCGCTCGCTGCCTTGCCGCAAAAAACGATCGCGGTCGTCGGTGGCAGCCTGGACGTCTAAATGGGCTTTGACCTTCTCTAGCTGCACATTCGACCAGTGATCTCGCAGATGCTGGGCCATGCCACTATACATGCGCTTGGAAGAAGCCATCTCGGGCCAAGGCAAGCGTGAGAAGTCCACGCGCCCTTGACAGTCCGAGTAAACGGTAGATGGGCCTGTCGCCCACTGCACAGCAACAGACATAGCATGATATTCGGCAGCCTGCGGAGTCTGGGGACAGGGCGCCCACACTGGACCTTTAACTCGCACGACAGCATTGCCAGTTACCTTCGAGACGACCACGATAGACCACCCCGCTCTGTGTAGCAGGCCAGTTTGTCGTCGGCCTTAGCTGCCCATTCTTGCACTTCCTGCCTAACAAGCATATCCCTGAGCTCGACCACCTCGGGGCAGCGGCACTCCCAGAGACGATGTCTAAGGGTATCTAAGCCTTCCCCGCGCAGCGGGCACACCGTGGTGGGCAGCACGTAGCCTAGGCTGGCGGCACGCTGGCGGGTGTAAATCGCCTGGCAAAAAAAGGGGGCGCCGGCAACCTTTCTGGTACGGGGTGTACTTGGAGCTTTTGAGGTAACTGAGGACAGGACCGACACTGGCCCTGCCCTTCAAATCGAGCCTGGCCCCCAGGTCCCATTCGAGCCGCCTCAAGACAGCCTTCCGCAAGAGCGAACGAACCAGCTTGGGCGAAAACTCGGTAAGCTTAAGCCCCTCCCCCAGATCCGTAACCAGGACCCCAAACGCAGGCATGGTCCAGGAAATGCGCTCCAAGGATTTCCGAAGGGCGGTAATGGGGCCCGACACACTTCGCCACAGCGGGGATTCGCCCTCGAATCCAGCTTGCCAAGCCGCTCTAAGCTCGGTCAGAGGCAACGTGTGACTATACAGGCGATGACGCGCCCACCGAATTTCCTTAGACCACCGAATGATGGGGGCAACGCTAGCATACCAACACGGCTCCCCGTGCGCAAGCAAGAGAGCCGTCAAAGATCGGCTTTTGGCCGACGGCTGCAGAACCTTTCCCGCCTGACGCCGATAGGTCAGCAGCTCGAAATCACTGACACCGTGGACCTCGGACCCAAACAGCTCGGAAGCGAGCGCCCCCGAGGCAAAGACGTTTCGGGCCACGCGGCCCCCCGCACTGGGCCTCAAACGGGCCAGCCGAGAAACAAAACCGACGGTCTTCCGCTCCCGTTTTTTTGTGTTTACCACTCCTCCCCTTGACTCTACGAGGCCGCCCAGCACAATCATCAACTCCTAGATTAGGCGCCGAAGAAACCAGCGGCCCTGCCAGCCCTCCAAGCTTGGCAGCGAGCTCCCGTCCAAGCGCCTTGGAGGAGCAGATCAGTGACCGTTTCCCTTCGTCTTGACTAACTTTGGCCCCCACCCCGTCCTCCAAGACCGATTGCAACTGGCGAGCGACGGGCGGCAGGCTGGCGACGATGTGCTCCTTAGTGCCAGTCGCGCTGACACCAGAATCGTCGATGTACAATTTAAAATGAACCTGGGGGGGTGGGGGGTGGGGGGGTGGTGGTGGTGGGGTGGGGGGGGGGGAATTCCAACTTGTCCAACTCCTGGATGGAATAAACGCGGATAAAACTGGTGGCGAACGTGCATCCCGCAATGATACCCCCCTGGCCCAATAGGGCCCATCAACAAATCCGTTGCGCACACCAAACCGAGCCTGGAGGCACATGGCAATCGCCAGTCGAGCGATGGCCAGGGGGAAGCGCATCTGCCTGACACGAAGCAACACCATCCTAAGGTTGATAGTCTCGTAGTACTTGTATAATTCGAGCAGCACCGTGGCCGCTTCTTCTTTGATCAAAGTGGAAGTCTCAGCCCGCACCGCCTGTCTCCAGACCGCGTCCTGAGCCCCCTCGAAGGGCCCAGCCGCAAAATACTCCCTGGCGTGAGTGAATTCCCATTCTTGGGCCAGCGGACGACGCACCTTGCCGTAAGCACGGTGCAGGGCACAGAAATGCCCAATCGGCCGAAAACCTGAGCTCACCTTGGGGATGAGGGTGAGGAGGGTGACGGAGATCTGGCCAGGGATCAGAGCGGTGCATTCCATGAAGGCGAACATCTCGGCAACCATGAGCAGCAACGCATCACTCATGAGAGCGAAGTGCTTCATGTGGAAGCCGTCCACACTGACCGAGGTGCTTTCCTTAAACTTACGCGAGAACCCCCGAATGGCTTCCACAGGCACGGGCTCCAGAGGAGGGACTAACTCGCCAACTTCAAACCAACTTCCCGCGGCCCCATCACCCCAAAGCTTCGAAAACTTGGGGGACTCCGCCTTGAGTAAGGAGAGAGGGTCAGCCACCACCACCCCATCCAGGGACAGGGTGGTGGCGGGGGTCCAAGGGGTGGCCCCCTTAGAGGCCGTGTGAACCCGACGCCCCCCCCGATCAGCTTTAAAAAGCAGCCACTCTCTCCACTCCTTGTTGGCGCGTTTCCTGGCCGACGCCTCGACCTCGGCCAGCACCGTCTGGAAGGCGCCCACCAAGTGAGCGAAAAAGTCGAACGAGGGCCCTTCCCTGGCCTCGTACATCGGCAGCTCGCAGATGAAATCTCGCAGGGCACCTAAGAAACCCCAAGCCGAGCCTAGGTGCTGCGCACACTGAGGTGGCGACTCCAAATCAGCAAGCACGGAGTTGATGCCCGCCTGGCTGCCGCTCGACCAGAAGCTTTCGAAATTACAGAACATGTTGGCCAACCAGCGACAAGCAAATCGTTCGGAGCTCCCCTGAGTGCTCTTCCTGTTCAAAATAGGCCTCCCACACATCTGGGGGGGGGGGCTTGCCCCTCGTGCCCCACACGGGCAAGACCTTACCCGTGACAGCGGACACCTCACGCTCGGCAGCATTCGCCCAGAACCGATAAGAGCGATCAAGGGCGCCCTGAGCCCTATCCCAATCACCCTGCCCAGCAGCAACTCTAGCCGACTCCAACACTTCATGGGCCCTAAGGGGCGGGGACACCGCCTCGAAAACCTGGACGGGGGCCAGGGGGGCCGTGGGGGGCGGCGGAGGGCGCCGAAAGGCGAGGGCCTGGAGACGGCCGAGCCTGGGATGCAAGACGACTTGCACGGGGGAATGGGGAGTGAGGCTTCTCTCACGGATCACCTTAACTTGGCTAACGGCCTTGGCAACGTCGGCCGAGGCGATAAAAAAATCGTACTGCTTGGGTATTGCCGTAGACTTACAGGTGTGCCCATCTGGAATCAAACACTGGATTTCCTCCGTCCTGGATCCCAGGCCGCCCGAGAGGAGCGTCATCGGCTCCATATTGAAATCCGCCCCGAGAAGAAACGGGTAACCCAGGGCCTGACCCGGGGAGAGGCACGAACACAACAGGTCAATATTTTCATCCGACAGGTCCTGGCAATCGTGGAAATAGGCCGACAAGATGGCGAGCTGCGCCTGCCCTGGAATGTCCACGATGCCCACGAGGGCCCTCCCCGCAGAAATCTGATGGCCAGATGGCGGCGCAGCCAGGCCCAAAGACTCTCTCACGAACAGCGCCACGCCTGCGGAGGGGCCTCCTCCATCGCCAGTCACCGCCGCCACCCGCGGGCTCTTCCACCCGTGGCGTCTCGCCCACGACGACGCCGACGCCAATTGATGAGGCATCTCTTATGCTCCTGCATGATCACCACATCTGCACCAGTATTCTGCAACCACAACTGTCCAGATCCCCAGCCCGAGACATTACACGTTTCGAACGCTGGTGCGAGCTGGTCCAGAGGGAACGCGTCGGCCTCCAGAGGCCGCAGCAGCTCATCATAGGGCCTGGGCGAAACACCGGGCATGAGCGGCCCACGGCGCTCCAAAAACTTAGGAGTCGGGTGCGGGTCACCACGCTCGAGGGCCGACTTGGCCCTAGCCAACGTGTGACCTACAGCTTTCAAGAGAGGGGCGAGCACCAGAACGAGAACCGTCGGCGGTGGCGTCAGCCTGGGAGATCCACACAAGGCGAGCCGAAGAAAAAGTTTGGGGGATCGTCGACGCGACGCCCCCCGCGTTCTTACCAAGGTTCTCGAAACTGTTTGCAGCAAAAGGTGGGGAGGAGGACTGCTGCGCCTCCCGCGAGAGGCCGTAGTCGACCGTGATACCCCCCCTCAAGCGGAACTTGCGGGGGGGTCGCCGTGTAACACTCTGTCGGCATGAGAGCGTACATCAGCAGGTGCGGCAGCAGGCGGCGCACGGCTGCCACGCCCTGCAGGCGCCGTCTCGGGCGCGGGTGCCCCGCCCTCACGCCCACTGGCGGCGCCGACGTCGCCAGGGGCTGGGGCAGCACCGCCCCCTGCACTGGCAGCACCGCCTCCTGGAACTGCAGCACCTTCTGCGGGTAGTTCATCTTGTCCATCGGTGCGGCGACGCTTGGCCTGGAGTCGCTTGAGCTGCTCTGCCTGCGCGTCCTTGAACGCCTTCGACTTGGCCGCTGCCTCACCGAAGAGCTGTTGCGCCGCAGCCTGGATACCTTCTTGTAATTGTTCCAACCTCTTGTTCGCCTCCTGTCTGTCCTCCTCCGAAAACTCGTACTCCGACTCGGCGGTGAGCAAGCTGTCTAAACATATAGGCAGCGACTCTCCTTTGAGCAGATCATCGATACTGAGCTTCGGTGCTGGAGCAGGCTCACGAGGACATCCAGACGAAGCCTGCAATTGGCTGACGAGTGACTTGTGCTTCTCCTCGGCCACCTGCAGCTCCTCACGCAACGTACGAACTCGGCCACGTTGTTCATCCAACTCGCTCTCCAGCCGCTCGAACACGTTAAGGCTCTTCCCGAGCTTCGACTCCAACGTGCGCATCTCGTTGAAGGCGCTGTTGACCTGGTGCTCCAGCGGGACCTGGACCTTGGCCTCCTCGGCTTGGCGGCGGAGGCGGGCGTCGAGCTCCCGCTGCCACTTCTCGGCGGCCTCGGGGTCCCCCATGCGGCGCAAGCCGTCCACGAGCCCACGCAGCTGGTCGATGTCGGAGGGCTGGCTCGTCGCCTCCAGCTGGGTGCCGCCGCCTCCAGACCAGAAGAGAGGGCCAGGACGCCGAGGAAGGCCATCAGCAGGAACAGGGGGCAGCACACTCCATGTGCCAGGCGGGGCGCTGCCCGCCCACACGCCCCGCGGCTGGGGCGCGTGCTGCCCCGTGCGCGGGGTGGCGCGCCAGGCCCAGCAGTTCTTGCACTGCGCCCAGCCCTGCTTGTTCTTCTTGCATCCGCATGAACTGCATGTCCATGTGGATCCTCGACTGAGCGCGTCCCAATCTGCCCAGCCGTCGATGTTCGTCTGCTCGCGCCACGGCCAGCTGCTCCGCGACTGGGCTCCGTACCCACGCTGGGTCGAAGCCGGCGGCGCCATGGCAGCGCGGCAGTCCTGAGTGGGGAAGGTATCCTGTCAAATCACTTGGCTCGCAGGAGCGCGTGCCCTTCTGAAGAACGTCCCTGCAACGCAACTTGGCGCAGCAGGGCTGGGAGGAGGAGGAGGAGGAGGAGGAGGAGGAGGAGGAGGACGGGGAGGACGGGGAGGTGGAAGGGGATGATGATGATGAGAGGAGGAGGAGGAAGAAGAGGACGAGGGGGGAGGATGAGAACGAGGAGGACGAGGGATGAGGGGGAGGAGGAGGAGGAGGAGGAGGAGGAGGAGGAGGAGGACGAGGAGGAGGAGGAGGAGGAGGAGGACAATTACGAGGACGACGACGAAGGATATGGACGAGAACGAGAGGACGCGAAGGAGGAAGATGAGGAGGAGGTGGAGGAGAAACAGGAGGAAGAGGAGGAGGAGGAGGAGGAGGAGGAGGAGGAGGAGGAGGAGGAGGATAAGGACGAGGAGGTCGACAAGGATGAAGACGAAGAGGGGGACGAGGACGAGGACGAGGAGGACGAGGAATGGGCACGAGGACGAGACGGCGTCTTGCGTGCCTCGGGTGAGCTTCGTGGGCCTCTTGGGGGGCCGCTCAGGGGACCTCTTGGGTTCCTCTCGGGTGCCTCTTGGAGGCCTCCTCTTGGGGCTTCTTGGGGCGCTTTTGGAGCTCTCTTGGGGGCCTCTTGGGATCCCTGGAGGGCCTCTTGGTGCCATCTTGAAGGCGGTCGGTCAAAAGAGAGGGGGGGTCCTCGATGTCTGCCCCCCCCTCGGGGGCCACGATCCTCGTGGGGGGTGTCAAAAATCGGCCCTCGCGGAAAAAGCGCTCTCTGACACATTGGTCCCCCTCCCAGAAAACCCCAGGGAGGGGATGGCGAGGGTTCCCCTCCCCGAAGGGAAGAGGGATTGCGGAAGAAAAAAGAGATCACCCTTAGACCACCTGTCGCCCAAAGGGCTGGTGGGATTCGGGCACGCTTCTGGATGGGCATTCCAGATCCGCTTCCGGATAGGGATATCCGATCCGCGGCCTGTCCCAGCTCCAGTTCCCAGGATTCGGACGCCCCCCGTTCTCGCCCAGCAGGATGCGCGGAGACGGATCGGGATAGGAATCGCAGATCTGGTTTCAAATGGGAATGATCTTTAATCCTTAGCGTTCCCGCGCTTGGTACCAGTTCCAGGATGCCCCCGGTCTGCAGTGCGCACAGACGGTTCCGGGATTCTGGAATTGGGCCTGGATAGTTTTGGTTTTGATTTGTTAGTCTTTCGTTGCCCGGTGCAGGTGATTGGGCGGAGTCTGATCACGTGTGTACATGATGATTGGTATAGCGTTTTACAGCTTATGTTCCTCCTGCTCCTCGTCCTCACCGTCCTCCCCCTGTCTACTCCTCCCCCCTTCTGCTCATCCTCCCTTCTTACTGCCTTCCAATCCAGCTTATCCATCTGGCACCAAGGAGCCCCTCCCCCTTTTAATGTGTACACATTCGTTATTCACCATACTTTGGAGGTCACGGCTTCACCCGCTTGGTTCTTCCGCAAATCGGCCTGGACGACGTCCGCACCGGTTGCAACCTCCTTATAAGTATGATGTTTTTTCTCTATTAATGTTATCGCTGACTTCTTTGAAAATTTGTTCACACGATGGCTATGTTTTGTAATGATTCCTTATTCCTTGTCTTTCCCTTTCTCTTTCTCCAACGAATTCCATGACTTCCTAAACACGCCCCTGCCTCAAATACCCCCCTGACACTCTCCTCCCGCCTCTGTTCCTTCTTCTACCATCCTTTATTCCTCTTCCTCGTTCCTTCAGTTGCTGTCGCCTGCTGCCTCCCTTCCCCGGATCTCCGAAAGCCGCTGGAGTCTCCCATAGGCCCCCAGAAGCCCAATAATTGCCCCAAATTTTGAAAACCTCTCGAGCCTCGATCCTCGTGCCCTTGCTCCTGTTCATCCCTTCACCTCTCCCTCGTCCCTCCCTCCCCTCCTCCTCACCCCCCTCCTCGGCCTCCTCCCCTTCTTCTCCTCAGCGTCCTCCTCCTTTTACTCCTCCTTCCCCTCTCTCCCTCCCCTCTCAGACAATCGCTGGCGGCTGCTGGGCCATCTCGACCACTGCCGCCGCCACCACCCGCGCCACCATCAACCGCCTGAAGAAGGCGATGGCGCCTGCACCTTAGCATGGGCGGCGGCCCAGAGATCCCACGGTGGGGTCACGCCGCCGTGTCGTCGATCGATCGAGGATCGATCAATCGTCATCGTCGTTTTGATTTATCTCAAGATGTTCGTCGTCGCTTGATCAAGCTTCAGACGGTAGCTTCGGATGCCTCTGGAGGGTGGCCTCGCGGGACCTCCAGAGACCCTTCCCCCTCCGCCGCTTCTTCGGTCCCCGCCCCCGAGTGGGGGGAGAGGGGTGATGAGGGTGGAAGGAGGATAAGAAGGAGGCGAAGTCGGAGGTGGATGGGTGCGAGGAGGATGGAGAAGGAGGCGCAGGTTGGAGGATAGGACAGTTGAGCGACGCAACAGAAACGGGGTCGTCTGCGCCGACATTGGCGCGCGTAAGGTCGCGCGTAAGCGCCCTCATCTCCAATGTAGCATGCCGCGCTGGCGGCCCGCGTAAGTCGCGGCGTAAGGTCGCCATGCCATTTCGCGTAAGACCTTTTTCCCAACCATCCTGTGGTGTTGGGTCCTCGTTTTGAAGAGACGGTGGCCCGCGTCTCCTCCTCTCCTCCTCCCCCCCTCCTCCTGCCACACCCATTTCGGCACACCCCTCACACGTTTCGTGGCCCCACAGGGAGCTCCACCGAAGGCCCCAGTGCTGCCGCCCGCATGCGTCCCGCACACCCAATTCGGCACACCCCTCACACGTTTCGTGGCCCCATAGGGAGCCCCACCGAAGGCCCCAGTGCTGCCGCCCGCATGCGTCCGCACACCCAATTCGGCACACCCCTCACACGTTTCGTGGCCCCATAGGGAGCCCCACCGAAGGCCCCAGTGCTGCCGCCCGCATGCGTCCCGCACCCCAATTCGGCACACCCCTCACACGTTTCGTGGCCCCATAGGGAGCCCCACCGAAGGCCCCAGTGCTGCCGCCCGCATGCGTCCCGCACACCCAATTCGGCACACCCCTCACACGTTTCGTGGCCCCATAGGGAGCCCCACCGAAGGCCCCAGTGCTGCCGCCCGCATGCGTCCCGCACACCCAATTCGGCACACCCCTCACACGTTTCGTGGCCCCATAGGGAGCCCCACCGAAGGCCCCAGTGCTGCCGCCCGCATGCGTCCCGCACACCCAATTCGGCACACCCCTCACACGTTTCGTGGCCCCATAGGGAGCCCCACCGAAGGCCCCAGTGCTGCCGCCCGCATGCGTCCCGCACACCCAATTCGGCACACCCCTCACACGTTTCGTGGCCCCATAGAGAGCCCCACCGAAGGCCCCAGTGCTGCCGCCCGCATGCGTCCCGCACACCCAATTCGGCACACCCCTCACGCGTTTCGTGGCCCCATAGGGAGCCCCACCGAAGGCCCCATGCGTCCCGCACACCCAATTCGGCACACCCCTCCGTTTCGTGGCCCCATAGGGAGCCCCACCGAAGGCCCCAGCATGCGTCTTCGCACACCCCTCACACGTTTCGTGGCCCCCCACCCCCAGTGCTGCCGCCCGCATGCGTCCCGCACACCCAATTCGGCACACCCCTCACACGTTTCGTGGCCCCATAGGGAGCCCCACCGAAGGCCCCAGTGCTGCCGCCCGCATGCGTCCCGCACGCCCAATTCGGCACACCCCTCACACGTTTCGTGGCCCCATAGGGAGCCCCACCGAAGGCCCCAGTGCTGCCGCCCGCATGCGTCCCGCACACCCAATTCGGCACACCCCTCACACGTTTCGTGGCCCCATAGGGAGCCCCACCGAAGGCCCCAGTGCTGCCGCCCGCATGCGTCCCGCACACCCAATTCGGCACACCCCTCACACGTTTCGTGGCCCCATAGGGAGCCCCACAGAAGGCCCCAGTGCTGCCGCCCGCATGCGTCCCGCACACCCAATTCGGCACACCCCTCACGCGTTTCGTGGCCCCATAGGGAGCTCCACCGAAGGCCCCAGTGCTGCCGCCCGCATGCGTCACGCACACCCAATTCGGCACACCCCTCACACGTTTCGTGGCCCCATAGGGAGCTCCACCGAAGGCCCCAGTGGCGGCGCTCACATGCGCATGCGTCCCGCACACCCATTTCGGCACATCCCTGACAGGTTTCGTGGCCCCATCATCCACCGGAGGCCCCAGTGGCGGCGCTCACATGCGTCACCCACACCCACCCAATTCGGCACACCCCTCACACGTTTCGTGGCCCCATAGGGAGCTCCACCGAAGGCCCCAGCGGCCGCGCTCACATGCGTCCCCGCCACCCATCCCGGCACGCCCCTCACAACAACAGGTTTCGTGGCCCCATAGGGAGCTCCACCGAAGGCCCCAGTGGCACCGCCCGCATGCGTCACCACACCCACCTTCGGCACACCCCTCACACGTTTCGTGGCCCCATAGAGAGCTGCACCGAAGGCCCCAGTGGCGGCGCTCACATGCGTCCCCGCCACACATCCCAGTACACCCCTCACGCGCTTCGTGGCCCCATAGGGAGCTCCACCGAAGGCCCCAGTAGCGGCGCTTACATGCGTCTCCGCCACCCATCCCGCCCCCCCCCCCCCCGCAGCAGCATCATGTTTCGGGGACCCATAGGGAGTTCCACTGGAGGCCCCAGTGGCGGCCCGCACATGCGTTTCCGCCACCCATGTCGGCACGCCCCGCGCGTGTTTCATGTCCCCATAGGGAGCTTCGCCGAATGCCCCAGTGGCACCCATCTCGGCACACCCCTCACACGTTCCGTAGTCCTATGGGGAGTTCCATTGAAGATGAAACCCGCAGCTGCGGTACTGACAACTGCATATGGTTGGGTTCTTCGCCAGGCTAATTTTCTGATCGTCGCTCGGTTGGAGGAGAGAAGGAGGAAAAGAAGGATGCGAAGTTTGAGTATAGGACAGGAGGAGACGTTGGAGGTGGATGGGTAAGAGGCGAATGGGGGAAGGATGACAGGAACCGTGAGGAGGAAATGTTGAGAAGAATGGAGGGAGAGGGGGAGGGGAGAGGAGGAGTAGGAGGAGGAGGAGGAGGAGGATCAGCGGGCCCCGCTTACTTTCACTCACTCTCCCAGAACATGGTGCTAACATGATTGGAGCTTTAACGCGTTCCCATTCTGATTTGCGAACGAAAGGCACTTGTACACAATCCCGCTTCCGACAACTCGACGAGGGAAAAAAAATGCTGGCCGCGCACGCTGAGGAGAGAGTTCAATTCAGCCTTGTCTTGGGCGGCCACAATTCCGATGAGCGCGGCCAAGACGAAGCATGCACCGCGCCCAACCAGCGCTGCCACTTTCAAGCAACATCTGCGCGGCGGTTGGGCGAGAGCGACAATTGACCCGCTCGAGCGCAGTTCCGCACACAGCGATCCGGCGAGTGAAAAGCATCGAAGACGCCTGCGGATAATCACCGCCGCCCCCTTGTGGAAACGGCCATGCGGCCAAACTTTGGGCCGAAGTCCAGCCAAGCTGTTGGTCTATGTGTTCTCCCAGCCGTTGTGGAACCCTTGAGGGGAACACGTGCGAGAATAAGAGAAAGAAGGAGGAGGGGAATGAGAAGGAGGACGATGAGGGCGAGGAGGGGGAGGAGGAGGAGGAGGAGGAGGAGGAGGAGCAGGAGGAGGAGGAGGAGGAGGAGGAGGAGGAGGAGGAGGAGCAGCAGGAGGAGGAGGAGGAGGAGGAGGAGGACGAGGAGGAGGCGGAGGAGGAGGAGGAGGAGGATAAGGAGCAATGTGAGGAGGTGTCTTGAGGCCTTGTTGGGGCCTCCTGGAGACTTCCTGGGAGTCTCTTGGGCGCCTCTGAGGGGCGCCTCCTGGGGCCTCTTGGGGGCCTCCTGGGGCCTCTTGGGGGCCTCTTGGGGGCCCCTAGGGGCCTATCAGGGACCTCTTAACACTCGGAGATCGTCGCCCTCTCTGGGCAGTCTTGGGTTCCCTCATCGATCGCTTTAGGGCCGCCTCAGAGGTCCCTGGGGCTGTCTCGGAGCCGTCTTGGGGGCCTCTTGGGCCGACTTGGGCTGGAGCGTATCTTGGGCCGTGTTGGGTGCATCTTGGGCCGTCTTGAAGACGTCTTGGGGCTGTCTTGGGCGATCTCGGGGCGATCTTAGCCGTCTTGCAGGTCATCTTAGCTGTCTTGCGGTCCATTTGGGTGCCGTCCTGAGCGGGAGAGTCGACGGACCAGGTATTGTCCCGGAGTTTCCTGGGCTTTCTGGGTGGCCAGTGGGCTGGGCCGGAGGCCTGTGGGAACATCTTGGACCAGCCAAAACAGCCCAACGTCCAGCACGCCGTGGACCCCTGTGGCAAGCAACGGGGGGCGGCGGATCCAGTAGACTTCGGCGCATCCCGCCACTGTGCCTAGCTAGGTTCTAGGTCAGAGGCCTCGTGGATGCCTGTGGGGATCTACCGGGAGGCCTCTCGGATGCCTCTTGGAGGCGGCTTGAGGGGGGTGTCTGGGGGGCCTCTCGGGGGCCTCTTGGGGCTTGATTTGGGCTTCTTGGGGGTTTGAAGCTTCTGGGGCTGGGGTGCCCGCTGGCGGCCTCGCGGGACACCTTGGGGCGGAGGGTGCAAAATGTCTGTTCGTGCTCCCCCTCTTGGACCCCTCCTGGGTCTGGCCACCAGCGCCACCGCCGACTGCTCCAGATCAACCTCGTCTCACCCTTTTTAAGCCGTCTTGGCGCTCTTTGGGCCGTCTTTTGGCTCCGTCGCGGGCCGTCGAACTACTTCTAATACCGTCTTCGGTCTCTCCAGAGGCTCTCTTGCCGTCTTAGGCCGGTTTGGAGGCCTCTGGCACCATCTTGGGGTCCTCTCGGGTCGCCTTGGGGCCCTCTCTTGGGCCGGCTTGGGGCCATCTTGAAGGCTTGTTGGACCGTTTTCGAAGCCGACGGAAGCCCGAAGCGACACCGCGAAAATCTGTCAAAGATCGAAGGACGGTCATTGTCAATACTTTTCGCTTCTTCGGAACCCGCTGGGGGTCCTCTTGTGGCCTCGTGGGCCCTCTTGGAGGCATCTTGGGCCTTTTTGTGGCATCTTGGTCCGTCTTGGGGGCATCTTGAGCCATCTGGGTGCTGTTGGTGGCCCGCCCTGGCCGTCCTGGAAGCTCCCGAGCGCGAATCCATCGCCGTGGGGTCGTCGCCTCGAGAGCGCGGGCCATTTTTGTTTCTACGAGGGATCGCGGCCTCGGGGAGGAGGGGGCGGTGCACGCAAAACTCCGCGAAGAGAGGGGGGATCTTTAGAAGAATATAGGAACCCTCCCAGACAGCCCTCGGCATTCGGGGGGTGGATGACAGGCGGGAGGAGCGGGATGATGATGATGATGCTGATGCTGCTGCTGATGCTGCTGCTGATGATGACGATGATGACGATGATGATACTAATACTGATGATGGGGATGATGATGATGATGATGATGATGATGATGATGATGATGATGATGATGATGATGATGATGATGATGATGATGATGATGATGATGATGACGTTGATGATGATGACGACGATGATTGTGATATTGATGCTGATGATGATGGTGATGGTGATGCTGAGGATGGCGGTGATGATGATTATGTTGATGTTGATGATGAGGATGAGGATATGGGTGAGGATGATGATGATGATGATGATGATGATGATGATGATGATGCTGATGATGATGATGATGATGATGATGCTGATGCTGATGATGATGATGATGATGGTTGTTGTGATGGTGAAGGTAATTGTGATTGTGATGGTGGAGGTGATGATGAGGTGGTGGTGGTGGTGAGGGTGGTGATGGCGATGGTGATGGTGATGGTGACGGTGATAGTGATGGTGGTGCTGCTGCTGATGTTGATTATGATAACGATGATATTAGAAAGAGCGTGTTCTACCGCTGCTGGCGGAAAACCGGGGGGGGTCACTACCGGTTCGAACCCCTCCCCCCCCCTCCCCGGGGGGGGTCACTACCGGTTCGAACCCCTCCCCCCCCCCCCCTCATCATGAAAAGGGGGGGGGGTCACTACCGGTTCGAACCCCTCCCCCCCCCCCCCCCCCTCCGGATCCGGAAAACCGGGGGGGTCACTGCCGGTTCGAACCCCCCCCACAGTGGGACAGTGGGACAGTGGTGGGGACGGTAGTGGTGGGGACAGTGGTGGGGACAATGGTGGGAACAGGGGGGGACAGTGGACAGTGGTGGTGACGGTGGTGGTGGGGACAGTGGTGTGGGGACAATGGGAATGAGGTGGAAACAGTGGGACAGTGGAGGGTACAATGGTGGTGGGGACAGTGGTGAAGGCGGTGGCGAGGACGGCGGTGGGACAATGGGACAGAGGTACAGTGGGGACAGTGGTGGGGACAGTGGGGACAGTGGTGGGAACAGTGGGACAGCTCAGTGGGACAGCGGAGGAGTCAGTGGGACAGTGGGGACAGTGGGGATAGTCGGGCAGTGGTTGGGGCCGTGGAGACAGTGGGGAGAGTGGAACCGTGGTGGGAACAGTTCTGGGGACAGCGGGGACAGTGCGACAGTGGTGGGGCCACTGGTGGGGACAGTAGGGGCGGTGGTGGAACCAGTGGGGACAGCGGTGGTGAGGACAGTGGTGCTGGGAACACCAGTGGGGGATGTGATGCGGACGGTGGTGGGGACCGGGAGTCGTTTGCTGGCGGTGAGTAGGGGGGGGGGGGGGGGGGGGGGGTTCGAACCGGTAGTGACCCCCCCGGTTTTCGGATCCGGAGGGGGGGGGGGGGGGGGGGGGGGAGGGGTTCGAACCGGTAGTGACCCCCCCCGGTTTTCGAGCGGGAGGGGGGGGGGGGGGGGGGGGTTAGGGGAGGGGGGGGGGTTTTGCCGGGGGAAGGGGGGGGGGGGGGGAGGGGTTCCAGCAGGGGGGGGGGGGGATTTTCGGAGGGGGGGGGGGGGACCCCCGGGTTCCGGAGGAAAAGGTTGGCAATTTTCCACAGTAAAGCGGCGGTGGATCACGCTCTCTCTGATATTATGATGATGGTGATGATGATGATGCTAATGATCATGGTGATGCTGATGAGGAGGAGGTGGATGATGATGATGATGATGGTGGTGGTGATGATGATGATGGTGACCATGATGATTTTGATGTTGATGATGAGAATGAGGATGAGGGTGAGGATGAGGATGCGGATGAGGATGATAATGCTAATGATGATGATGATGATGATGATGATGATGATGATGATGATGATGATGATGATGATGATGATGATGATGATGGTGACGATGATGATTGTCACGACGATGGCAGCGATGATAGTTGTGATGATGGTGATGGTGATGGTGATGTTGATGGTGATTGTGATGGCGAAGATGATGCAGATTCTGCTTCTGATGCTAATGCTGATGCTGATGCTGCTGATGACGCTGACAATGCTGATGATGACGATGATGCTGCTGCTGCTGATGCTGATGATGCTGATGATGATGCAGGTGACGAGTATGATGATTACGGTGATGATGACGATGCTGATGCTGTCGATGATGATGATTATGGCGGTGGTGGTGATCATGATGATGACGATGATGCTGATATTGATGATGGGGATGAGGATGAGGGTGAGGATGAGGATGAGGATGATGAGGATAAGGATGATAATGCTCATGATGACGATGATAATGATGATGATGATGATGATGATGATGATGATGATGATGATGCTGATGCTGATGCTTATGCTGTGCTGACGATGATGATGACGATGCTGCTGCTGATGATGCTGATGATGATGAGTATTGTGATGATGAGTATGACGATGGTGATGATGATGGTGGTGACGGGGATGCTGACGATGATGCTGGTGATTGTGACGATCATGCTGATGATGGTAGTGGTGACGATGAGGATGAGGATGCAGGTGAGGATGAGGATGAGGATGATCATGATGAAGAGGATGACGATGATGAGCATGATGATGAGCATGATGATGCTGCTGATGATGATGATGATGTCGATGACGATGGCGATGTTGATGATTTTGCAAATGCTGTTGCTGATGATGATGCTGATGATTGCTATGATGATGCTGCTGATGATGATGATGGTGATGATGATGATGATGGTAATGGTGGTGATGATGTTGGTGATGCTGACGATGATGATGAGCATGAGGATGAGGGTGGGGAGGAGGATGAGGGTGATGATGATGATGATGAGGATGATGACGATGATGAGGATGATAATGCTGTTGATGCTGCTGATGATTGCGACGACATTGGTGACGATGATGTTTGTGATGATGGTGATGGTGATGGTGATGGTTATAGTCATGGTGATGGTGATCGTGATGATGAGTATGACGACGATGATTGTGATGCTGATGATGCTGATGATGAGTATTGTGATGATGAGTATGGTGATGATGATGCTGGTGATGATGATGGTGGTGATGATGATGATTTTGTTGATGTTGATGATGAGGATGAGGATACAGGTTGAGGATGATGATGATGATGATGATGATGATGATGATGATGATGATGATGATGAGGATGAGGATGGTGGTGGTTGTGGTGAAGGTGATGGTGATGGTGATTGTGATTGTGATGGTGATGATGAGGTGGTGGTGGTGATGGTGATGGTGATGGTGATTGTGATGGCGATGGTGGTGCTGCTGATGCTTATGATGATCATCACGATGTGATGATGATGGTGATGCTGATGATGATGAAGATGATGACGATGATTGTGATGATGATGATGATGATGATGATGATGATGCTGATGAGGAGGAGGAGGATGAGGAAGAGGAGGATGACGATGATGATAAGGAGGAGTAGAATGAGGAGGAGGAGGAGGAAGATGAGAAGGAAGGACAACAGTTCGATGGGCCCAGAGGGTGTGGTGTGGGCCACGTCCGCGTCTGGAGCTTTTGTCCCTCTAAGAACGGCGCTGAGACAAAATACAAGGCTCATCATCGGAAATACGCTGCAGCATGCCGAAGCCCTGGCCCTGTCTAAGTTTACTTTAAATTGTGCCGCTTGGAAAAAAGCTTCAGGACAAGAGCGAGTCTAGATTCAACCAGGCCTGCATAGCTGTCCAAGGGTATACCTTAGGGATGGCCAAGGCTAACAACTCGGCCGAACATGAGCGCACTCAGGAGATGCTTGTTCAGGCTCATCGTGCTCCGCCGCTTATCTGCTTCACTCTCGGCAGGCTCAGACACCTCCCGAGACTGCTCGCCCGTGCCCCTCTGGGTTTCTTGCTGGAAGCAAAAAATGATCGTTGACCACTTCGCGTGGCTCAATACACTCGTATACAACCAGAGGTCTGAGGGGACTGCTTGGGCGAGACACCCGGCAGAGTGGATCCGTCTTGCCAGACAAAGGCCGACAGAAGCGAAGCGGATGCACCAGTATTGCCAAGCACAGGTTTCTGTTGAGAGAGTTTCTTCTTAATCAATGGCACCAACCGTTGGTTCGAGTGCGCGGGGGCCGCGTTACGTCCCCACCTTGCGAGGTCCCACCGCCGCCCCCCCTGTCGCCTACGTGTGCTACGTGCGTGGTTAGAGGTTCGGGACAGAGGGGCCTTCAAGATCCATCCTGCGCGTGGGCACCCATCTGACCTGGACCGTGTTGCTGGGGCTAACGGAACTTCGTGTCAGGCTTGCGTGTGGGAGCATCATTCGTTTTCAAGGACCCATAAGCACATCATGAGGGCCCAGAAGGGTAGACAGACTTGTATCACCTGGGCCCACCTCAAGATTCCCATGCCTATGCCGCAAGATTTGGAGGTTATGGTTTCGGAGCGCCGTGAAAACCAAAGAGCTGGCCATCCTGAGCTCTATGCTTACCCTCCTGCCTGCAGGATTGCGGGGCCAGCGCATCCTACTCAAGGAGTGGGAGGAGATCATGATTTCGCTTCTGCGCACTTACCAGCAGGTCCTGCTACCCTCACTCATGTTACGACCATCGCTCGTTCTATGGGAGAGGAGGTCATGTATTTCTTGCTAGGTTTTTTGGGGTGCCAGGCGAGAGGGTAACCTTCAGACCGCCTTCAAAGCGGCGCAGGCGAATCGCCCGCCAACGACGTATTGAGGGACCTCCGAAGGAAAGGGTCCTTAGATTCCTCGGTGACCCTGGCCCGTTACGGCAAGGTCGCGGGGATGTGGATGGGCCCCCTCTGTGATACATGGAGCAGAGCCCGTCTTTTAGCTTTGGGCCCGATGAGCCCACCTCCCCCAGGCCCCTGCGTTACGCGGGTCAGTTATGGGTGGTGCCCTGCCAGGCTGCCATTGGAAATGCCCTGAGGAGGGAGAGCGTCGTGTTTCTGCACCACGCGGCGGCGCGCGAGGTCCCTGATGCCATGGAGCGCCCCGAGAAGCCCGCTGATCCCCCCATCGCCCCGTCGTGCTGGCAGCTTCCCGATCTGCAACACCTTCTGTCACTTCCAGGGGCCAGAGCCTTCTGCCTGGATCGGTGCATGTGTGGGGGGGGTCTACGAAACCGACCCAGCTTGCCACCATCCATCTTCCGCCCCTCCAGGATGGTGGGCGGGCGGGATTCTGAGGGGCCGACCGGAGACTGGTGACTGGTGCACTGCACCCGCCGAGTGCTTCCCGCCGGGCATGCGCTATGTTGTTGCCAAGGCGTTCGATCTTTCTCGGTGGCCGAGGATGTGGGGGTCCCCTCTGCTGGACATTCCTTCTGAAGTTGCGAATGTTTGGGCCCCGTGTGATTCCTATCTGTCCCGAGGTGTGGGGAGGGAGTCCGCTGAGAAGGATCTGATCGAGCTTCCCGTGCGGGGCACGGGGGGGGGCTCGAGTAATCGAATTGTCGCCGCCCTTCGGAGTCGGGGCGTCCCTCCTCTTCATTCGGCGTGGCGTCCCTTGGTGCACGGCTTGCTGGCGTGCGTTTGCTCTCGTTGGCCCCCGCTGCCTTTGCCTCTGCTGTTGCTTCCCAGGATAGACTTTACGACCAGTGGCCTCTAATCGCAGAAAATGAGGAGAAGGAGGAGGATGGGCAGCCCCCCCCCCGCTTTCCCCCCGCCTCTCAAGTGCATCATATTCGTCGTGACCTAGCTTTGGATATTTTCTTCGGCTCTCCCCTACATTTTGGTTTTTGCTCAGCCCTCCTCCAGCACCTGCTGAGAGGATGAATCGAAAGCATCGGGGCGATCTCTCGACGCCGCCCGCAGCTCGAAGCTCGAAGGAGGAGGAGGAGGAGGAGGAGGAGGAGGAGGCGGGGCAGGAAAAGGGGGGAGGAGGTGAAAGCTACGACCACGAATGGCCGACGATGGCGAACGGCAGACTACGATGACGACGACGACGACGACGACGACGACGACGACGACGACGACGACGACGACGACGACGACGACGACGACGACCGACGACCGACGACCGACGACCGACGACCGACGACCGACGACCGACGACCGACGACCGACGACGACGACGAAGACCAGGACGACGACGACGGCGACGGCGACGGCGACGACGACGGCGACGGCGACGGCGACGGCGACGGCGACGGCGACGGCGACGGCGACGGCGACGGCGACGGCGACGACGACGACGACGACGACGACGAGCGACCAGCGACCAGCGACCAGCGACCAGCGACGACGACGACGCACGACAGACGAGGGACGACCGACAGCGACCAGCGATGGCGGCGGCGGCGACGCGAAGGGCAGGCGGGGCGCGCGGGGCGCCGCCGAGGTCCGGCGACGACAAGTGAGGGCGCTCTGCCGCCGCCCCGCGGGGCCGCCAGAGCTGCGGAGGGTGGTGTCCTGCTCCGGCGGGCCCTGGCGGAGAGGAAAATCCGGGAGGGGGGTGGGGGGGAAGAATGAGGAGGAGGAGGAGGAGGAGGAGGAGGAGGAGGAGGAGGAGGAGACGAGACGAGACGAGACGAGACGAGCCCATGGAATCCGCAGCTGTCAGACAGAGCATCGGCGTGGCACGGGATTCTGGGTACGGGTAGCTTCGACCCTCACGGAATTTATGGAAAACGAAATCTGTGACTCACGATCCTCAAGTGAGGCACTGGCCTGCCGACACCTCTGAGGCACGCAACCTCTGCTGAGGGCCGGCTTGGACGGCACGGGAGACAGCACGAGTAAGCATTTTAGCTCTTACTGCTGGCTCTCGCTCGTCGGTGCTTCTCCCCTCCCACGCCCCCGACTCACCGCCCTCCCCCTCCCTCGGCCAGAGCCTCTACGAGGCAGCACTACTGTTGGAATGCTTGGCAACTCACTCTGATCATATGATGATGGCATGCTTCTCTCTCCCGCTAAGGCCCGCTCTGCAACCTCATCAGAAATCAAACCTCGCTCGATCAAAGAAGCCAGTCTCTCACTGTTACGCCACATCACTTGCCGCTCACGGCAGACGATATCTCTCTCTCCAGTGGCCCCCGCGGCGCGCTGCCGTGAAGCCGCTCCCCCCCTTCTGTCTCCAGAATCCTCTAGAAAAGGTCCTGCGCCTGCTTGCCGATCGGGCTGTCCACGTCGAAGTGCATGATCACCAGGCAACGTTGGTCGCTCTCGTCCTTCTTGAGCAACTTGAGACGCACGTACTTCACTGCTGCTCCGAGCTTCAGAATCTCGCTGTGCACCACGGTGTTGGTCCAGAACTCCTCCGCGTCCGCCTTCAGCTGCTTCTCCTCCTCGGCCTTGTCGCCCTCGGCGTGGGTCCTCGTCGCGATGTAGTGGATGCCCGCCACGAAGATGTGCAAGTGTGGCGGCCCTCGTCCTCGATGTGATCCGCGCCCGACGTTCTCGCCCGCCTTCGCGCGGTCCGCCAGCTCCTTGCTCTTGACGTCGTACTGTTTGCCCGCAGCTACGAGCGCTGCTGGGAATCCCTGCACCGCGCTCATCTCGTAGGTGATGAACACTGCCGCCGCGAGGTCCGCCATGCCGCGAGTGGTCGCCAGAAGAAGCTGCGCCACCAGCAAGAGCAACTTGCCATACTGCTTCTCTCCTTTGCCCTCGCTGCCCTTCGCCTGCTTGCTGCGCTGCTCCTCGGCGCCCTCGGGGCGCCTCGCCTGCGCTGGGTTGTACCACGATGGCATCGCCAGCTCGGGCATGGCTCCCAGCACCAGTGGTGACCGAACCCTCAGGAGGCGGAGGCCTCGGTCGATAAGGTTGTAGTTTCCACGGGAGATGTGAGCTTAAATGGCAGCAGTATGAATCCAAATCAGCACCTCTGTAATCACACACTGGACAATCAAAATATTGGGGATGAACAAGCTCCGTCAACGATGTAGGACCCCTCGTCGAGCAGTTGCGTCTGAGAACGGACCCAAGAAGATGGCGAGCTGCGGCCACCCTTGTTGAGAATAGTTGCCTACAATGTATACATAGATTGCATGGTGTTAGGACGGCTGGATGGTTTCGTACGTGGTGATGTGCACGCATGTGGTTTAACAACGCTTTGCGATCATGACCCACTGCATTGCATATGTTGCCCTTGTCGTCCACGATCTTGCATACGTAGTTGCCCTCCTCCCCCGTCCTCTTGTCCTCCACCTCGTCCCCCTCCTGAGTAGATCCCATACGAAACCCTGGAGGAGGAATGTTGACCCCGAACTCCCCGGCCCTGAGCTCTGTGAAGTCGATTTTTACAAAGTCCTATGCGGCCTCCGAGTCTGAAAGGATCCTCAAATCCAAAAGAAGCTCTTCAACCGCATAGTATTCCAAACGCTCCGAAGCAAACTCCAGGTCACTAACTAGTTGTTCCACCCACGGAGAAGCCGAAGCCGTTGGAACTCCCTCCTGAAGCTGGGGCTCACATCCAAGCCTCTCCTCAATCCCAAGCGTGCCGAACATCGCGCAGAGAGGCTGTGCGTGCCAAGCAGGACGGGCGGCCCACGACTGGTAGACCTTCAAGCGACGAATGATGAGCTCGGTTTTGCTTCCAGTCAGACGCCAATGACGCAAAACCTGTAAGTTAGTGAGAGAGCGCACTGTGCCATCATCTCGTTGGTTGGTGGCAGCACCTCTCATTGCTGTACGACATAGAGCGGCCAAGCACCGATCCAAACTGTCATAACACTCTGCTGGAGCACGAACGGTTCGAGGCCATTAATTAGAGTATTGAACACCTGGCCCTGCAATAAAGTGCGACGCCATTTGTAGGATAATGCTAGTGACCACACCCCGCCCAGTCGATAAAAAGCCTTTCTTGCCATCTCACAACATCTAGAAACCTCATGATGTGCAGTGTCCCGAGATTTCAGAAAAGGCCCAAGGTACCGAACACAGTCAGAAATCTTCCCCTGGATTGTCGATCTGCGTTTCCTGAGTGTGCGACGTGCGTGATAGTCATGATGTGCGAAATGGAATAACATCTCTTGCTTGCCCACGTTTTGCCCGTATCCATATGGTTCTAAAGCCTCATCTAGAAGACCATCCACCCGCCCAAGCTTAGCTAAGAAATCGCATAGTGTACTGCCCTCATCGGCAAGTATCATCTTCTGGAGGTCATCGGCATACTTGGTCAAACTCAAGTCGGCCGCGTGGCCGGCCCACGAAGAGACGAGATCTCGTGACCTCTCATCTGCTGTAAGAAGTGAATAGCTCCAACCTAGTACTGCTCTCGAGAAGGTGCCCAGGAAGCCCTGCACTGTAAAAGGATCTCCCATAGGACCTCCGCACCGTGGTCGCACGAGGAGGGGCCCCTCCTGTGCGTCAAGCTCAATCATGGCCGAGCGGTAGCGCTGACGACAGGCCTTGGTCGTGCGCCGCTGCCGCAAGAGAAACAGTCTGGTCGAGTTCAGACCAGGTCGAACTTGAAAAAGCATTGCTCATGTCCTTAAACGTGTTGCAATGAGTAATACCCATCCTTCTAGCCCGCCATCCTGTAGTTAATGTAGTTAGTACTGCATTTTCTCGCCGTCGATGTTTTACGAAGCCGTGGTCGGCCACCGTCGGTTGAACCTTCAGCTTGTTGGAGAAAAAAGCTTTGCCCACGAAGGGCAGGACGTGAACCACTCGCACCCCCTTAGGGCCCTCCTCCAGCTTTTTGGGAATGTTCGCGCCCCTAGACTTGTTCAAGTACAGTGGCACCTCCTGGTACTCCCGCATTTTTGCTAAGCCCAGGCCGGGAAGAAACCAAACACCTTGCGGCGATATCAACTTATTTTCAGCTCCCACCCCAGCCCGAGTACGAACACGATAGTTAGGCCACATACATTGATGCCAGATCTCCAAAGGTGCCGTTCCAGCGGGGACTGATTTTCTTTTAGGAGCTCGTCTAGCATATTTGCGGATTACTTGTACATCTTCTTTAGCTAGTTCCAGAATCTCCTCATTTGAGACGTCGGCGTAGTAAACTCCTGTGTCCACCCTAGAGTCCCTCCAGTTGTCCCAGGATTCTTCTACCACCTCCATGCCCCCTTCTGCCCCAGACTTGCTCCACACTGCTAGCCGCTAGCCAAGCTTCACGACAAGGGGGAGCACATCGGACGAGTCGACCGTCACGTCGCTTCGGCCCGTACCGAGTACGGGCAGCACGTCGAGCCAGTCGCATTGCTTCAGCTGCACGCCCCTTGTGCCAGAGCTCCACCGCCTCGGAAGCAAGCTGAGATCGGAGCCGTCGTGTCGCACGGCGTCGATCAAGGTAGAGCTGGTGGGTTAAATCCTTCAACTCCTGATCTATGCGGAGAGCCTCCTCAGGTGAAGCCTGATACTTGCCACTCCTGAGTTCAACTCGCTGTGCCAAGAGACTGCGCCGTCGTGCACAGTCCGCTGAGTATTCTGGCCGTAGCTCACGAGCTCGAGAAAACAAGCCTGCCCAGACTCTCATACTATTCGTTCGAGCGCCTCGAAGATCTCATCGGGTGAAGCATTATCTCTAAACCACTGCAGTTGTAGGGAATCACAGCGCGTCTTCAGCGTCGACAGGTACTCTGCGCGTCCGTGTCCCTCTCGCAGTGAAAGCATCAGCCGATCAACATCCCATTCATCTCGATGAGGTGTGTCAATAACTGCTCCACCATGCTTCTCATATCGCAAGACCGCCACAATCGGGATGTGGTCCTTTGGTGAGACTTCCCGAATGGCCTGAAGCTTGGCGCCCAAGCGATAATGTGCCCGACATGTGACCACTGATTCATGCATTGCTTGCGGAAGGAAAAGGTACTCAATTCTTGAATTACCCGTTGTGCCAAAAAAATCGATTCAAGCTCGGTGCCGAAAGTGTTCCCCGCCACCATCTCGTGAGTCTCCATCAGCGTCCTCATCTGATGGCCTGCACCATTCACATACATTTCTTTGTTCGCGATGCCTACCACAGGGGAATCGACTGACGCCCACACTCCGTCCGATCGAGCTTCACCTATCCCATCATTAAGATCGCAATAAACTAATGGGGAACAGCGAGCTGGGAGAACTGATAGAACTGCAGCCAACCATGTAATCAGCCTGGAAACCGTTTTGAAATATCCCCCGTGCTCAGCTCGAACTTTTGGACGGGGTGGGAAATAGCACACAATACCACACATGTCAACCGAGCCGTATGCCTCGAGCCTCGGGTGGGGGCGCCCATGTCCGTAGAAGGTGTCGAGCTTGCACCTGCGGGCTGAAGGCGAGGGAGCAGCCACAGCTGTGATTGCTGAGCGGCGACGGGAAGTACGGAGCAGAAATACACAGTCTCCCTGCACATCGTGAACTTTGCACATGTGGAGCCAACGAATTGTGTTCCACCTGCTGCGTACCCGCTAGAAAATCAGATCGAAGTTCCGTGTCTCTCCCAGGAGTTCAGGAAGGCGCTCTCCAGAGGCATGCGTGGGATTGAATCCAAAAATTCTCAAAGAAGACATCACCTTACCACCCCTCCCGCTGAGCCACAGACAAGATTCCCATGGGTGGCGGCCAACGGAAAGCTTCGGGTCGCGCGCGGAGAGCCCCCCCTCTGACAATCTCTCGATGGAAAGGGGCTTGGAGGAGGAGGAGGAGGAGGAGGAGGAGGAGGAGGAGGAGGACGAGCACGAGGACGAGGACGAGGAGGAGGAGGAGGAGGAGGAGGAGGAGGACGAGCACGAGGACGAGGACGAGGAGGAGGAGGAGGAGGAGGAGGAGGAGGAGGAGCGGGGGGGCAGGAAAATCCAGGGGGGGGGGACAGGGGGAGGGGCTCCTCGTCAGCCTGATCGCCGCCCGCGGGGCTGCCGAAGCTGCCATGGAGGGTCTGGCTCCTGCGGGCTCTGGCGGGGAGGACACTTTCAGGGTGGGATCAGAGGAGGAAATACCGTCCAAGGTTACCCCTACATCCTTCCCCTTCGGCCCATCCTTGGCCGCTTTCGCTGGCCGCGCCCCGCTCTCAAAGTGTCGACATGGCTCTCCAAGGCCCTTGCATCCTTATCGTGCGTCCTTATTTTTGAATCGCTTCGCCCATTCCACCAGCCCATAGTGCTGCATCGCTGGCGTTTGCCTGCGTGTTCGTTGCCACTGTTGCGCTGCGGAGGCTGTTGTGGAGTTCCAGAGGCTGGAGGCGGAATAGTTCTTGTGTAGTTGTTTTTGGGTGGGTTGCTTGTGGGGTCGTCAGTGGTTCGTGGCTTAATCGCGGGCTCTCGGGGAGGGTGGTAGGGGGAGCGGGGCAGCAAGATCTCACACGGTTACATACCTTCTGGGAGCGGAGGTCGGCGGGTTATGAGCGTGATCACATTGGAACACCACATGATATTCTCGCCTGTATCCTTCATCGTTTTCGCCTTCTCGTCGCCGCCTGGATTCGCCTCGAAATTTTGGTCAAAACGCGTCCCAAGAGAGAGGTCCAGGGAGCAGCGGTCTCGGTACCTTTTGGTCCCTTCAGGGGAGGAGGAAGGAGGGGTCCTCGTCATCGTGCTCGTCGTGTTCGTGGTGATGGTGGTGGTGGTGGTGGTGGTGGTGGTGGTGGTGGTGGCGGTCGTCGTCGTCGTCGTCGTCGTCGTCGCCGCCGTCGTCGTCGTCGTCGTCGTCGTCGTCGTCGTCGTCGTCGTCGTCGTCCTCATTCTCATTCCTCTTCGTGCTTGTCAGCCTTGTTTTCTACCATCTTGCCCTCGTGCTTGACTTCGTCGTCGCAGTCCTCCACCTTGCTGTCTTCCTCGTCTTCCATGCTGTCATCCACGTTATCCGCTCACTCTCAGGTGCCGGAAACAATCTTTCACGCTTCGCGCATTCCCACCAGCCTGTTCAGAAACCGCCTCTTGGCCTCGTGGGACACTCTTGGAGCGCTTTGGGGGCCCTCTGGGGTCCTTGTTGGGGCTCTCTTGGGGCCCTCTTTTGTGATCCCTGGAGCCTCTTGGGGCCATATTGGAGGCCATTCATCAAAGGAGGGGTGGGGGTCCTAGATTTCCGCCCCCCTCCTGGGGCCACCACAATCGCCTCTGGGGGTGTCATTGGGCCGATCTTGGGCGCTCTTGGGGCCTTCTGGGGGTCCGCCTGTTGCCCCTTTCCTGGGCTTTTTGCTGGGTCATCTTGGGGCCCCCTTTGAGGCCCCGAGCGCGCATCGGAGGCGACAAGGCGAGAAGGCACGCACCATTGATTTGCCTTGTGTGTTGGAAGGATGTTGGACTCCAGGGGGGGGGGCGGGGTCTTGGGGGAGCTCCCGAGCGAAGTGAACCCCACCCTCCCCCTCAGAAATCGTGGGGGGTAGGGGTAGGGTTCGCATGTGGCCCCCTATGGGGGGCTCCGAGAACGCCCGGGGCCGTTTTGTGGCCCTCGTCGGGCTCCTTTGGAGGCATGTCGGAGGCTGGCTTGAACCATTTTCGGCCATCTTGACCCACCTTGGAGCATCGTTGGGCGAAAAGTTATGATGCTCCAACCTACTTTAGCCTTGATCACCAGAAAGAAGTTCGAGAACCAAAAAAGCACCGAAACTCAAGGGTTTTCACGTGTCGGGCCCTGGGAGACACTCGCCCGACACTGCTTCGACACTCTTTTGACACTTTTCCGGGTGCTCGAAATTATTTCTGGGATGCGGTCCTTAAGTAGGATGGGAACAACATAAGCGAAAAGGACCCTTTGCCATCTCGCGCCCCCCCGCCAAAAACCTCAGGGAGGGGAGGGGGAAGGGTACACCTCCCCGAATGGAATAGGGTCCTGGAAGAGGAAACAACGATATCGATAGACCACCTTCGCCAAAAAGGCTGGTGGGATCGATCAAGCAATGCTCACGCTGAACATATGGTTGGGGCTCCCCCGTCCTGAATGCAATGTTGGTTTCTGATCTTCCTGGCTTGAGTGTCTGAGCGGTGATGCGTAAACGTTCTAAGCTTGAATTGCGCAGGGGGGGAGTGTTGCTTCAACCGCTCGTCCTCATACTCCTGCCACTTTTTGCTCCAAGAGCCCGGTGGTAAAAATGGCGCTTCCCGTTCTTGTTTGGTCAGATGTCTCTTTCACTGGGCTCTTCCCCGTGTGTCCAGCAATCAGCATCAAAACATTTGACCACGTGGGTGCCATCAAGTTGGATTGGTAGTTACAAAGTCTTGGGCGTGTCTTCGCAGGTGGCTGCCGTGACTGTGGAGCTTGACCCGCAGAACTCGGCACTCCCGCTTGCTGGCGGGGCTTTGGACCCACCCGGATGCCCCCGAAAATGTGGGGGAGGAGTAGGGGGCTACATGCGAACCCTACCCCTCCCCCCCACGAGTTCTGAGGGGGAGGGTGGGGTTCACATCGTTCGGGAGCTCCCGAGCGAAGTGAACCCCACCCTCCCCCTCAAAAATCGTGGGGGGTAGGGGTAGGGTTCGCATTTGGTCCCCCAGAGGAGGGGATGGAGGAAAGACGGAGTGGTTCATTGCCTTGCGGTGCGGGGTTTGTGCGTGATCGTGCAGAGGGGGGATCGAGGTGCTCCCTTCTGCTGGTATGTGTTTAGACGTGGTGCGCTCGAGGCATTCGCCTTCCCGCATGTTTCCTTTTCGCTTGCTGCTTCTAGCAGTTGCGTAGGTCATACGCCGAACGTGCGCCTGGAGCGTGTAACGTTGAGCCGTATTCGTGTGGTTTCTTGGGGGGGCATCCCAGGCTTATGAGTTCTTCCAGTTCGCTTCTGCGAACCGGCGGCGAGCCCAGGGGGGGGAGTCGGGAGGGTGGGGGCACGGGCCTTCTCAGGAGGCTCGGAGAGCCTTTGGCCTACTGGGAAGGTATTTGGGGCCTCCCCGAAGACAGAGGCGGCTTCTCGGAAGGCCCGGAGGGCTTCTCAGAAGCCCCGCCGACTGGCCCAAGCCCGTCGTGGCCAGAACAGCCCCCTCGGCCCTTCGTTTCTCAATCATGTGCTCCTGCTTGGTAGCACGATGGCTTGACTGCCCCGCCGACCTCCGAGGAGGCTCGCCCCCCTCCCCTCTCCCCCACTGGGCTCGTGGCCGATTCCCTTATGGAGGGCTGCGAGCTTGCGCGCGGGCTCGGGCGCTACGCTCGGCGCGCCCCGGGCCCTGGCAGGCGCCGCCCCTCGCCCGCGGCGCTGCTCCGCGCTCGAGCCCCGGGGCCAGCCCCGCGGGAGTTCGTGGCCGAGCTGTGCGCCCCGTGCGGCAACCGCCTGGGCGAGTGCCCGCTCTGGGACGACAGGAGGGCGGAGCTGTGCTGGGTCGACATGCACGCCCCCTGAGGTCCTTCAGCTCCGCGATCCCCTCCCTCCCTCCCTCCCTCCCTCCCTCCCTTGGCCCCTGAGCGTCTCCACGGCGACTGGGGAGGCGAGGATCACTGAACTGGTGCACGCTCAGGGGCCAGATCGCTGAGCCGAGGGATCTCAGGGGGCGTGACATACAGGGCAGGCGCTTCTGGCGGTACCGCCCTGACGGGCCCGCCGCTGATGCAGAGAGCTTCGAGTTGCCCGCTCGCGCTGGCTCGTTTTGTCTCACCGAGGACGGGTCCTACCTGTTCGCCTTCGAGGACGGCTTCGCGTTTTGGGACCCGGGGTCCCCAGGCGTGCTGGAGCGCGTCGGCGGGGTGCTGGAACCTGGGCTTCCGACGCGGCTGAACGACGGCCGAGTTGACATGCAGGGCCGCTTCGTCGCCGCGGGCTGCGTCGAGAGGGGCGACGAGCCCCTCTCTGGGGTATACCGTGTCAACACGGACCTCTCGGTGGAGAAGTTGCGCGGCTCGGTCCGCTGCGGCAACTCCATATGCTTCTCTGCGGCTCTCGGGATGGCGTTTGCAGACCCCGCCCTGGCGGACGACACTGGCGGCACGTCGGTGTCGACTATTTGGCATTTCCCCGAGTACGAGTCGAATGGCATGACGGACCCGCCCAGCCCCTTCGCTGTCTCTGGAGGAAGGCCGGATGGCTCCGTCATCGATTCGGAGGGCTGCCTCTGGAACGCCGAATTTGGCGGCGGGTGCGTGACGCGATATCGCATGGACGGCACAGCGGACATGGTGGTGCGCGTGCCGGCCAGATACACCACCTGCATCCGAGGACAGCACAACCCACCGCCCCTCCCCCAGCGAGGGCCCCCACTCCCGACCTGGTCGTGCAGGGGGTCCCAGCTGGGATGGAGGGTTGTTTTTTTTACCCCCAGGATTAATCGTCGATTCCAAAGAAAGTATAGGAAAATATGGGAAGTGGGGGCGAAGACAAAAACCCAGAAAATCTAGGAAAATATGGGAATCCTTTTACTTGTGTGTATTTATTTGTGTGTCCCAGGGCCCCTTCAGAACTCTAGCCAGGACCCCCTGGACCACCAGGTCGGGAGTACGGGTCCTGGGTGGGGGTGGGGAGGTGGGTTGTGTTGTCCTCAGCATCGCTTTTGGGGGTGACGATCTGAGGACGCTGTACATCTCTAGGCCTCCCAGATGGGGCCCGAGCAGATGAGGTCGGAGGATCGCGCCGCATTGCCGATGCAGTGCCGATGCATTGCCGATGCGGCTCGATGTGGAGCCCGACGTTCTCCGCGCCGTCGGGGCCGATGCATCGCCGACGTCACCGATGCATCGCCGACGCGGCGCGATCCTCCGACCCCATCTGCTCGGACCCCATCCGGGAGGCCTCTGACCTCACAGACGCCTCCGTGTTCGCCAACCAGCGCATGTCGCGCAAGCACCGGGAGGAGCTGCCGGAGGGCTACGCGGGCGGCCTCTTCCGCGCGCGGCTGCCCGTGGCGGGCCAGCGAGAGGCCGCCGCCCTGCGCTTCTCGGGGCCGGCATCGGGGCGGGAGGCGAGGGGGGGGGGGATGGGCGGGGCGGGGTGGGAGGCAGGGAGGGAGGGGTGGGCCAGGAGGGAGGAAAGAGGGGGACAAGGTGGAGTAAGGTGAGGAGGTGCAGGATGAGGAGGAGAAGGAGGAGGAGGAACAGGAGGAGGAGGAGGAGGAGGAGGAGGAGGAGGAGGAGGAGGAGGAGGAGGAGCGGGAGGAAGAGAGGAGGGGGGAATGAGGAAGAGGGTGAGGTGTAGTGGAAGGGTGGAGGGCGACGGCGAGAAGGAGAATGACGCGGTTGCGGATATATGCGGAAGAGGAGGAGGAGGAGGAGGAGGAGGAGGAGGAGGAGGAGGGGGATGGGGAGGAGGACCAGGATGATTGCGTCGTATTCGACCCTGAAGCCAACAGCAACAGTAACAGGAGGGCGACGACGACGACGACGACGACAACGAGAAGCTCGACGACGACGACGCCGAAGGCGCAGGCCAACCAGGAGCAGGAGGATTCGCGAACACTCAGGAGACACCTCGGCCTTGAAGGCGCTGTTTGTGGATACTGGACCCTGGCTATAGTTGAAAGCTTCGTGAAACACAGCCGCACCACACAGCCAAGCGAGAATCCCAGCCCCAGCGCCTCCTTGCCACTTCGCTCCCGCCTGCACTCCAGGTGTCGGAAACATTTAAGCAACGCTCATGCAGAACATATAGGTGTCAGAAACCACTAGGCAACGCTCATGCAGAACAGATGGTTTGAACTCCCCCACCCTCCCCCCGAAACGCAATGTTGGTTTCGGGTCTTCCTTATTTTGGGCCTCCGAGTGGTCTTCGAGGAACGTGCCAACTTTGATCTGCGGGGAGGGGGGAGTGCTGCTTAATTTCTTCCCTCCACCGTCTCTCTCATCCCGACCACACCGTCGGCGGCGCGTGCGCGGCGTGCGCCACGGCGTAGGCCGGCCCGCCCTCCGCCGCCGCCTCCGCCGCTTCCCCGCCAGAGGGAGGCGTTCCGCCGCCTCGGGCCCATGTCCAAGGGTGGGAGGCGGGCGGCGGGAGGAGGGGACTCGAGACACAAGACGTGGCGAAGCCTTCACGTCGGAGCCCAGTTCCTAGAGAGGGAGAGAGAGAGAGAGGGGGGGGGGAAAAAAAGAAATTATACTACTAGAGAGGGAGAGAGAGAGAGAGAGAGAGCACAAGAACAAAAACAAATCAACAACCAATGACGGCACGACATCGAACGATGGAGCAAAACAGGCAGTGGCCCGCGTGCGCTGGCAGGCACGGGCGCGGCAGCAGAACCAGTGCTGATTCACGAGCCAGGTTCGGTGCGGGGCCTGGAGATGGCACACCGAACATCCACAAACCCATACTGCCAGGACCTCAATCGAGCCATATAGTACGTCAATACTTGCATCTCCAAGTAGTAGGGAACCACATCAAAGGGAGTATCATGCTCGCTTACATCATCAGACGCTTGAGGGCATGAGATGGTGAAGGCTACTAGATCAGCGTCTGTGCGTGGATCCACTTCATTCATCAATGTGGCAAGTCGACGCTTCGTAATGTCAGCTCGAGCCCTCTTCGGACATACATGTTACAGCTTATGGATACTAGTGGCAATGTAATGGCCGCAAGCACGACAGACAACAGAAGGGCCATATTCTCTGAGCACATGGCCAGAGCCCTCTGGGTCATGACACTCGACACGCGAGAGGGCGTATGTGTCGTGACTGGAAGCCCAGCCAGGTACACGACTGTACCTTGAAGTGCTCGTGTCCCACACCACTCGGTGGCAGGCTTTCAGAGGAAGACAATGGGTAATATGTTCATCGATGGCTCGCGTCATCTCCCTCTTTCCTTTCTTCCCCTCCCCAAATAGTGGCGCTGGAAACATATACAGGGACCCCAACAACTAACCAAGGAGCGGGTAACCCCAGAGGGGAGGGGGGGATTTGGGCACTTCTCAAATAACTTCAAGGCCTTATACTTCACATATTCTACGAACTTTTTCAGCATTGCCAAGATGCTACGCTAAAGCGAATCACGGCTGGTTCTTCAACCACGCGTCGAGCAGCTTCTCATTTGGCAAACACGTCGGCTACTGCATTAGCACGGGACCGTCAGCATCGGTTACTGCATCTTCAAATATATGCATCACATCCTATGAAGTGTCGCTAGCCTTATCATGGATGGCGTGCCAGGGGTCATCATACACACATACCAAAGCAAGAGGGATTCATAGGGTGAGAGAACTTGTCCACCACCAATTGGCAGTCAAGATGATAATGATATCCTTGATCTACCCGACGAGCACAACGCTTAAGATATTAGGGGAACGCACACGCTTCGGCGCCTGGTACACACACACTGGACTAGACTGGGAAAGACTCCAAAAGCCAAAGTAATAGGATACCCCCGTCGATCCACCAATGCAAGAGATCGTCTACACCTGATGATCCAGAGCGAGGGGCCATGCAAGCCTGATCCATCACCAAATGCCGAAGAGACAAAAACCTGCCCCAGTTGCCCCACCAAACATACCCCTGCGGGAAGAGGTATGAGGGAGGGGAGGAGGACGAAGGTGAGGAGGAGGAGGAGGAGGAGGAGGAGGCAAAGGAGGAGGAGGAAAGTGAGGGGGATAGCGAGGGGGCGCGAGGGTGAGGGCGACGAGCAGGAGGAAGAAGAGGAGGAGGAGGAGGAGGAGAAGGAGGAGGAGGGGCCGAGGAATGCGCGAAGGGAGATAGGGCGGTCCTGTTTGGGAACGTGCCGCCGTCGCCTCATCGTCCTCCTCCTCTCCATCCTTCTCGCCCTCCCCCCTCCAGCTCGCCCACCAGGAGTGGGGCGAGTCCCACTGCATCTTTGGTGTTTGCTGCCGTGGCCCACGCCTCACCGAGCCCGCTTCCGATCCCTACCCGTCCCGAGGCGCGCTTCCGAGGCCGCCGGAGCGGTCCTCACGCGTGAGCACATGGCGCTGCGGGCGGGCGGGCTGGTGGGACGGCCTGCCGGGCAGCATCGTCCGCTGCCTCTCTCGCGCCCTCCGCCTCGTGTATCACGCCAGACTCGATCTAAGCTGTTTGATCATTCTCCCGCTCGGCCATGCGCTCTTCTCTTGACACGCTCGTCGCCGCAGACCAGACGTTGTTCACCCCAGCTGGATTTGACTCGGAGCGTCACGTTCTTCAAGACGATGGGGTAATAGATCTCCCTGCGGCCTGTCCTCTCAGTCTTGCTCATCAGTTTTCCAGAACACTTGCACCCAGCACTGGCGTTTATACTCGACGGTGCGCCGCTGGTTGTCCAAGGCGAGGGATGATAATCACTTTCCACGTTGGTCGACTGGGTGCACAAGCCAACAACTCAAACAATCATCGAAAACGGCTACGGCGTGCCACCGCCGCCCCCTGCCTTTTGAAAACGCCTGTTTTGTCAGACGTTGGGCCAAAGTCGGGCCAATCTATTGGGCCCCCCAGCCGTTGTGGAAACCCGTTGGGAACACTTGGAGGCGGAGGAGGCAGAGGAGGCGGAGGTGGAGGCTTCCTCTGGACCCTTTGGAGCCTTCTTGGGGCCTCCAGGGCTTATCGGAGGCGTTGGGAGTGTCTGAGGCGAAGTTCTCGACGAGGTGTGATTGGTGGAGGCAGCCTTGACCCAAGTGCTGTGTATTCCAACGATGCTTCAGTAAAAAGGCAATGTGACCCCAAACAGTGCCATTGGCGGCCTGATTCACGCATGCTTCGTGGGTTGGGGGGGCATGGGAGGGTACGCACCAACGTATTGGGCAGGACGCTTCAATCCTCTCCTTGGAGGCTACCGAGGGCCACCCTGCGGGTCAGCTGCTGTCTGGGGCTGCTCCTCCTTCTCCCCCACCTCTTCCTCCTCCTCTTCCTCCTCCTCCTCCTGCTCCTCCTGCTCCTCCTCCTCCTCTCGGGGTCCGTCCTGGCTTGCCCTTCACACCAGAGCGGTCTCTGACGGCTCCGGGGAGCCCTGCTGCACGGAACGCTTCCACGTGCTCCGAAACGGAGGCAAAAAGGCACCCAGGCCGATGTCATGTGGTCTGCTGCGGGCACGCCAGCCGCGGCCTCGCCGGCGGGCGCGCCGCCCCGGGCCAAGGCAGCGCCTCGACGCCCCCCCCCCCAGAGCCTGCGCAAGGCCACCCTGCGGGTCAGCCCGCCTAGTAAGGATGAGCAACTTTCGTTCGTGCGTCCTTGCGTTGGCCTCGCCTGTGGCCCAGGCGCCAGTTCGGCAGGCATGGCGTTGCCTCAGGGTGCCCTTGCATCCTTCGGTATTCGGCCGCGCCCCGCTCGGAACACGCCAACACGGCTTCCCAAAGCTCCTGCATCCTTACCGCGCATGCTTACTACATGGGTTGACTGTAGGGTTCTCCGGGAACCGCCTTGGGGTGGCCACCTCTGCGCAAGGCCACCGTCGCCCCCCGTGCGTGCCCCTCCTTTGTGCCATCACTCCCCTGGTGCGTGCCCCTCCGCTTCCCGTGCCAGCACTCTGGCTGCGGCCCCGCGGACGGGCGCGCACAGTGCTTGGCCGGGCCGCCGATGGATGGCTTGCTGACGCCGCGCTTCGAGTGGCTGCTGGGCACGTGTGGCGGCTGCGCGCTGGACCAGCTCGACCGGCGCACCCGAGGGCAGAATCCGGAGGTTCAGCAGCAGCAGGCTCGGGGGTTGTCCGGAGCAGCATGAGGAGGA